>JAVJAQ010003111.1:0-119488 GCA_032362365.1 Zygogramma bicolorata
TCCAGATGAGCCATATTTTTCGTAGAAGAGATACACTTGTTCAGCGACGTTATGATATACCTTCGGAATTGGATTGGAGAGAATCCTTTTTAAAACAAGCAGGACTAGTACAAGAAAGCGGAAATCATATTTTTAACGGAGTGGCTCTAGAGCAGAATGTCAATGAGATTCCATGAAAGTATCGAATGATTTACACGATTTGGTCAGACTGGTGATAAGCAAATCTTTCTTGAACGATACGATTCAAGTGTGGATTTATAGGGGGGGAGTAATATCCGTCTGTTAAAAAGACAATACTAAGATGTCTAGAAGGATGGTGTACCGAGTTATACTTGCGCATGTTTGGGGTATACTTGGCGACACATGCCTACTATGATAATAAGCATCATGGCTTTTCGACATCAAATCAGTTCAGATGGCGTTTGCAACGAAAGGAGTCACAAATTTCCTAGGAAATGTATAAACGGCCGACCTGACGGGTGGCTATACTTTTACTTTTGGACGCTGACTGATCAACAACTTATATTATTTGTTCAGAATACTGGCCAAATTCCCTATAATTGTGTTCCTTTCATTCGATTTTGTTTTTTATGAGTATGACATTAGATTATGCTCATTTTGTTGACTGCTCGAATCGAAGAATATAGTTTGTCGATCGATCGGTTGACTATGCACTTCCAATTAGCGTCACCTAGCGATGAAATTGAGAAACACACCACGATACGTAAAAATGACACTAATGACAGAGAAGTGTCGCCATAAAATTCTAAACAATATCGCATCAGTCCCAGCACCATATCCTTCTAGACATCTTAGACAATACTTCCTTGGATACGAAGGACATCGAATCACATCCGATTGATGTCATTACAGGACTCTTCACAGAAGAAACTACGCTATTGATTTCCAATTATTGGATGGGCAAACGTGTTGAGCAAACTGGCGGTTTCAGATGTATTAGCCTCTCGACAGTGCAAGGTAATCCCAAACAATAGTTTGGAGGTCATTTTTTTTATAATTCAAAAATCTCTGGACCAAATATCATACCTCGAGAAAGACTGAAGGGGGCAACAAGCCGATAAATCATTATCGCGCCATCTGCCCATACACGAGGCAACCAAAAGCACACCACGAAGGTAGTGAAATATATCCTCAGATTCCAGTGCAAAATTCTTCAAAGATCACGGCGCATAATCAATTCCGCAAACAGAATGGGTAATATTGAATAGTTTCATCAGAATATCCTATGAAAGGAACTTATTTTGAATATTTCCTAAAAATATCTTCTTCACACAACACCATTGTCTCCATCAATGGAAACAGTGTCTGCAAAAATTGTACTGTAACTTTTTCATTTTAAATTTTTTCCAAAAAGTGAAGCCACAATATACAGAAATGCGTTACATTCACAGGGAAGAGTGCGCCCCCCCCCTAGCATCTAGAGAGAAAGAAACCTTCATTGCAAAAAAACTTCATACACTCCACAGTCAGAGTTGAAATTCAGTAGTGTTTGAAATTTGTTAAACCGATTAACTGATACTTCAACTTGTTCACTCAATAGCCCAGTTGATTTATCAGAATGAGTGAGATTTGTATACCAATTTGTGTACCAGAGTTATTTTGTCGTGATTGAAGTCGCACGGCAAAATTTCGTCAATTTCCTAATATTACAGTTATTTAATAGTGATCAAAAATCAATTCCAGGCTTCTTAATTTTGGGTGCATTGCGGTGAAATTTCAGTATGCTTACAAATATAGCTAAAAAAAAATTATTTCGATATTGAAAAAAAATCCAGTCCTAAATAACATTTGCTAGCACAAGGAAATCATTTCTGTGAATAATACTGATTCAAATAAGAATCTGTTGAAACTGACCGTCTTATACAAGAATAATCCAGAGATTTTCCATAGCCATATCGAAATAATTGAACCACAAACTATAAAAATATATTTAGGGACCAAATTTCCACCTACTTCGTGTGCGAACTACGTTTTTCTTGTGAATTTAAGATGTCACGTACTGAAAGAACACTTTTCACACTTCCTCCGCTCGAAATTCCAGGTAAAATATAGAAAGTGATGAATTTTTACGACCTGCGTGTCGTCATATTTCCGTTTTCATGGAGGCATTTTTTCATTTATTGGTTGAATTCAATCGATACAATTATGGAAAATCCCCCCTCAACTCGTCGATAAAACGGTAATCTGCATTTGCGTTTTTTCATCTTTCTCCAGCCCATACATTTGTGTTGTATTGATGTAGCGCAATAGCTTTCGGTAAATACAGGAAGTTTTCTGATTCTTATCTCAACTCATTTCTGTAGTCTGTGGGCAGAGCCTTTCGCATATATATATATATATCAAAGGATGGCTATATTCTCCTTGATTACCGTACCGCTATGGGTTTGTTTTCTTTTCACTGTTTCAACTATAGGAAAACCAATAAAAAATCCCAGTGCTACGCTTGCACTCTTCACGAAAGAATTAATAATCAATCACAATTATTGCACTCAAAGATATTCTAGAGAAAAATAGTTGTCAATCATGATTTTCCAGAAAAAATCCGACCCTCGAAGAGAACTCAGAACATTCACGAGAAATCTTGATTCCTTATCATTATCAATAACGATAAACTTGAGAACATGTGCTTGAATGACTGATTAAATCCAAATTTACATTACAGAAATCATTGCCTCATCGCATTATTATAAATGCATTTAGGTCAATGCAAATACGTTTTTATCTTCATCTCAAGATATGTTAGGGGCATAGTAATCTCAATTGATTCTGAGAATCAGTGAGTGCTATAGAAGATTCCATCGAAACACTAATATGGAGCAGCGGAGTCCCCGAAATGATTTTTAATATGTATTTTCCGGATAAAAATCAATTCATCTTGCAGATAATAATAATAATAATAATAATAATAATAATAATAATAATATCTTTATTTTCCATTTGACAATTGAAAATTGTATTGGATTCGTCAATACAGGTGAGTAAAACAGAATAAAATCAAACACACAAACAACTTAAGACTAAACAGTTACATCTAAAAACAAAGAAAGTATTGGGCAGATAACAAGTTAAGTTTGCAAATATTCCTCAAGAGAATAAACACATTTTGCCACTAGAAAGTCCTTCAATTTTTTTTTAAAAGAATAGAGTGTTTCACACTTTTTTATTTCGTCGGGTAATTTGTTGTAAATCCGAGGAGCCATTGCTCTAGTAGAATTGTAATGTATTTTTGTACAACTGAAGGGAATATAAAAGTGATCTTTTTGACGTGTTTTATATTCATATCTGGAGTTGTTCGGTGTGAAGTTACTTTGATTTTGTTTTACGTATATGCAGAATTCAAAAATTAAAAGTGATGGAAGCGTAAGGATTTTTAGATTTTTGAAATGATCTCTACAGGATGAGCGCTTCGAAACTCCAACTATAGTACGGATAATGCGTTTTTGCGCAATGAAAACATCTGATGATGAGGTGGATAGGCCCCAGAAGCGCACCCCATATCGCAGTCTGGAGTCTATTTGAGCATAATATAATTTCAGAAGTTGATCCTCGTTAAGAACGAGTTTGAGATTTCTGAACTGATATGAGTAGGAACTCAATTTGGATTGTAGTGTTCGACAATGATTATTCCATGTGAGACACTCATCCACTTCAAGGCCTAAAAACCTGACTTGTTGAACAATTTCTACATTAACGCAAGTATCTGTTGATATTATCACATCGGAACAGTTTTTCTGGCGATTATGGAATCTAATAGATTTCGTCTTTTCCATGTTCAGGTGAAGCAGGTTTGCACTGAACCAATCCCTCACACTCGAGAAAGTTTCATTACACCCTTCTGACAGAAGCTTGTCTGATTTATCTGAAATGACCAGTGACGTATCATCTGCGTACATAGTAAAAGAAGACTGAACTGGTAAGTGATCCAAATCATTCAGGTACAATATAAAAAGAATAGGTCCCAAAACCGAGCCTTGAGGGACACCAATTGTGACTGCTCGTTTTGAAGACGTAGCATTGTCGATAGAAACGTACTGACTTCTTGAATCGAGGAAGCTGCTCAGCCAATGATGAGGAATGCCTCTTATTCCATATCTCTGGAGTTTATCTAGTAGAATACCATGATCTACACAGTCAAATGCCCTGCTGAGATCACAGAAAATCCCAACAGGGCACTCACCCGCATCTATCAAGTTCACCAGTTTCTCATAGTATGAGTCAGCTGCTGTTATCGTTGATTTTTTATTTAGGAATCCGTGCTGGTTATTAGAAAAAATTCTGAACCTATTGCAGTATGCTAATAGCCTATTAAGGAAGGCATACTCGAATATTTTCGAAAAGTTAGAAGGAACTGTAATTGGTCGATAGTTTTTTACAAGCTGTGGATCGCCATTTTTATGAATCGGCACTAATTTCCCAGTTTTGAGAAGATCTGGAAATATCCCGGTCGAGAGTGATGAATTGACAATATGTGCGAGAGGAGAAATAAGAAATGGCAGGGATTTTTTTAAAACAAACATAGGGACCTCGTCAAACCCGTATGAAGATTTATTTTTCAGTTTAAATTGTAATAAGTTGAGTAATTCTAATTCAGAATACGAATCGAGAAAAAAAGAATTCAAACTTGTTTTAGAAAAATGTAAATATTCACTGAAGTCCAAGTTGCTGATTGGTATTTTACGAATAGTGTCATAAGGTATGGATTGAAAATATGTATTGAATAGTTCCACAACCTCTTTCTGATCTTCTACAGGGATATCTTCCTCATCGATTAGAGTGATTTTAGTTTGTTTCGATTTATTTTTGTTATTCAAAGAGTTCACGATTTGCCACGCTGTTTTTGTGGCATTTACTGAATTATTAAGTTTATTTTGATAGAATTGTTTTTTTGTTGTGGTTATAAGTGCGTCATGTTTTCGTTTTGATAATTTGTAAAATTCCATCAGGGATCTATTACTCAATGCAAGTCTATGTAAATCTTTGAGGTCTTGACTAGACTTCCTCAATTCATCTGAAACCCATTCATTTCTCTTACCGCGATATTCCACATACTTTTTTGGAAAATGTTTAGTGAAATAATATAAGAAAACTTCCCAAAATTGACCGAAGGCAGAATTGACATCAGAAAAATTCGAAATAACCGACCAGTTCTCATTAGTTAGATCTTGACAAAAACTTTCGAGTGCATTTGTGTTGAATGATCGTTTCAAATGACGTTTATTGTAATTTGTTAGTGTATACGAACCATATTCGAGAAATATTGACTGATGGTCAGAAATACTATTATCCACGATACAGGGTATACATAGATCTGATATGTTTGTGAATATTTGATCTATAGTTGAAAGTGAATTGGTTGCTATTCTAGTGGGCCATTTGATCAAGTGTTTTAATCCATAAGTGGTGAAAATATCACAAAGTTTTACAAAATCTCTGTTCTCTCCATTATAACAATCTAGGTTAAAATCACCGCATACAAAGATATCAGAATTTGGCTTATAAATTGCATTCATAACATCACACATTTTTTCAAAAAATGTTAGTAGATTTCCCTTCGGCGACCTATAGCAGCAAAGTACAATTGTGAATTTTGATTCTATTTTACAAGTTATACCACATATTTCGAAATCTTTTTCAACACAAAAATCTCCCAATACCATATCTTTGACATTCAAGCTGTTTTTGGTATAAATAGCAACTCCCCCACAGGTCGTATTGGTCCTACAGAAGTAGGTACTCAGAGAAAAGTTTTCTATATGAAATGACATAGCTGAATCTTTTTTAAACCAAGTTTCAGTTAGACATATGAAATTCACATTGAAATTGCTTGTATCTATGATTAAATTATTGATTTTCTGATAATTAACACCTTGTATGTTCAGAAGAAATAGACTAGGAGCAAACGTTACATGTTTGTTCTCGGACTCCTCCTCTTGAATAAAAAACGACTGATACAGGCTCCGTAAGGCCATAATTCCGGTTTCATTGCTTTCCTGAAGTTCTCTTCTGAGATTGTCACTTTGAAACTAGAATATTGCCCAGGATATTTAGAGGTAAGCCCTTCACACAACACTTCAGGAAAATGTACTTTTAGTAGTTCAGTTAGTGATTCCGTGGATGTAGTTTTATCCACTCTGGAAACGTGTAGTACTGCCATTTTTGGAACACCTCTCACGGTGTTATTCTCCTTATTATTCCCGATTACAATGTGACGTCTACTCCTCTTCCTTGGTTCAACTCTTTTCCAACCTTCCTCTCGCTGAAGTGTAATTTTTGCGCTTTCGGGTTTGATAAGGTTTGGTGTGTTTAAACTCACATTCCGCGATGAAGATGCATGATTCGTCATATCGGAGCTTTGCATATTCATGTCATTATTCAAATTTATTAAATTATCCAGTTTTTGTTTCGTTTCAACTTGCATTAAGTTCAAAGAAACATCCTCTTTTGTTATTGTTTGGGAATTCCCAGCATTACTTTTTACTTCTGCCTCGACCCCGCTTTTTTCGAGATTAATTTCTTGTCTACGATTAGCACTTTTTGTAGGAGACGGTTCATTGTCATGAGACACTGAGGTTATCGATTTGAGTGAATTGTTTTCTGCAATTAAATATATATGCTTATTGAGGAGTTCTATTTTATACCTCAGCTCTTGAATTACTATATCTTTCTGTTTCAAAATGTACATAAATAAACTGAAGTCCACTTTCTTGTCTAGGCTGTTGAAATCCGCCAAAATATCGGATTCTGAAGATACTTCCATTCCACAGCAGATTATTTCGTCACTGTTGAGGATTATGATGTTTTTTAAATTTCTCACACAACTGCGGTGACTCACTGTTTCACATTTGATGCATTTTGGGCCAGATATGGCTACTGCTTTGCACTTTTTACACGTTTTATTAGGAGCTACACTCAAACACGTTTTATCATTTGCGGCCATGTTGATAGTCGATTATAACTTAAATGCCATATCGATATTACGTTTTTGGAATAGAACACGATTTATTCTTTCATTTAAACTTCTTTTAAAACAAATTTTCATATGATTAAAACAAAGTATTTTCCCAATTCATATCAGAATATAATTGAAAAAATGTTCCTTATAATATGCTATACAATCTGTTTGAACATTTTACGTTCAAATATACAGATGTTCTCTTTTACCTGTTTTTTATTCAATATTATCGAGAATCCTCAAGTATTTCTCACTTGAAAATTTGCAGGTGCCAATGATATTGTTACGTCCTAGCGCCGGCCCTGACCATATCGTAAACGCAAGGCGAGGGATCGCGTCGTAACGAACGTCATTTTTCTGGAACCCGGCGTAAGCCGCCTGGAGAATTCGAGACGCGTCATCGGGGCTTCTCTCGACGATTCTCGATTGGCACGCAGATATATATACGCGACAGGTTTCGCTGCGGGAAGAATTGGTATTACAGGGAAGTTTTTATTCGGAGCTAAGTGAAGCGAGATTAGTAGAGCTAAGTGGCGAGAGTTATTGAGATCTAAGTGGAAAGAGCTTTTATTTGTTATTGCTAAGTGCAAGAAGTGTGTAGAATTGTTAGTACAGAGAGTTTTAGTAGCGAGCGAGCATTGGAAAGTTATCGGAGCGATTTAAGTGATTGTGTTGTGTTGTATTGTGTTAGAGAGTTATAATAAAAGTAGTTTAGTGTTGTTTGGTGTTTTAATCAACGAACCCCAGAGAAATATCGTAACAGTGGTGTCAGAATTGAGATTTTCCAAGGGATAAATCGTAACAATATTCTTGAAAATTCTGTTCGATGTACAATTTTGAAAGCATCTGACAGAGTGAGTGTGGTCTTCTTTGAGTGATTTTGATAACGAAAATATTGGTCCCTACTTTTTTTAAACTCGAAATGATCTGCTTATGTATATTGGATTTGAAACATTGAGACAAAACGGGTATAAAATAAAAGTTTATTCGGGAAAGCACTGTAAATATAAGGGAAAATCCTGGGAACGTAGGCGGAATGAAAATTTCAATGGATATTATAGTATAGTAAAGTTGAAACGGTAACTTTTTCGTTCGTATTTCACCGCTGCATTGATTTACTTGTTCGTGTCAGTAGTAGTAATAGTATATTATGCAACGATCGTGTAATGATGGTTATTAATACATGAGCAGAAACCGGGATACGAAACGAGCCGAAGGTGAGTTTCGTATGGTATATGCGAGTGTATTAATAACCATTACATGAGAGTTGCATAGGTACGCTATTTTATCTACACCCAATAAATAATAAAGAACTAAAAATATTATATTATTAGGTATTTATATCGAACACAATAATAGTAGGTAATCAATCGTATTTTTTTGGAAAATTCTATGAAACTATAATCAATGGTATAACCACGGAAAATACAGCTATGAGATAAGAAAAGAGAAAAAAAAATGAAAAAAGATCTCTGCCGAGGTCAGGAATTGAACCTGGACGTTCCTGATCACTGCCGGCGCCATTGACCACTCGGCTATGAGAGCTCATTTGGTTCGATCGATAATAAAAACATATCTGTTGCATTTGTCAAATGAAAAATATAATCCTTTCGATTGTATTTTTTTCTTGTTTAAGACATCTGTGGAGGTGTCGCTGGTAATTCTTCTATATCACTGCTATAAGACATTTTCATACAATTATCAAAAATCGACTAAATTCTTCAAAAATTCAATACCTACTGATTTTGACTTGACAAATGTCAAAATGCAAAGCTTGCACATCATGCTTGATTGAAAAATAATGGGTTTACATTGGTTGAAAATCTGTATCGTAATGGATTTCATTATAAAACGGGTTGTGGGCATATAAGTGTATTATTAGAGTACGGGTGTAGATAAATGTCATTTCTGATATTTTCATACCAATCGCTATCGACTTCGAAGTTCTTCAGCATTTAGGTCTTCCTACTACTTCCCCATGCCATACCTCGAAAGCAGCATGGCTATTCGCGGACCCGTCAACCATGAAACGTGGCAGAGGTATTCTACATAACGACAGAGAGGAATTCTGAAAAAAACTAACCTATTGGGGGATGAACCTATGACCTCTCGATCCGGGCACAGAACCACAGCTCTGTATGAGTCATTTACCCATAATACAGAAAATGAGTTTGCGTTGCTGGTCAGTTAATTGTCAGCTCCCCGTTTATGTCAGTGATATAGAATCGGTGATTCGTACATGGAAAATAGTGGAAAGCAAAATGGTTGACTGTGATAGCAACTAGAACTCTTTATATTTATATTGAATTGAACTGGCCGATACTTGATGAAAATCAATATTAACAAAAATATATTACAGTTTCCTGTATGATTTTCACTTACAATGGGTTTACAAAACCGCGACACGTGTTTCGCTATTACAATAGCTTCTTCAAGCAAGATAAATAAATCACTATTCTATAATACGCTATTTATATACAAGTAGGTCGAACGTCTCTTACAATAAAAGTCCGACTTAGGTCCGATATTCGACCCGTAATTTGTCCAAATACTGATTAATTACATAATATGAAGATTGTTCCTAGAAATAGAATGCTTGGCCGGGAACATATTCAACAAGTGGGGGGTTATTTAATTCAACCTGATCATTCAATGAATATTCTGAATTTTTTCCTCTATTGATTTCCAAACTTTCTAGAAGGTTAAGTTTCCAACCTTTCTGTTCAAAATGCCTTATTTTGAACTCGTGGTTGAACTCATGACCTTCCAGAATGAGGTGACTTGCATAAGTAGAATTTGTTTTTCCATTCAAAAAACTAGTTCTGTGTGCTCTCAGGCGAGTGTTGAAAGATCTTCCCGTTTGGCCTACGTAGTACATCGGACATGGCCCACATGTTAATTCATAAACTCCTGATCTTTGTGACGATTCATTTTTGTCTTTATTATTTTTGATGAATATCCCCAATTTATTATTAGTAGGAAATGCTATATTAATATCATTATTTTTCAAGAATCTAGAAATATTTAGGCTTGGTTGGCCTGAATAAGTTATGGTTCTGTAAATATCCGGCTCGGTATTTACTACTGGATACACCAACTTGAGGGCTTGACTATGTAATTTCTTCCTCACAAGTGAGTCTATTAACTGACCCTCATATCCATTGTTAATCGCAATCTGTTTTATTATATTAGGTTCATTAACATAATTCACATCAGATAAAGGGATATTCAACAGTCTATGAATCATACTATTGAATGCGGCCACCTTATGCTGATATGGGTGAACAAAGTATTGTGAATAACAATGTCGGTGTGGGACGGTTTACGGTAAACCGAAAAATCATGTTTGTGACATTAACATTTGGATTTGGATGAGGGTCAGTTAATAGACTCACTTGTGAGGAAGAAATTACATAGTCAAGCCCTCAAGTTGGTGTATCCAGTAGTAAATACCGAGCCGGATATTTACAGAACCATAACTTATTTAGGCCATCCAAGCGTAAATATTTCTAGATTCTTGAAAAATAATGATATTGATACAGCATTTCGTACTAATAATAAATTGGGGATATTCATCAAAAATAATAAAAATAAAAATGAATCGTCACAAAGATCAGGAGTTTATGAATTAACATGTGGGTCATGTCCGATGTACTACGTAGGCCAAACGCTCGCTCTCTCAACACTCGCCTGAGAGAACACAGAACTAGTTTTTTGAATGGAAAAACAAATTCTACCTATGCAAGTCACCTCATTCTGGAAGGTCATGAGTTCAACCACGAGTTCAAAATAAGGCATTTTGAACAGAAAGGTTGGAAACTTAACCTTCTAGAAAGTTTGGAAATCAATAGAGGGAAAAATTTAGAATATTCATTGAATGATCAGGTTGAATTAAATAACTCCCCATTGTTGAATATGTTCCCGGCCAAGAATTCTATTTCTAGGAATAATCTTCATATGTAATTAATTAGTATTTGGACAAATTACGGGTCGAATATCGGACCTAAGTCGGACCTTTATTGTAAGAGACGTTCGACCTACTTGTATATAAATAGCGTATTATAGAATAGTGATTTATTTACCTTGCTTGAAGAAGCTATTGTAATAGCGAAACACGTGTCGCGGTTTTGTAAACCCATTGTAAGTGAAAATCATACAGGAAACTGTAATATATTTTTGTTATATTTATATTGTTCAAATACATTTTGGATCACTTTTCGATGACAGATAATGAGGGGTGAATATTTCGTGTACTCAATAAAGAAAGGCATTTTTTTACACTCACTGCAATGCTTTGAATGAACACCACTTGATGTAACCGGAAGAACGCAGTTTGAGTGAATCTGAATAACCGAATAACAACAGTCATGAATCATGAGAATGAAGGTACAAATTATATGCGGAAGATGATGACTTCGATTTTCTACCCAATCTTTCTTTACCGTAGACATACCCTCTTGGATATTTGGAAAGAAAATCTAGAAACATAGATTTGAATTGAGTTGTGTAGTAATAGGAGTTGCCAGTGCAGTATTTGGAATTCTACCGGGACTTTTACTCAAGAAATTAATACAAATCCACTTCTTTAGGAGTTTCCTCTGCATTCACTTGCAAGCATTGTTTATAATAGAGAAATACGATAATTAGTCAATGCCTGTTAACAAGGACTCGAAGCATATTTCTTACGCCATCTACAATATATTGTCGATATTTCAATTCACTCGACAATGTAAGAAAAAATTATCTTCTCTTAAGGGAAAAATAGGTGCAGAGCTCTGCCTGTCCGTTTGTCGTTCGACTAAAATATTGAGGGAAAAATAATGAAGCTCCAAAATGAAGTTGACGATTGAAGTTACGTAAATTTCAATGTTAGCATTGTTTGTGGAGAATAGTTAGTTAATGCCTGTGTAAAAACGATTTGAAGCGTTTTTGTTACGCCATCTGCAGTATAATGTCGATATTTCCGTTTACTTGACAAAGCACGACAAAGTTTCCTGTTCTGAAGGGAAAAATAGGAGCAAAGTTCTGTTCTGTCTGTCAGTTTTACTGAAATGTTGAAAGAAAGATAATGATGCTTTAAAATAGAGTTGACGACAGAAGTTCATGAAGGCAATGAAAGTTTAGGCATTAAAATAATCTTCAAAATATAAATGATCTACAACTTCAACAAGAAATCCCACTTATGTTTTTGAATTAATTGCCATATTCAAGTATTATGTAGAAGTAATCGATGAAATATGTGATTTAGGCTACGAAGTCCGTGAGAAAAACGAAAGAAAAGACATGAGTTGGAAACGAAGTCACTAGTGTCATCTACCCGCAGTATGCATCCCTTCAAATGTTTTTTTTATTTATTTATTGAACGTCAGCCTATTTCTGCCACCAAGGCCAATCACCGACGCCGGTGAGCACACTTCCCCAACCGGAAATTTTGCCGAACCCTCTGGTATTCCAACCAGAGGTAGGGATCTTTAACGAGCCCAACATCCATGGACTCGGGAACGACGGCTTTACGTCCCCTCCGAAGGACGGCATATCCTCAATATATCTTGTGCTCATTGATATATTGCCTGCGAGCTATGATATGCTATTTTGCTGCAGCTGTACGGGCTTTCGACACGGTATTTCCGTGCATGGTCACCCATCCAAGTGGTTAACAATTATATCTCTATCTATAAACAATGATAGGACAAAATGGGTGTGTGCACCGAGTACTCAGTGGAGTAGGGGGATGGGGTGAAGATATTAAAACCTTAGGGCGCTAAGTGATTTTAAAAATCACAACAAATCACTAAAAAAAACAGCTAATTTATTTGTACAAGCAACTTTGACAAAAAAATACAGATATTTCGTGTGAAAGGGATATGATAATTTTCAAGAAAACTGCCCTGCCTAACTCTCGAGAGGTTTCTAGGTAGCTGCACCAAGTATTCTATTATTGTCGAAATCAAATATCAGGTATTCGTAACGATTCAGCGTCATAAGCTGATGTCTCTGATGTCAGAGAAAAAGGATAGGTTTCATTTTGTAAAAGCATTAGACAAAAAATTTCGATTCAGTTATTACAAAACCTTACCCCCAAAGCAGATAACCCAAGCTTCCAGAGACGTTTTGTCTACACTTTCGACAATCACTATCAAACCAAGAAAAATTGCAGTCAAGACAATTCATTTAACCAAAATATCAGATGAATTTTTTGTTATAGTAAAATTGAGGAGGAATTCGTTAAACGATGATTTTATTTATCCCCCATTTCACCTCAGTGTTTCATATCGCTCAATTTCCGCCTGACTTCTCTCGGTTCTCGCTGCAAAACATGGGCCGGTTCGTGCTGGGTTTTTGTACGCGCTCAAATAAATTATACTCTAGCATCGGGACATAAAGGGTAACGCAAAATTCATGGATGAATTGAGGGACTTGAAACTCAAATTAAATCACACTGCCAGAAACCACGTCACAAAGTTTATGGAGGAAAAGAAAGTTTGAGCATCAAAATAATCTTCAAAACATGAATGATCTACATTTACAAAACATTCCACTTCTGAATGGTAATGGTTCGGACTTCAATTGTCTGTATTATTAACTGTATTGAAACCTGTTGCCAAGAACGGAAGGATTAAAATACAAATCAATTGAGAAAATCAAAATCAAATTTTTGGTCAATAATGAAATTAGGCATCGATTGATCAAAAAAAAATACTGTTGTTACAAAAAATCGAGATATCGAATATGAAATATGAGTCAAAAAATAATAAATACGAAATAAATGAAATAATATTGTGACAAGAAAATTGAGGTATCGTGAAATACTAGTAAAAATATGTGAGTAAAGAAATAAATTAAATTAAATATTATGAAAAAATGGTGAAACCGAGTTTCGAGTTGAGTGTACTCACGACGTTTCGATTGCTGGAATCCGCAATAGTTTAGCAGTCCAGACCAGTCATCACCCGAAACTATTGCGAATACCAGCAATCGAAACGTCGTGAGTACACTCAACTTGAAACTTGGTTTCAACATTTTTCCATAATATTTCATTTGATTTCTTTATTCACAATTTTTGACTATTATTTCACATTTGATACCTCAATTTTCTTGTCACAATATTATTTCATTTATTTATTTAAAATTTTTTGTCTCATATTTCATATTCGATATATCGATTTTTTTTGTAACAACAGTATTTATCTTTGATCAATCAATCCCTAATTCCATTATTGACCAAAAATTTGATTTTCTCACTTTATTTGTATTTTTATCCTTTCGTTCTTAGCAACAGGTTTCAATAGTGTTAATGATATAGACAATGGAAGTCCGAACCATTCCGAAACATTCCACTTCTGTCTCTGAATTGATTGATATCTTTTGGTGTTTTTTATAAGTAATCAAGAAAATGTGTGATTCAAGCAACGACGTCTGTTAGAAAAATCAAAGACGAGACATGACTTGGGAACAAAATCACTAGTGCCATCTACTCGTAGTTTCCACCCTAGCAAATAATATTTCGACATGGTTGACTCACTGTGTTTCTCTATAAACAATGCTGTTAGTGATAGATTATGATAACTGCGATGAGTGCTATCTCAGTCGATATTTTTTATTTAGTAAATCACTGCAAAGAGTTTCTTCGAAGAATGTGTTCACATACTTGAAGGCGATCACTTAACATTAACAAAATGGAAATTACTACAGCAATTTTACATTCTCAACACCTTACCGGATTTTTCTTTATATGTCCCATAAATGTGCTTAGCATGTGCTAGAGGACATATATGATGTATACGCCCTTCACTCATACCATATTTTCTCAAGTACAACGCCCTCGCTATCTGAGCTAGCGAGGTATATATTTTTGTGTAATTTTTTCAGGTATATAAGACTTCATCATTGTCGTTTCCTGTATGGTCGGATGGAATTAGGCATAGGTAATCCCCATTTATCAGGAGGTCAGTGACAGGTGCACGTTCTCCCATTTTATACTGCATGCCTTTTTAAGGCTTGATAATTAACCCCAAAATATGAATAATAGACAGGTTCCTGACAGCCGAGCGTATGCACTTCTTAAGGAAAAAATTATTTTTTTTTTGTGGGGAATTTCCCTTTTTTTTTATATTTATTATTTTAGCTTAAAATAATATCAACTGATACAATACAAGAAAAAGTCACGGAATTTTCCAAATGTTTGCTTGAATTTAAAAAAATTGTGTTCATTCAATTTTTCATAATTTTTGTATGTTGGACTGTAGCTACCTGTATGCTATTTACGTCAATAACTTGAATTGATATATATTAATGGAATGCAAATTAAAATACACAAAACTTGACCACAAAAAGAAAAGCGTTTTTTCTTATAAAGTGCACACGCGCATCTGCCAGGACTATTTTTCATATTTTAGGGTTAATTATCAAGCCCTAAAAATTCATACAGTGTAAAATGGGAGAACGTCACCTGTCACCACCTACTGGTCTAACTGTGTTCAACCCAGCATATTCACAAAGTTAAAATTTTCAATTTACTTTATTCATCCTAAGAAACTCTTTTGTTCAAAGAGGGATATAAAATAATGTATAGTATATCAATATGTGGAGTAAATACAGTGATAAATTAAAATAACATTGAAAACATGACAAATCACTACATATACGGGAAAAACAATTAAAGAGTCAATCAAATCAGTGAGATTTTATTTGATGTTATTGGTTCAATATATAGTGCTTTTTCAACTCATTTGTGAATTTATTTACTCTCAAACGGGTATTTTATTATATATTTATATTCCGTGTTAAAATATCGATCATTCATCAATACTAGACTTGAATCGCAATAAATTCAGATCTTAAACATATCTTGTTTCACGCATACAAGTCTTTGAATTTTGGTTAAGAAGTTAGGCACCGGTCTACGACCCGATTAACAGCTCATTAAAATAATCGGTGCTGAGAATAGACACCACATACTTCCAATTCTGGAGTAAAGGCACATTAACACCTAACCACCTCAATGTTTTTTACTAGCTTATTTTCAATCAATATAAGGATTGAAGGTTCAATAAATTGTTAGGCTTATATAAATCAATAGAAGGTTCGGTGAATAGCAACCTATGAATGCATTCTGTCTTTTCATTTTGAAGAGTTTTTATAGGCCATGAGTTGCAACAATATTGTTGGACTCACCACCAGCACTTCGAAAAACAAATGATCTGACCGTCTGTACTACGTCCTGCTTTCCATTGTACGAGGAGAATTGTCAAGAATGATTTTCTTTTCGGAATAATCCAAGTGAATTGCCAGAAAATGCATATCCAAATGAGATTCAGAACGATTCTGGGCAAACCGGAGGAGCGAGAAGAGATACTTTCATTTAATCGGGACTTACGTCAAAAACCATTTTCTCTGCAAAACGGGTAATATATACCATTCAGGTTTTTTTGTTTCCAGCAGAGCATTCGTTTATTTCTCCTAACAGGATGCAGAATCAGGAATGGTAATTCATTCAGAATAATTTCGATACAGAAGAGGATGAGATTTTATATATTGGCGACAGAGTGGAGAGCCTGGAGAACGTTGGATTACATTTACAGTGAATGAATTTGTGTATGTCGCATTTTTTTTCTCAGACTGCAATGTATACCAAAAAAATTTATTGTGCTTTCAATTCGTTCATTTTTCCAACAAATTGTTGACCAGAGAATTCCTGCAGTGGAATTATATATTCGTAAACGACTTGGAGAAGGAAGTTTTTATTCAAAGAATAAGTAACAAAATCGAAGTAAAACGATAATTATTATGACAACTGTCGAAACTGATCACTACGTCACTCCAGCAATCGTTTCTAGTATACAGAGCATTTCTGTAGTAATCATGTCGAGCTCATAAAGAAGACCAATTTTCTTGTTATTCAACAAAAATTACTATAAAAAATAATTTTTCAGCATATAATTTTGCTCCAAATAGTGTTTTTTCATTGATATGTGTGAATTCCACCTCAAAAGATATCGAGAAATATTTATTTGAGATAGATGTGGGCATAAAGGGTCGTAGAAACCTTGAACACAGAATAAAAATTGTAGGGGAGAACGGATCAACAGCTGTGATGCGCACAAATGAAATTTTCTGCGAGTCAATTATAAATGACACGTGCTTTGTGAATGATGTGTAAACTTAATGAAAATCAGCATATCAAGGAAATGGAATACAAAAAGAACGTAATAACACAATATCTGGTATATAAATATTCTATATTTTCAACATCATACATTTAACATTTTCCTCGACTTTATGAAGTTGTACAATAGGTGTAGTGTTGGGGCAATTCTCGCTGCATTGTTAACATAAACATGCTACAACACTACAGTATGAGCCACCCTTCTGACATCCACAAGTGGCTGCACATTGCTTTGACCACTCACAAAATATAATTTGCAATAGATTATCCGGATACAATATCTACATCGTTTCCTGGCCAAATCTTTATGAGCAGGAAGACTTTTTTGTGTTCAAATATTGCATCAGATGTAGGAGGTAAGTATGACAAAAGAACACTTGTATTTTTCCTGCTGCTTTTTGAAAGAATTGAAGCTTAACATTTTCAAATCGTTCGTTTTGCCGTTGCTCCATATAAACCCAAAATATATGCTACTTTCGCTTGAAATATATTATTGGAGTCCTCGACATTTGTGAATACTCCTGCTGAGTTGTTCCAAATTTCTGGTAAACTTGATCTTCCGTTTATTGAAAAATGCGTGAGTAGTCACACAACCTATGAAAGTATGCAAAAAAAATGCTCTTTACATTTTGGAAGTGATTTTTCGAAATTCCTTGATGTGAATATTCTTTGTTTAACTTTGTCTCGGGATGGTTTTAGAAAATATATTTCACTATCCGCATCCACTGATGGCGTTGATAATACCAAAACATCTTCCTGGAACTATAACATTTTGCAATTTATTCAATTATCAAAATTCTACATCAAGCGACTTCGATTTTCATTTATCGCCAAGAGTTCATCTTGAGCCATTTTTGAAGGCATATTTTCATCGTATTCAAAATCGGGACATTTATTTCTCTTTAGGCGACTCTTTCTTTCGACTGCTTTAATACTGTCTTTTTTACTGTAACTGTTGTAATCATTCTCCGAATATTTCACATAATGCTCACATTTATTTGGCAAACGTTTCATTCAATTGCCATTTACAAAGATGAAATAACATACTTCCATCAATAACGTAATGAACATTTTCTAAACTTTTCGAGTTGATAAAAATTTCTGGAGATAATTCATGAAAAGTTCATTGTTTGTCGTTCTTTAGTTCGCCAACTTCAAATAGAGCGAGCGGATATGGTGTCATTTCAAAATTCATTTAATTTTTGATTCTTCACTGCTTTCTTTTTTGATACACAAATACGTTGAAATAGCATAAGTCAACAGGAATGATAGTTCGCGCAGATTCCGTCTCTCTGTTTCCCTCATATTCCCTTCAACCCTACCCCAAAAGCATCGTTACAATTTCTCATAATAGTATCAGGAAACCGCCTTTGTTTTTCGAAGAAATCGACCAACATTTTCACATCGGTATTATCCCTATCAATTCTAGCTACTGTCGATTCAGTTTGTTAATGAATTTTATTGAAATATTATCACAAAAATTTACGCAGGCCTCAATAATATCTCAACTATATATAACTCCTCTGATCCATCTATAAACTACACTTTCGAAAGCACCACATTTGAAAGTGCCTCCTCCAACACACGTTTCTTTCCTCAATGATCACTCAATAGTTGCAATGCCAGAAAAAAAATTATCCGAACGTCCAGATGTGAATTAGCCTGCCGTGAATTTTTCAAGCCCCGTGATGTTCATTGTGTGCTGTAGTTCTTTTATATCTTGCAGATAAATGTGTACCGACTTAGAATAGAAAAATGCATGAAATGAAGTAGTCATTAAATCAATACTATATGAATTTAAATTCTCATTTAGAACAGATCGTTTTGATCACAATTTCTATTTGAAATAAACTGAACGTTTTTATCAAAACCCAAGATTTCCACTGCCATCCAAACATATGTGGTACAGGGAACTGTCGTTTATAACGAAACCGCACTTTTTTACAATGTCCTGCTGAATGTCCGAGAGAACACGTACTGAATTTGCGAGACCATGTACTGAATGACGAAAATTCAAATGAAACCGACATTTCTTTCGAATGTTATATATTTTTGGCTTTGTTTCTGCAGTTGAGTCAGTGCGTTTCAACCAACGGTATTTTATACTGAAAATGGTCTTATCAGAAAAAATATGTACTGACATACTGAATTTTAGGATTATGTTGATTCTGACTTGATTGTAATTGTGGCGAAACGGCAGCATTCAAAAACATGATGTTGTACATTCCACATCAAAAATGTGAATTCATTCACTGTAACTGTTTTCCGAGGTCAAAACCCCCAGGCACCCCACTTAAAGATTTCAACAGTAAATATCGGCTTGGACATACCTATTGTTATTTTTGAAACTGGGTCGAAACACTTTTATTGTAGATCAAATTTTTATTTAATTCCAGTCTCTTTGCAGAACAAAATTATCTTGTCTTGTCTTTTTTTTTATAACAACTATATATCCTAGCAAAAATCCTAAATATACAGGATGAAACAAATAAACTTAAATAAAGAAATAACATTCTCCCCCTCCGTGAAGAAGTTCAACTTCTCTCACGATCTTCTCCGAGGTTTTATAAGTCAGTTCTACAAAGTTTGGCTACTGGTCGTTTGTAAAGTCCTGCAGACGTTTTCACATCAGCAACACGAACCCTGCCATCGGGTCCTGGATAGACCGCTTCAATTCGTCCCAGTTTCCAAGACTTTTTTGCTGCGTTTTCTTCCACTATTATAACAATATCGTCTATTTGAAGGGATTTGCCATCATTACTCCATTTTGTTATTTTGGTCAACGTAGGAAGATATTCTCTTGTCCATCGTCGCCAAAAACATTCCATGACCTTCTGAGATTTCATCCATTCTTTTCTCAGATCAGGTTTGTCGATTATCTCTATGTTGGTGTTATCACACCCCAATAAAAAATGATTTGGCGTCAGGGCTCCAAAATCATTTGGATCAACTGAAATTTTGGTCAAGGGTCTGGAATTAATGATATTTTCACATTCGGTGAATATTGTTTGTAAAAGTTCATCTTTGAGCGTCTGTCCGTTCAAAATCATACGAAATGTCGTCTTCACAGAACGAACCAAGCGCTCCCAAGCTCCCCCCATATGGGGTGACGCTGGTGGTATAAATTTCCATTGTATGCCATTTTTTGTGAATGTATCAATAATTTTCCCTTGATCTAGATCTTTAATAACTCTCTTCAACTCCTCAGCTGCTCCTCTCAAATTTGTTCCATTGTCGGAAATAATTTCTCTTGGTTGCCCTCTTCTAGATATCATCCTCTTCAGGGCCATAATAGCGGAGTCCGTTGACAAGGAATGAGCTACTTCTAGGTGCACAGCCCTGATTGTCAAACACGTAAGAGAACCCCCCATCTTTTCTCGCGCCTTCTTCCAATAGTGACGTATAATGGCCCAAAATAGTCGACCCCTGTATAAGTAAATGGTTTCACCGATGGTGTTAATCTTTGTATAGGTAGTTGACCCATAATTGGAGTTACAGGCTTTGCTTTTCGAATTCTGCATTCTCGGCAATTGGCAAAAATTGATTTAACTGCACTTCTACCATCTATAACCCAGTATTTTTTCCTAACTTCATTGAGAACTGCTTCAACTCCTTGGTGGGCAAACTTTTCGTGATAATCATTCAATATCAGTTCTACAAATCGATGCCGTTTTGGAAGAATGATTGGTCGTTTAGCACAAATTTCCATTTCTGGAGCAAGATCTGTTCTGCCACTAACAATAATCAATTCTCGATCATCAAGAATTGGCGAAAGCATTCTCAAACGACTTTGGCGTTTCAGTGCTTCATTTCTCAAAAGGCAACGCTTCTCTTCTTGGAAGTTATCAGACTGATATTTTTCAATCCACATCATTCTGGCGTTATCGATTTCGGCTGAAGTTAAAGACGTTGGAAATTTTTCTTTCGTTTTCCTACATCTGGATACCATGATTTTTTTGAATCTGAGAACCCATGCAGTTGTTCTCAGGAGTCGACACAGCTTGGAGAATCGGTTGATATCTGGCAAATATGAAGTATTTTCCACAATGATTTCAATGAACTCGAGGTCTTTATTTTCAGTTTCCTCCAAATTTAATCCATGAATTTTCCCATCACAGCAGCTTGGAGTTCTAGCCTAGGAATGGAAATTGGCTTTGTTGGTGCTACCCTAGCGCGTGCCATTATGAGAGACGTTTCCACTTGATCCTCAGTCAGAGTCCTCAGATACGCTGCTGAAGCAAAAGCTTTTTTAGAGGCGTCGCAGCCATGTAGTTCTAGTCTTGTCGCTTGAGGAATTCTTTCAGAATAGCATCGAGAAATTGACAAGTCTTTTATTCTAAATCTTTCTTCCACAAAAGCCATGTTTTATTCAAGTCTTCGTCTATCTCGTCGTCCCATCCGATACCAGAACGCCAAATATCTTGGATGAGAATTCGAGCTTTAACTGTAAAATTCACTATTAGTCGCAGAGGGTCAAAAATGGACATTGCTGTTTTCAAAATTTGTCTTTTTGTAGGTCTATTTATGTTGTCACTGATTTCTTTCAATTTTTCCAATTTGAAACAGAATATATCCAATTTTGCATTCCATGAGAGGCCTAGAATTCGTTGAATTTTTGTATCACATGTTAAATCAAGGTCTTTGACGAAATCTTCATTTTCAGAAAGAGCAGTCATGAGCTCTTTGGAGTTTGAGATCCAATTGACCAACTCGAAACCTCCTAGTTTCTGAATTCTCTTCGCCTCAGTGATGATAGAGATGGCGTCTTCAAGAGTGTCAGCACAATCTAGGTAGTCGTCCACGAAATGTTTCTTGATGATTGCTTCAAGAATTTCTTTCCTATCTGTGAGCTGCTCGGCTTTGAGGTTTTTTATGAACTGACATCGTTGCAGAACGCAACTTTGCGGAGACGAAACTTCATCAGGACTTCGACTAGGGATTGCAATAAATCTGGGCCAGGAAGCAAGTTATCATTCAAACTAACGCCATGTGATTTTGATGCTGCGTCGAATACTAGTCGAAATTTATTAGGCTTCTTCGGATTCACAACACCAAAATGAGGTAAATACCAACTTCTCTGACTTTCTTGCATCGCTTCCTCTGGAGACAATTTCCTCGCATACCCTTTCTCTATATAGCTAGAAATCTTTTCGCAATACTTTGTCCTGAGTTGTTCGTCTCGCTGAAATTGTCTTTCCACACATCTAAGTCTTTGAATAGCAGTGAATTTGCTCTCTGGTAGTTGTAGGTTGTCTTCCTTCCACAGAAGTCCTATTTCAAATCGGCCGTCAATGCGTCTTGCAGTTTTCCTCATAATTTCCATAGCTCTGCTTTCTTTGTCAGAAAATTTGGAATGATAGGGCAATGTCCCAAAAGCGTCTGTAGTGAAAGAATGCTTCACTAATTTGTGGAGCACATCATCGGATATTTCAGCATCGCATATATGAAATGAATAAAGCTTATTTCTAGTTTGGATAGATTTGCCATGAAAAATCCACCCTAACTTTGTCTTGGTAGCTAAGAGAGAATTGGAGTCACTTTCACTCTGAACCACTTTTCTAGCAACCGTCAGATGGATGTTGTCTTGCCCCAATAAAATCATAGGCTGTTGTTTGATTTCACCGGAAGGAATTCCTCTGAATATTGGATATTTGTCCCAATCATCCGTCAAAATTGTCTGAGTTGGCAACGACAGGTTTTCAATACTTCGAACGTTTTTCAAAGGGAAAATCTTAGCACCACTATAAGCTCCAGATATCTCAAGATTCACGCAGGTGGAATTCTCATGTTGAGATGTCATATTATTAGTCCACTGGATGCATAAGGGTTGAGGTCTCCCACTCAGGTGGAGTTTGTCAGCCAAAGATTTGTCAATTAATGTAACACTCGAACCTTCGTCACACAAAGCAACAGTTTCCATCATGCAGTCTTCTCCAAAAAGTTTAACTTTCACCATGCGTAAAAAAACATTATTGGATCCATGTCCTGTTGCTAGGATATTTTCTGGAACTTCTTGACCGGAGGATTGGTTGGTTTCCGAAGTTTCGTCAATAGGTTTTGTCTCTGGTTGAGCGTCTTTGTGGAGTAATTGATTATGGTTGCGCTTACAACCATTTATTCCACATTGTTTCTTGAATCGGCATTTGAAGGTTTGATGGTAATTGCGAAGACAGGAGAAACATATTTTCAATTTCGTCACCACATTCCAACGAGTATTCACATCGTCTGACTTCGTTTTTTGACAATTAAATATTTTATGTCCTCTTGTTCTGCAGTATTAACAGAAATCATCAATTTCCCTATTTTCTATTGAGGTCAAGGTACTTTCGTGTCTTTTGAACTGTGAAAAGCTTTGTTTTCAGGCTTAGAGGATTCAGAAACATTGACGAAACAAGCAGCAGTAGCTTTTTCATTCAGCCACACAGAAAAATGTTGTAGATTTGCTCGTCCACCCATGTACATTATCTTTTCACCCCACTGTAGCTTCAAAGTGTCAGGAAGCTTCTGAATCAGATCACGTAATAATTGGGGGTTCTGAAGATGTTCACAATAATCCAGTGATTGCCACTAAACAGCTCACCTTGTTTGCAAACTGGATCAACAAGTCCATATTGCATTCTTTGACTACCCTGGATATATTTTGATTTTTGTTATTAACCCTTCAATTATTTGGTCAGGACGTCCGAAGCGCATTTCCAGTGTTCTCAACACTAGATCAACGTTTTCGGGAGACGAGATCATTCCCGATACGGAGAGTCGGGCTTCACCTCGTAGACACTTTTGCAACTTGATGATTTTTTCTTCTGGCGAATATTCACAAAGAGCCGATATTCTTCTGAATTGTGTTATGAAAATTGGCCATTCCTCAGGATTCCCGTCGAAGTAGTTGAAGTCTTTTTCCACGACTTGCCGAGCTACAAATTTGTCTTTGTTCGGTGCGGTGGCAAAGTATTTGATAGTATCACTTATCGTTTCACAAATCTGTTTGATTTCCGATTTTTCATTATCTTCATCAATTTGGGGCTTATGAACTGGTAAATCACTGATTGGTGCATCTTCTGGAATATTATTTACCCATTGGATAGTATTTTCTTGAGGCGAAAGTTTATTTATTTCGACTGAATAATGCTCTTCTTTTTCTAAACTTTCCGTTTCACTAATCTCGTTTTCCAGCTCTATCAGTTTCAGTTGATCTTCAAGCTTCCTCATCTCAATGGCTTGTTTCATCTTTTCAATTTCGATACATTGTCTCTTTCTACGGAGAATAGAACGATTTCCCATTGAAGTTCTTGTCTGTTCTGAGCAAACAGATGCCGTTTTAACCACTATACTTTCGTCAATAGATTTTGGAATTTCTTTGTCTTTATGACTCTGGGTCTGTCTAGATAATTCCTCCTCTGTCGTGGAAACTTTATCTGTACTACTCATGTTTTTATCCGTGATATTGACTGTTGTCTTTGACATATTTCCAAATGCTGGTGGCCACTCAAAATTCTTGTCAAGATGACGGTGGGTACCTGTTGTTGATTTGGAACTTGCCAATTTCTTCGAATTATCTTCTTGGGGCTGCATTTCCAAAGAACTGATATATCCACTCGAATGACCAATGTTAATTTTGAAACTGGGTCAAAACACTTTTATTGTAGATCAAATTTTTATTTGATTTCAGTCTTTTTGCAGAACAAAATCATCTTGTCTTGTCTTTTTTTTATAACAACTATATATCCTAGCAAAAATCCTAAATATATAGAGGATGAAACAAATAAACATAAATAAAGAAATAACACCTATATAATATAATCTGATAATCTTCTATTCTATACACGTATTCTGCTATAGAATAGCGCTGGCAGAAATTGTGGATCCTATTTCTGAATGTGGTAAACTCTTCTGAGTGGTTCGGCTTTTATTGTTTATAATATTCAACTAACTTGAATCTTGTCGAGAAAATTATCGATTCGAAAAAAATTCAAATTATTGGTATGTGGTTGGTAATGTTACTGGTTCCAATAGTATTTGATGGAACTTATATTGTTCGTGTTATTAATTCAATAGAAACGCCAACTACCTCTTTTCAGTAGTTCCAAGTCCTGCCCTGACCTACTCGAACCACCACGTGTATTTGTTTACGAGCACTCTATCTTTAACATTAATGCACTATAATAGATCCAAACTTTCAAGGAGGTTCGATTTTCCAACCTTTTTGCTCAAAATGCCGTATTTTGAAATCATAGGTAAACCCATGAGAATTGGTTTTTTCATTTTGAAAACAAGTTCTATATTCTCTTATGTGTGTGTTGAATGATCTTACCGCTTGTTGTCGAGTGCGTGATTTCGAATTTGAGAAAAAACGGCAGTTGAGAGAGACACTCACCTGTTGATTCCTCAGCTGCTGGTATCCCACTCAAGTGACCTTTGTTGTAGCACTTTGGATGGTTTGCGGGTTTTATGTAAGCGAAGTAAGCGAACAAGAAACAGCGATAGCGTAAATAAAAGCGATTCGAAAAATTGCGAGAGCGTACACACTGAATGTCGGTGCGAATGTGTCTTTTTCACTTGCTCCCCGGTAGAGGGTGTTCGTGTCACCTCAACTGTTAGGAAGCGCGAGCATTTGAAATAATAGAAAACTACCTCCAATCAGTGTGATAAATGAAAACTTATAATTAAAGTAAAAGAAATTATTTGAACTAAAATATAAACTAAGACTAGGAGTGAACATTGACTGCCCACCAAAATATATGATGAATATATTTTTTATTGATCAATAGAGGGAGACGGTAAGGGACAAAGCTTTACCAGAGGTCGCTTGATTTTGCCGCCTTTGGTTAGAACGGTTGCAATTCTGGAAACACCATCTGAACCCGGATGAAGTTCCAAAATTTTTCCTAAACTCCATTTGAGAGGAGGCATGAGTTCATTTTTAATGAGTACCAACGTACCAATACTAACAGGAGAAGCATGGTCTAGCCACTTTCCTCGTTGTTGTAAGGTATGCAGGTATTCAGAGCGCCATCTCACCCAAAAATCTTGTTGCATTCGAATGATTAACTGCCACCTATTGAGATGGTTCAATTTCAAGTGTGATAAGTCCGGATCTGGTAAATTTGTAAGGGGTTCAAGAGTTAAAAAATGACCTGGCGTTAATACAGTCAAATCATTTGGATCAGAGCTGAGCGGACATAATGGACGGGAATTCAACAGAGATTCGATTTGTACTAATACGGTATACAGTTCCTCGAAAGTGAGAACTTGTTCACCAATCACTCGTTTCAGATGTGTTTTTACGGATTTAACACCTGCTTCTGCTAGTCCGGTGAAATGAGGAGCTGCAGGGGGATTAAAAGACCATTCAATAGATTCTGATTCGACAGCATTTTTCATCAGAAGGACAATTTCTTTATTGGCCCCAACAAAGTTGGTCCCACAATCTGAAAAAAGTTTGCTACAACGTCCTCTGCGCGCGATAAAACGCCTCAATGCTGCCAAAAAGGCATCAGTCGAGAGATTCGAAGCTAATTCAAGATGAATTGCTTTTGTGGCAAAGCAAACAAAAATACATATGTACGATTTCGTACTTTTAACACCTCGAAATTTTCCAAGAGTAGTTGAAAATGGTCCAGCATAATCTACTGCCACACAAGAAAAAGGTTTGATCTGAGAAATTCTTAGTTTGGGTAAATCTCCCATAGGCGGTTGATAAGGTTTTGGAGAGAGGCGCCAACATTTTTGACAAGATGATAATACACGTCTTATGGCCCTTTTCGGGGATAAAATCCAAAAACGCTGCATTATCAAATATTGTAAGGTTTGATTACCTGGATGCAGGTATATTTTATGAAAATACTCAATAAGAAGATTCGTAAAACGATGTTTGCATGGTAGAACCGCGGGATGCTTCTGTTCGAAAGATAAGAAGCTAGCCTTTGTGAGGCGACCTCCTACGCGTAGAATATTTTTTGAATCTAAAAAACAGTTGAGTTTTCTAAAGGACTTTGGAATTTGTTTCTTATCATTGATTGATGAAATAATTTCTGAGAAACATTCATTTTGAATAAATGTCACACAACAAGTTAAAGCGTTATCGATTTCATAAATAGTCAAAGAATCTCTTTTTGGAGAATGGTTACTTTTAGTATTGTTTATAAAGCGATTTACATAGGAAATGATTCTCAATATTTTTGAAAGAGAAGAGAATTTGTTGATCAACATGTCTATAAAATTATCGTTAACAATCGTCATGAATGAGGTAGTCCTTTCTTCCATGAAAAAATTCTCATTTGATTTAACGGAACATGATTTGTCTGCTGGCCAATTATTTCTTGAATTACGTAACCAAGGGGGGCCTGCCCACCATAAGTTATTATTTGAAAGTTGTGAAGGAAAAATACCCCGGGAGGCGCAATCGGCGGGATTTTCTTGTGATGGGATATATCTCCAACATGGAGGAGCGATATTTTCTTGAATTTTTGCTACTCTATTACTAATGAATGTTTTCCATTTGTGAGGCGAGGAACGAATCCAAGTTAATGCGATAGTAGAGTCTGACCAACAGAAAGTTTGTGAAAATGTAATATTCTTCTGAAATACTTTAATAATGTAGGACATTGACTCCGCGAGTAAAGCAGCAGCAGCTAATTCCAAACGTGGAATCGAAATTCTTTTGAGCGGTGCAACTTTCGATTTTGCAAAAACAAAAAATGTGTTGATTTCGGAGTTATTTTGAGATCTTACATAAATGACTGATGCATACGCCTTTTCCGAAGCGTCACAAAAACCGTGAAGTTCTAATTTGCACATCGTATTATTTGATGATATAAGTCGCGGGATTTTGATTTTCGGTAGAAAGGAGAGTTCGGCTTTGAAATGTAACCAATGTTCAACTATATGGCCGGGGGGAGAATCATCCCAGTCGAGTCCTAACGTCCATAAAGTTTGCATAAGGCATTTGCATACTATTGTGATTGCACTAAGGAAGCCCAAAGGGTCGAATATTCTAGCGATATCTGATAAGATGCTACGTTTAGTACATTTCTTTTGCAATAAATCTACATGATACGAAAAAACATCTGTACTTGGTTTCCATTGCAATCCTAAAATTTTTAGAGTATCATCTGAATCAAAAGTCAAAGGATCCATCAAGACATGGGATCTTGGCAAATCGGACAAAAATTGTGCAGAATTACTAGTCCATTTTCTTAGTTCAAAACCTCCACGTTTTAAAATATCGATAAGTTCATTACGTGCTTTTATTGCCTCCTTATATTCTGAACATCCTGAGAGAATGTCGTCGACATAAATATCATTTTCAAGGATATCAGCAGCAATAGGAAAATTTAATTTTTCGTTCGAAGCCAATTGTTGGATTGTTTTATTCGCCAGGTAAGGAGAGCATGCGAGACCGAATAAAACTCTTTTGAATTTAAATTGCTTCACAGGTTCCTGCGGCGAGAACCTCCAAAGAATTCGTTGAAAATCTTGATGAGTTTCACTGACCAAAATTTGATTAAACATATTTTTGATATCACATGAAAAAACTATTCGGTGAAGTCGAAAATTTAATAAAATTGAAACAATGTCCTTCTGCAATTTCGGACCGGTAAGGAGAAAATCATTTAAGGAAACTCCTTGAGAAAGCTTTGCCGAAGCATCATAGACGATGCGAATTTTTTGTGACTTGACCACAGCGTGATGTGGAATGTAATAGCAATTTTTGGGATTGTCGTTTTCAGAAATGATTTCCATGTAATCATTATCCAAGTAATCATTAATTTGCGCACGATATTGTGAATAAATAGATGGATTAGCGATTAGGCGTTTTTCTAAAGATAAAAATCTACGATAGGCTAGAGAATATGATTCTTCAACATCAAATTTTGGAAGAGAAATTTTGAAAGGCAATGTAACAATAAACCTACCAGATGGATCTCGAGAGTGCGTATCATAAAAAATTTGTTCACATTTTATATCTTCTGGAGACAAAAATGTTGTTTTTGGCAATTCCTCTATTTCCCAGAATTGTTTTATAGTTCTGTCTAGAGAAAACAAATCATTATTATTGCTCAATGTGAATAGAGAAGTGCTCTCTGAAATTGCTGTCTTTTCAGCAAATTTTCCCATGATAACCCATCCAAAAATGGTATTGATAGCGACAGGTTCCATAACACCACCTGTTATACGTCCGTCTTGTAGTATATAAGGAAATACTTCTGCACCAATAAGTAAATCGATAGAACCAGGTTTATTGAAATTCGGGTCCGCTAAATTCAAATTCGCGAGATGAGAAAAGTTAGAAATGTTTATGAATTTTTGCGGCATTTCTGAACACAGCTTTGAAAGTATAAATGCATCAATATTTATTTTTGGAAATGTTTTACCAACTGGTCTCAAAGTACAATTCACTCCACCGAAAGTGGTTTTCTCTTGCATATTACTCAACCCATGAATAGAAAGTGATAAGTCAAATCGTGACAAACCTAGCCGGTTAAAACATTTTTTGGAAATATAGCTTGTTTGCGATCCACAGTCTAATAAACCTCGGACTGTTATAAAATTTCCATGAACATCTGAAATGTCGATAAGCACGGTCGATAAAAGAACTTTGGTAGAACTAGAAACAATTCCACAAAAATTAGTTTTTTGTTCGGCTGAATGCGAATTGGTAGCAATAATATCGATAGGATTAGTGGTTGAATGAAGCGTGTTCGTTTCTTCGGAAATTGGAGGATTTTGATTTGTTACTGAATTGTTGTGAACAGTGGCTTCCTCTCTTTTGGCAATTGAAGAATTTTCATTTTCAATGTGCAAATATGAGTGATGAGAGCCATTGCAATAGCGACAAGTATTAGAAGATTGACAATTCCTAGAAATATGTTGGCTACTAAGACAATTTGTACACCATTTATTTCGTTTAGTGATTTGTAAGCGCTCATTGGGAGACTTACTGGAAAATTGGAAACATTTGTAAATACTGTGACCACCCTTGCATAAAATACATTGGGGTTTATTAGTGTTAGAAAAGAATGAAGATGATTGCTTTGTTCGACTGTGCGGGTTTGAGTGATTAGTGGATATTTTTTTATTTTCATATTTGACAAGAGAAGACGATTTACCGCTAACTGTATATTTAGCTGTATCTAATGATTTGCAATGTTTGATTACGAATTCTTTAATAGATTCAAAGGTTGGGATTTGCGGTCCTTTTCTTTCAGCTTCGAACCTAGCCAATATATCTTCATCTAAATGTTTACAAAACAAAAAAAATAATAGAAAGTCCCAATCTTCAACATTAAAGCCTTGATTTTTCAATGCAGCAAGATTTTCACTGAAAGTATTTACTAGTTCACGATAACCCTTGCGATTCTTGGAATTCGTAATAACTGGCGCATTATCGATAGCCTGCAAGTGAGCGAATGCAGTCATACGTGGATTATCGTATTCTGAGACCAACAATGCATAGGCAATTTGATAATTATCCTCTGATAATTGAATGCGTTGAACAGTAGCAAGTGCTTCTCCTTCAAGAAATGATAATAAATAATTGAATTTTTCTATTCGCGATAGACTCTGATTTTCGTGAATGACCGAAGTGAACATGTCATTGAAAGTTTTGAATCGTGTGAGATCTCCCGAAAATGTTGGTATGTTAATCTTTGGCAATTTGACGTTTGGGCGAGATGACTTCGTGCTGGTTTCGGACTGATCAGTATCACCTGACTTTGCCTCGTCTACCTTATCAAATAGAGTCAAATAGATAGCATAAACATATGAAGAATCAAATTCGAAAGATTTACGAATACCATCTTCAACCTCTAAATCTTCACCGTCTTGAATAGCAACCAAAGTAATTAAAGATTGATGATGTTTTTTAAAGTCTGAATTAATCGTTTCGAAATTTTGATACATCATATTAAATTGAATTTTAGATGTTTTATCATCTTTACAAGCTCTATCAGCGAATCCTTTCAGTTCGGACATTTGATTAATTGTCATTTGGCGTAAGGCCTTATATTGTTTTATCTTATTCACTGTACTAGTCATTTTTGTCGGAAAAATATTTCAATAATAGTTATTACAATGATTAAGTAAAATTCCCTTACGCACGTCTATGTGCAGACCGTTCCTAGAAGTGAAGCGAACAAGAAAAAACGGAATGTTTTTTGCGCGATTTGTGGACTGTATGAATAGAAGCGAACTGAATTATGAATGGAAAAAATTATAATTCAGATTTGAAATTGAGGATTGGAAAATTGGATATGATTCGAAAATTACTAAATACACTGACTGGAGAGTAGAATAAGTTAATCCTTGGCTCGAAGGTACCAAAATGTTGTCGAGTGCGTGATTTCGAATTTGAGAAAAAACGGCAGTTGAGAGAGACACTCACCTGTTGATTCCTCAGCTGCTGGTATCCCACTCAAGTGACCTTTGTTGTAGCACTTTGGATGGTTTGCGGGTTTTATGTAAGCGAAGTAAGCGAACAAGAAACAGCGATAGCGTAAATAAAAGCGATTCGAAAAATTGCGAGAGCGTACACACTGAATGTCGGTGCGAATGTGTCTTTTTCACTTGCTCCCCGGTAGAGGGTGTTCGTGTCACCTCAACTGTTAGGAAGCGCGAGCATTTGAAATAATAGAAAACTACCTCCAATCAGTGTGATAAATGAAAACTTATAATTAAAGTAAAAGAAATTATTTGAACTAAAATATAAACTGAGACTAGGAGTGAACACCGCTTGAGCTATATAAAAGATCGGACATGACCCGCTTGCCAATTCATTCATTAACTCTTGATCTCTGTGACGCTTAAAATGTGTCCTTATTATTTGCAATATATCCCGAACTTGATTTTCGTAGGAGAATATTCACGGTGGCTTGGTCAAAATCCGTCAAGCTTCTATAATTACAGACCTCTTACAAAGACGTCCGACCTACGATATTTTTGTTTGTAAAGCTCTTCAGCAAGTATCGGCTAGTTCAATTAAATCTTTGTGTGTACAGCTTGTCCAATCCATCTTGGCACAAAACTGATAACGCATATGCCCAGGATCCTCTGTGAAGTATACTGAGACAAAAAAAAACTATTATATGTGTTCACTATGTTGAAATTTATTCCGAGAAGGTATTATTTGTTTCATCATGGTCTACACTACCAGTCTGCAACTGAAAAAGTATCTGAGTTTGTGGCAAGATGGATTGGATAAGCTGTACCAGTCCTTATTTATGCTCCAAGGAAATGTTAATATCGAAATCGAATCAGTTGAGATAGTTTTAAATTTCTGATATCGATCTTTTTTTTTTTTCTCATTGTTTTCAAGTTAAAATGTTCATGAACATTCATATGATAAATATTCTCTAGGTTTCACTACCTTTTTTCAGTAATCAGGCGCTCATAAATACAGCTCGCCTTGGTTTAATTTCTTTGTATCTTTGAGAAAATTGAAAGAACCAGAAAAAATGTATTCGAAACACAAAGAGAAGAAAGGGATTAGGTTTTTAAGAGGAGATAATTTATCATTCAGGTAAATGTTGAACAAAATGAACGAAAAAAATCAAAAATTATATAAAATCAATTATAATCGTTACATAAAACAATATTCGACAACAGCATTCCTTCACCTCGAAATTCTGATAGAACTACGCAATGTATTTGACCAAAAAATTCCCTTCGGAGCAAACCGCCCGTTGCCTTACAAATAATTTGTTGGTGTCCTCAACTTTACTTTTCCTTTCCAGATTTCCAAACGATGGGTTCTAATACCACAGCCTGGAACGACACCAGGGACATGATGAACGCAACCAACGAAACTACGAGCAACGCTAACGTCTTATACAACGATCTCCTCTACGAAGAGATCCTTCAACTATGCATCTCGTTTCTTCTCATCTGCTGCCTTCTGGCGATGTGCGTCAACTGTCTGGTTATATTCAGCGTGCACTGGATCAGAAGTCCTATGACTCCCAACCTGAAGATCAGTCTTAGCTTGGCCATAGCAGACGTGGTCAGCTCCAGCATGACGGGGCTTCTATTGCTGATGGACAAACTCCAGATTGTGGGAGAGGCAGGAGTGTTCCCCTGCCTCACAGAGCTCACCAGGCTGAGTGGGATTCTTATTACAGTTCTACATCTGCTGGCTCTCAGCTTCAACCATTACATTGGCATCATGAAGCCTCTGCATTACAACGTAATCGTCACTAAGAGGAAGGTTTCCACAGTGATCGCCATCCTCTGGGTGGTTCCTGTCGTTCTGGTGATCATTCTATCGACAGTGGAAAACAACTGGAAGCTGATAGATAGCATAAAGTCTAATACCTGTACAGTAGAGATCTTCACTACCTTCACGGTGCGGCTAAGCTATAGCACGCTCTTCTTCTGCCCGATCGTCCTCATGGTCTTTTGCTACAGTCACATACTTATCGCTGTACGCAACCAGCAAAACAATTGGAAAAACCTCTCCAGATCCGGTAGCTCCAGGTCCAAGGGATGTGCAGTCAGATCCAGCGGTAGCCAAAGGGCCATGCGGGAACAAGCCAGGCTCCAGGGTAACATCAAAGCTATCAACACCACACTGCTCATTTTGGGATCATGTTTTATCGGTTGGATGCCCGCTCTTTTGTTTTACATTTTGTCTTGCGACGATTGTCCTATCAGTGGGGAGGCACTACATACGCTTAATAGAGATTATAAGTTCGAGGTGATGTCTTTGAGGCTCATCGAGAATATGCTGATTATTATGAAGATGTTCGCCAATCCAATCATCTATACCATTCGTATTAAGGAAATAAAAGTGAGTTCGACAGAAATTTTGACACTATACAGTTCTTCAGTTAGATTTGTTTCGTATGTTAAGTTCTTTATATGATATTTTCGTGTCTGTTTTTTTTTTAACTTTTTGTTGATATCAATTACCCTAACACCCAACTGACATTATTTGCACTCGATAAGCGATTCGTTAGCATCTAAGGAGAAGAAAATGGATACAAGTATCAACTTTCTTGTGCTGAACGAATAATAACAGTTTTGTGTTAGGGTAATTGATCTCTAGAAAAAATTCAACTTTGATACCAAAGATTCTAATCTCACGGTTCGTTGTGTTTTTCTTCCAACAGTTGAGTGTATTCATCATGTCAAAAGTAATTTTTTACCAATGTATAAAATTATAACTGAAGTCCATCAAGAAAAAAATTAGTGAATCTGTTCATGAAGAAAGACATATATGCCCCGCTGTTTATGAGAGATAGGGAGGAAATTGGTGATACGTGGAAATTGTATTCATGCCAAGTTCCTGTATATGGGTGTAGGCAATTATATGTGTAGTGACCACCAAATAAAGTTCCACTGTGACTGGAATGCGCGTAGAGATTATATAGCGACTTAGAACTTAGTAGTTGCCATATAATTACCAAAGTCTAGACAATTTCACTCAAAAAACGACGGTGTTAATCAATTTCTCTTCGAATCTTCAGTTGAAGAAAATCAAATGAGAACTACCAATCGACTAGGCAACTTATAAAATGACAACGTGTTCGTGTACTTCCATTTTTTTTTCACATTTATAACACATTTGTTTCTCGTCCTCATGCGATGACAATGTGAAAAGATTCAAACAGTAGGATAAACGAAGTTGGCCAATTGTTTGAAGGGTGGGGAGGGAAATATCCCAAAAATATCGAATGTCACTGAACAGTGACAACAAGGTAAGTATTTGAACGTTAATTTCAGCTGACCAAAAAAGCTATCCACCATTATTATGGAGTTGTCCACCTCCAAGTATCGCGACCAGGACTGCAGAGCTTTCAAAAATTGTCTTGGCAGAAAATTCCATGAGGATTTCAATCAGTTGACTACTTCAGAACCATATTTTGTTAGACATAAGGTTAGAATTTTCAGAGAGCTTTCACGTTAGATGAATTAGGTTAGCTTTCAATTTTCTGAAAATACATTCCATTGAGTCCTTAGGTTCAAATTTGCCAAAGACAACACGGTGAAATTTGAGACCAAAAATGGACAGCTGATAATTCTGAAAGTTCATTGATATGGTGGAAATAAATCCAAATCAAAGTTCAGAGATTGTAGCAATTTGCCCATATGAGAATCGGAGAGCGAAACTAGCACCATAAAAATTGCGAAACCGTGATGTTAGCCTATATTCAATCAAAATATTCAGGTGATGCAGGTCAATTTAGAGAGTATTATTGCCGTATATATATTGAGGTGCTCGTGATGGCAAAAAGAAAATAGTATTCTCCTTCGAAAATCTTTCACATGACCCGAAATAGAAAACGTCTAACTTATTATAAATAGGCACACCAATCGAACTGCAGCTCAACGAAAGAAAAGTATATTGACGAATATATTTTGGGATTGATTGTCGAATCATTGAACTGTCATGAAAGGAGTCAATTCAGTTTGAATTTGCCTGCACTAATGAACAGATCAGAATTTGACCACACTATTTTGATTTCAGGACAGCACCAACCGCATGTACCTGGCCGTGGCTGGAATGTTCTGCCCATCGAGACGAAACAACAATTCCTACGGCTTGGCATACCAATCATCCAGGAAGCAAACCAGCGTCATCACATCACAAATCCGGATGAACTCCTTCAGAAACAGCGGGAGCGCCACTGAAACCCAGCTCATATGACACGATATCGAGAATACGTTCTTATAAAATAATAATGATGACTGTACATCACTCAATGTTTGTAGTATTTGTATTTCGATTTATTCAAGTAAGGCGTTGGGAGCGCCACAGTAGGCTTTGGCTTCTCCATTTCATCCTGTGTATATTGTAAACTGTCGTCATATATAGGAGTTGTTGAATGAGTCTAGAGTTTTATTGATAGTAATAGGGATGCATCCAGAACTCTGGATGGTAACAGGAATAACAACAACAACAACAGAGGGCAGAAACTGTCCAATCTAATTCATGAGGTTGATTAGAAAATTCAGGATAGTTCAGAATAGATACTATCACTCGATAATTCGTTATTACTCACCAATATAGATTTTAAATTCAGTTGATTTCATTCGATGGTTGAAGAGTATTTTAATAATTATCTTTTCATTGTATTATCTCTGACTAACTGAGAAACATCAAACGAAATATGTTTTACAAAAATGAGTGATGAACAAGGAAACCATGTCAGTTTCCGTTTGAAACGGTTCATCTCGAAAACAGTTCGAAATCTAAATAGTATTATCCGAACAAAGTCAATCTAAAATTGAATGTAGAGCTCAAAAATGTTGAAATATACAGAGTTTTCTATTTGAAAAAATTGAGTTCCACACATTTTTTCATGAGATCAAGGTATCTGCCCTGTATGAGGCAAATGAAAATATGACTCGGAGTGAAGATCCTCATAGTATCGCTCCACTCCATTTCAATTTTGATCGTTTTAGTGCAAGAGAGTTCAAGATTATCAGCATTTATAAAAGTTCATGTTTGGTAAAAATATCGAAATTAATTTATATCTTCTAAACTGTAATAGATAGGTATAGGGAAATAGTATATGAATTTGTTGACAGAGTGATGATGAATCATATTATGATATTATATACGGGATGTTCCATTTGAAAAATCAAAGAAGCCGCTACTTTATAGTAGAAGCGACAACGCCGCATCGTCTAAAATATTTAAGGCGTGTAGGTCAGTCATATTGATTTATGCATACTGTGAAATTTTCAGGTTGATCCGTTAAATAGTTTGTCAGAAACGGCTAATTAACGCTCATCATGAAAAGCCCTGTATACAGATGGGAAAAATAATCATCCACTCATGCAAAATTGATGAAGTGTGAACGAGGTAACATTCAACAAGGTTACAGAGGATTTGGCCACGACAGAATCAACCATTCAACTGAAATAACGTGCCCCCACTAAGTTCTACCGCGAACAACTGATACGTAGGAAGCAGGCAGTCACCTGAGGAGTCGAATGATTGAAAATAGAATAGTTTAGTCGCATAATTGACAGTCTGTCAATTCTGAGATGGTCGACCGTGAGTGCTGCTGGCGGGCTCAACTTTTTATTGAGTCTACTGTAAATAGGGGAGCCCAAGCGGAGATTTCGGGATTTACTCAAGCGCGGCAGATTAATATACAGGGGGATACCTTGTACCCGGTTAAGTACTTCCACCATATATGAGCCCTATATATATATGGCCGCCCTTCAAGGATAAAGGATCAGATTAGTAAAAAAATTGATCATCTGAAATTCTCGAGCGCGTCAGATTAAGGTAGGGTGAGTTAGTTACATCCTGAAACGTGTATAGTCCACTAATCTGACAATTCGAGGGTGACCTAAAGAAGGTTGTAAAAAAAACGTCATCTCGACATTCTCGAGCGTGGCTAATTTTACTTTTATTTTGAAGGGAGTGAGTCAAGAATTGCAAAAAATATATAATCTGACGATTTCCACAAGCCGAAATAATAAAAATTCATCGATACAGTTTAATGCGTGCAGCTACGTGATGCCTGTATTCCACGTTTACATTTCTCTCTCACTCTTTCTCTTTCTATTGCTCTCTCACTCCGTCCCCACTCTGGTTTCTGTTGCCATGATGCCATGACAGTTGATCCAAAGACTCATTGGTGGCATGAAATAGTTTACAACGAATATCCAACGTTTTAAAATTTTAAAAATTCAATTGCTCATAATTATTCTCTCATAAATATAAGTATTCTACTGAAAAAGCATACACTTCTTTTATTTGCATGCTTTTCCTGAGATTTTCAATTAATTAGTTCAATGATTTGAAGAAATTTAAAAAAATATATTCAAATTGGCAGAATAGGCGAATCCCTCCAGATAAGCGTCAGATTATGATACTGCACGTCTAGGGCGTAAAGATAAACCATATATATCTTAATCTGACGCGCTCGAGTAAAAAAAAATTTTTTTTTCATTTCCAGCCCTTACGTGCGACCACCCCCATCATGGAAACAATCAGATTAACATCCGTACATTTTTAAAAATATGTAGGACAGAGATGATATCAGTATCTGACGCGCTCGAGTATGTCCTTGCAACAGTTTTTTTTTTACATTTTTGAAAGTCTATAGCCGCTCCCCCCACTGATGAAAAGGTATACATTATATAACATTTTTTTCTTTTCATCATCTAAGCTTCGCAACACAAAAGGGTCTCTATGACGCTCGAGTAAATCCCGATTTAGCATCGTGGGCTCTCCTACTATGTATACAAACAAATGAATTTTCACCATATCCCGGAGTATCCACTACAATAGAGTGATAAATGTCGGTATTTTTCATCTGGTGCAGACCTGTGCGATAGAGATGTAGTAATATGTACATACACCAGAATGGTGACAAAGGACCTATTCCTTTTATCCTGCTATTTGATCTAATGTTCTCGGTAGTGTAAGAGTAAGTATGTCCGCCTATAAGGCAATAGACCGGGTCACACTTCAAAAAGTAAAGCCTCTTCAATCCATTGCACGCACGACTTTTGAGAGCTGGCCTTTGTCAGCTGGTCAACGAAAAAAACTATTTTAGATGTCCAGGAATCGATAAAAATAATCAGAAGATGGAGTCAAGGTCAGACCGAAAAGAATACCTGCAGGTAGTGCTGCAATACCTCATATCGTGAAATTCAATGATAACCAACCCCAGTCTTTAGATTTTAGCAGAATTTTTCTTCTGAAGATGCTAACCTTGTTAGGCAAAATACCCGTTCTTTCCAATGTCGACCAGAAACAACTACTTTGTAGACTAATACCACGCCGGATATTGAGTAACACCCGACAAACCTCTGCGCAAGGAACTTCAAATAAGACACACTTGAAACTCGTCGAGTGCAAAAATATCAGTTTGGTGTTAGGGTAATTGATCTCTAGGAAAAGTTTCAACTTTTACACCAAAGGTTCCAATCTGATCGTTTATGAGACACGCTTGCAACTGTTTTTCGTGATCGAACAACAGTGGCAGTTGGCAGTTCGACACAGACCGGTTTCGGAGTAGTTGCTCCATCTAGGCCAGTAGATATAGACATGATTTTTCCTAAATTTAACAATAATTACAAAAGTTTTGAAACTTCAGTAGAATGAAAAGAACGTTCAAATGGTATTGGGTCTGATTTTGCAACCCTCTTTTTCTGAACGGAATATGTTGAAAATCAGGATTTTGTGGATTATCGCGTTATTTTTATGAAGATCTTTGCAAAAGTTCTGCAAATATTCGAAGTATTGAGAAATAGCAGTTTACATCTTCTGGTGAATTCGCAACCACTTAAACAAAACGGAACGTTTCGTTTTATCAAAAAAAATTGGTAATGATCCTGATTTTTCCAAAGAAATTCCAAAAGTTCTGCAAACTTGCATAAATAACCGAAATGATCTTCTTGAGGAGTACTTCAATTTGCAACCTCTTGCGTTGAACGGAAAATATATTTTGCAATGAATTTTTTGATGTCATCGAAACAAGTTTTGAAATTTTTACAAGTTTCAAATACGGGTTGCAAATGAAGAAGTCCTCACATACAAAGTTTTCATTGATTTGCAACCACGTCTGCATTACGGAAATGAGGGTATAATCAAAATGAAAAATATTATGATATTTGTTCTCTACCAAAAAAAGCAAAAGTTCTGCAAATTTGTGAAGTGTGGAGGAATAGCTGTTTACATCTTCTGATAAATTTGCAACCATTCAAAAATAACGGAACTGTTTGTTTGAAAAAAAAAACAATCCTAATTTTTTGGAAAAAATTCCAAAGGTTCTGCAAAACTTGGAAAAATAACCAAAATCCATTTGTTGGGAAGTACTTCAATTTGCCACCCTTCCAAACGGAAAATATATTTGCGCAATGAATTGTTCGTTTTGATCTAAACAAGTGTCGAAAATATTACAAAAGTTTCAGATAAAAGTTGAAAATGGAGAAGTCCTCCGGTCGAAAGTTTTCGTTGATTTGCAACCGCGTCCGTAACGCGGAAATAAGGGAAAAACAAAAGAAAGATAATTTTGCATTTGTACTCTTTCAAAAAAAGCAAAGGTTCTGCAAACTAGGGAAGTGTTGAAAACTAGTAGTTGATAAAATATACCACACACAAATAAACAATATCGAACACCGGTACCCTACTAACAGAGGAATTCAGATCCAATAAACCAGTAATCAGGTATTCAGCTGGATAACTGTGATGCGAGTCCGTTGCTGGGTTTTTAAAATGCGTATTTGTTGAATAATGAAGGTTCCGTTTCAAGTTCGAGGTTGCAAAGTTTTATATCCGCTGAGACCGATTTTATCTTCATTTTGCACCACGTATGAAAACTTTTGTAATCATCCAAATACTTGTGTGTACTGGACATGGCGACGTTGAGGGAACAAGTTTGATGAATACGCATTCCGTTTTTCAGAAATGGTTGCAAATGCAAGTAACTATGTTGAACATTTTTTTCATACACATGAATTTTGCAGAACTCTTGTGATTTTTTTAAACAAATCAACTCCTGTGTCGATAAGAATTGTGAAGTTGTTTGCACTGATTATATGAAATAAATTGCTAACGTTGGGATTTAAAGAAATTGTTGGTCGTTCATTGTTTGACTGCTGGGTGTTTTTATTAGCGCTGCAAGGTTCTCTGATATCCCGATATTCTCTTGCGCGTCTGGATGTTCTATAATTAGATTGTCTGTATACTGGGTTTCTTGAAAGTGAGGATCGATATCGTCCGTTTGATTGATCAATAGGTCGATGAATTGATTTGTTATTTGATCGATAGGTGGATTGTCTTTTGATAGGAAATTGTTAAAAATCCATATCTGTAAATGTATAATGATCAGTATCATTATTTGGGTCAGTTGAATTCGATGAATAATAATGATCAGTATCATACATATTCTCTTCATTCACTTTATTCGAGGAAAAAAACGTCCTGATGAAGATTATCATCACAAAATTAATTTTCTTCTATATCTGAAACGTTATAGAAAGGTTCGTATGCCTTTATTTCGTTTCCAAAACTATCATATTCAATCATATGTGTTTTCGGAAATGCATTTTTCGGATTTCTCTGTATGACTGATGGTTTATTTTATGGATTTCCATGAGTTTGTTGCCTGAATTGATTCGAATTAGATGGTTGAAATTGTGTTGGTGGTTGGTTTGAAAATTATTTCTGGGTTTATTTTGTTGAAAATTGGGTTGTTGAAAATCCGTTGGATTTTGATAATTTTGTTGATAAGCAGGCCTTGATTTGAGCTGATTGTCATTGTAGTTAGTTCGTGGAATATTAGTTCTTTGAGAATTTGTCTGCCCATTTTGAATTTGTCTGGTCATATTTGGATTTGAATTCATTTGTCTACTGGCTATCTTTTGGTTTTCAAAGTATGAGAGCTGTATCTCACGCTTTAGTCTACTTGATGCTTCTAGCATTGTTTGAGGATAACTTGCTCTTATTATCTGACCTGATTTTGGTTCAAATCCTGTGTTCAATACCATGGATTCTATTAGGTTTGACTGTGCTGCCTTTTGTTCAATTGTTAAATATGATTTTTGAATGCATGATAACATTTTTGCATTATGACTCTGTAGTCGAAAAAAGAATGTGAGAGCATTCTCTCCATTTCCTTGTCTTAAGCGTTGAAGGCCCTGAATTACTGTTAGTTAAATATACCGTGTGTCACAGACTCATAGTACACCCCCGTTTTCTCCTTTGTTTTTCTAGATATATTTTTGAAATTTGGAACATTGAATATGCTCACTGAGCAGCATTTCTCGACATACCTGAAAGAAAAAAACAACTTCCAATTTTTCCGGAAATGGCATCAACTTTCGATTCTTGAATGGGACACCCTGTATATTGTTACATGATCGTTTAGGGATGATCATGAGGAATTCAACGATACCAGGTTTGATGATGTTATCTCCAATGACTGCGGAGATATCGCCATTTATTTTATCCATAAGCTCAACGAGTAGGAGAGAGAAACTTTTTCTGGCGGGTCAATCCAATTCTCTCTCCCACTCATTGAGCTTATGAATAAAATAAATGGCGATATCTCCGCAGTCATTGGAGATAACATCATCAAACCTGGTATCGTTGGATTCCTCATGATCATCCCTAAACGATCATGTAACAATATACAGGGTGTCCCATTCAAGAATCGAAAGTTGATGCCATTTCCGGAAAAATTGGAAGTTGTTTTTTTCTTTCAGATATGTCGAGAAATGCTGCTCAGTGAGCATATTCAATGTTCCAAATTTCAGAAATATAGCTAAAGAAGCAAAGGAGAAAACGGGGGTGTACCCAGAGTCTGTGACACACGGTATAAATAAAAAGTTAAATTTCGAGAATCACCAAGATGAGAATTTAACAAAGCTTTAATTTCTAAGTATGTACTTGGGTTTCAGGAATTATCAATTGAGCGGCTTTTCCTCTTAACTTATTCCTTATGTGAATTGTTAAAAGTATTTTCTGTTGGTCGACGGCCATTTGTTGTGCATGGTTGCAAGCATTCATGAAATTTCCTAGCAAAATTGAATCACCATCGTACTCAGGTACTATTGAAAATATTTCGGAAAGTTTATACTGTTCTAGTGGTTCTTCAGGTTCATGAAGGCTATGATTTGAACTGTGATGAGACATATTCCGAAAATTTGAAATGTATCACCAAATCTTACGAAATTTTGCAAAACACTAGTGAGTGAAAGTATGATTCGAGTTGTACTCACGCAGGTTATTCCTAACTTGATTAGTGGCTTGAAGTTGAAGTTCTTCTGGGACTGAAGTGGCTTCGTGGACTTGAAGTAGCTTCTGGGGTTGAAGTAGCTTCTTGGGATATGGTTTCTTGGAATTGATGTGGCTTCTTGGGATTGGTTTTCGTTCTGAGGGTTGTTGCTTGTTGTTCGTTGTGTTGCGGTGTGGCAGAATGCAATCCTACTTCATGAGCTTTGGCTAAAGCAAGATGAGCAGCGTTCGATGACTTACGCGTGTTTCTCGTAGCGATTTTTTCACTATAAGATGAGCAACGGCGACGACTAATGCGGGTTTCTTGATGCTAAGGAGACCGTCCTGTCCACTGGGTTTCTACTCTTGTGGTTCTTGGCTCGTTGGAAGTCTGAAGACTACCGCGGTTTCTTCTTGGTTCATAGCGTTTTCGATATCCTACCGACTCACAGTGGGGCAGAATCCCAAAAAGCTGGCCAAAAATCAGAAAGTGGCGTAAATGATTTTAAATTCTTTCCTCGGGGGTTTCCGGGGTCGCTGATTACGAATCTGTTATCAGAATCACGATTTTCAAAATGGGGGACCCAAAATGGCAGACATAACTTAACTAATTAGTCAAATTATTCAGTAAAAAATACCCAATCGTATTTCTTAAGGGTTTTTGGGATCGCTGATTACGAATCTGTTATCAGAATCACGTATTTCAAAATGGCGGACCCAAAATGGCAGACATAACTCAACTAATTAGTCAAATTATTCAGTAAAAATACCCAATCGTATTTCTTAAGGGTTTTTGGGATCGCTGATTATGAATTTGTTATTGAAATGTTAATTTTTAAAATAGCAGACGCGATATATGGTCGATTCCGTAAAAATTTTAAATTTTTTATATTTTGAAATAGAAAATATTTCATGATTTTTTTTTGTTTGAATGAGTAAAAAATCTCTTGAGCAATGTATTTATTTTTCAAAAGTTTATTGAGTACAAAGTTTGCAACAAATTAAATAACTCTTATTTATTTCTAGTAACAAAAATCTTGAATGTCATCTTCGATGTTCGAATCATTCGATTCCGATTCTGATGTTGACACACTTGTATCTAAATCGGAATCGTTCCTTGTCTCTTGTCTGATTACTTCAGGTTGTTCAAACATCTCTCTAGCTTCTTTATATAGAGATTTCGCCGGTCTCTGGGGCAATTTCCTGATGCTTGAGAGAAATGGATTTGATGTTACAAGAAGCCTATTGGCCTCTATTTGCTGCTTTCCATCTAAATCGAAAATTTGCAAATAACAGTCCTAATGACTTCTCATCCTCGCCTACTTGTATCACATCTTCGGTTTTCTTGAAAATTGCATCCTTCAAAACGTCCATAACGTCTTTTTGTTCGTTTTTTAAACTGTCTTTCACCATAAAAAAAATATCTTTTCTTGACAATTCCATACTTAAAGATTCGGAAGACTCTGTAAAATACCAATATAAACATGTACAAAATTAAATGAGATTATTCTAAAATTATTTTATGCTTATGATTGTATATTCATAAAGAAAACGAATATTTTTAATGTGAATGATGCATGTCAGATTGCTAACTGGTGTCCACAAATAATATGGTTAATTTTCTGAAGATACACGTCCGTTAACGTCACGCCACGTATTTCTCCCGAAAAATTAGTCTAACTATTCGTTGAGCACTCCTGAGCAGCCAGTTTTTTACTATATTATACTTTATACTATACACTATGAGTTCCTTGTCGAAACGAGGCAGAGACTCGCGAAGACATTTTTAAAACTCTGTTAGAAAATCGATTTTAGAGAAAAAAAGTTCAATTTTTTATGTTTACTTGTTGCAGAATTTAAATATTTCTAACATACAATACGCAATAACTGTGCATAACTATATATTCTGCATACCTTCAGAAAGTGATTCCATTTTGCAGAATCCAAATTGCGATAGTTTCGTCCGTTTTACAGCAATTTGAAACCGGCAAGAATTTTTTGACGCGTATACTTGTTCAGTGCGTACCGAACGACGGCTGAATGTCGACTGATGCCGAGGCGAACCTAGAGAAGTTATATACCTGATAGGTCCGGTATTTTATGCTAAGACTACCTGTTAATCCGACCTTAACGTATATAGACGAATACATACAATTCAAAAATTTGATTTTTGGCCAGCTTTTTGGGATTCTGCCCCACTGTGACTGCGTCAATTCGTTAAATCATAAACTTGGTGTTTTTAAATTCTTTATTTTCTTTAATATTTCACAATCGCGATACTGAAATATCGGAATAAATAAGTTAATGATGATTCGAAGACTGGGAAGACTTGAATGACAAAGTTTTCTTGGTTTCTGATATTTATAACTTGGGAGATGCTGATGAAGATCTGCGTCGTTCTCCTTTATTCATAGAAGTCCTTAAAAACTGCTGAAACGGTTTCTCTGGCGCAATTCTGAGACAAAGGGTCCATTCATAATTCTAATATAACATACATAATACCCGCCTGAGATAGGACCAATAACATCGCCGCTGCTGCGTCTCTCAGCAGTTTCAAAAAGCACACCCACGTAGCAATTCTCTCGGATGTAATTCAATGTTTGGCTTGGTATTAGCCAAGGAAGTAGTTGTTTCTTGACGGACATCTGTCCAGAATAACCAACTTCATTGGATTTCTGGAAAGAACAAGTTTTTCGACTTCGTCAGGAATTATTCCACCAGCCTAGAAAAGTCTCATAAACCATTATTGGCTGCACACCCTTCTCGAAGCTTTCAACAATGAATTTCATATCAATGAAAGCTAGGTTAAGCGTTATTTGCGAAACCCGTATTGACCACGAGAGAAGAAGTAAAGATACAGATGCTTCTTTAATGTTTCAACTTTTTTCAGGAACGTAGAGCTAATTAATATGGATCGGTAATTGCCCAGGGAGCAAGGATATCCCTTTGCAAAGATCTGAATTTCTTTCACCTATTTAAAATCGTCAGGCGTAAAAATATCTCAAAGATGGGTTGATTAGTGCTACAAAATGGAATATTATTTATTTAAGGTTACTTTGATGATACGAGCGTTCGAATTTTGGGCTTCTGAACAGTCTGAAGGCTTCAGACATTCAATCGTGCTTTTAATATATTTTACTCGATGAAGGGGACGAGAAAAAACTACTAGGAGCTGAAAATCCTTTGAAATCAATTAAAACATCTTCGTCCACCTGCCAGGAACATTCAATGTGAGTATCGGAAATACTAAAGAAATAAATTTAAAATCGGGAGATATATCGGATGTTTTTGAAATTATGAACTCGAAGCAAAATGTTCATAATTTATTATCCGCCAACATCCGCAGGATTTATTTCCAGCAGAGATAATATATTTATACTATTTTTTTTAACACAGTGTTATCTGTTGTTGATTTTTTATTGCATTTTCCATAAACAGACATAATGACAGATCTTTACTGCTATCTGAGATTAATTTCATTCTCTTCGGCGACTCTCTGAGAGATCTAAGAGAATCACGGGGGATTTTTTATCATTTGCTGCAGTTTTTCCCAGATTGAAATATTTACAAACTTGAGTACTATAGATATCACTTACAAATATCACTTAAAAATACATCAAAATTTTGATTGTGCTGAAATATCACCCAACTCATTTCAGAATGTGATTCGTTGAGTACTTTCAAACGGGCCTGTCAAATTCTCCTTCTTTATGAACTGTTCTGAGTAGCCTTGAAATTTTAGAAAATTATAATATACTGACCTTTATGGCCCGCTATGGAGGGTTCACAAACTCTTGTATCACTCAGAACACTAGACTTTGAAATTGTTATAGAAATAACAGATAAAAATTTCATTATATACATTAACGGCCAGGCAGCAATCAATACTGAAGTGACCTCGACTCCGATAAAGAAATGTATTGATGATCTCCAATAGTTCTCCAAAATAAATCGTTCAACTTCGGATTCCTTAACATACGAAGATGCTATGAAATGGAAAGGCTGACTGCTCGCAAGAATAATTTCCATTTACTTTATATTTCATACCTCTTTTTTTTCGAATACTCAACGAGTGCGCACAGAAGGCCAATGTTCCTGAGAGCCCGACCATTTTGAGGCGTCTTACTGATTTTTTGGTTGATTTCCACTCAGGAAATCCTAGAGCGCTATAGGGTCGGTTGATGTTTTCTACAACGATTGCTATCCAAAATTCATCCGTGATTGAACCTAGCAGAGAGTCAATCCATTAAAAACAAGCGCTTGGTCCGCTCGGACATCAACCGAGGTTATTACGACCCCCATATTGACAATTACACACCATAGTCATGGGGTGAGTAAAGATTCCGAGGTTTGCGAAAAGGACCCACTGAAGCCTAATCGCTGACGCTTGCGTCCCCTATCCATTACCATTACGCACAGTCTACCTCACAAGTTGAAAATCAAGAAATCGCTTGATAGTGGTCCTGAAAATATGATCTAGGGCCCATTCGATTCGAAATGACGCTTTGGAAAATGTGGAAAAAGGTTTTATTCGCCAGTAAAATAATTCGATAGTTATTAACAAATTAAACGCAAAATTAATATCATTTGACGTTCAAAATATTTTTCCTCGTGTACCTTCGCAAGATACCATACTCTTAGTCGAAGGTTTATTAGATAAAAACCATGTAAAACTGGTTATTAAAAAAAAGATATTAGGCCTTTTGTCGATAAGTCTTGAACAAAATTACTTCTAATTTGACAATAAATCATACTCTTCATCTGAAGGTTTGATCATGGAAAATCCACTGAGTCCTCTACTGGAAGAGATTTTCATGGACAATCTTGAAAATACAATCCACAAGCATCCACCTTTGCAACAGTTTTTGTATTGGTACGGATATGCAGATGGCGTTATAGTTTGATTCAAAGGCACCAACAGGCAATTAGACACCTTTCATAAATAAATTTAAAACTATTCATCCAAATATAAAATTCACAATAGAAATAGAAGCAGAAAATTCAATTAATTTTTATATTTGACAATAGGTAAAGCCAACAACAAACACCACTTCGCTATTTGTCATAAACCTTCCCATACTGACATCACCATTCATAATAATTCGGTGCATCCATATATATATATATATATATATATATATATATATATATATATATATATATATATATATACAAAATCTCACTATACATAGTATGATACACAGATTAGTAAATATTCCTCTTTCCGAGAAAAAATTTAACAAAGAGATATCATAAAACAGATAGCAGTTAACAATGGATATCAAGTCAAATTAATAGAGAATATTCTTGCTAAAAAACTACATAGAAAGGCTATCCAAGAAGTGTACCCCACTTTGAGGAACCTTGGCATAAATACAACGCACTGCTATAATTTGACAAACAAACGGCTTCCATTTTTTGTGTTTGAATTTATTGAGTTCTTTGGTGTTTATTTAGGAAATCTCATCTGAAGTTGTAGTGTTTTTGATTAATAATATCAAACAATCATGGATGCAGATCGCTCAGTGAGCCGTACAAAGTGTTTGGTGCCAAGTTGCCGCAACGCTAGGAACCGAAATCCAAAGTTCTTTCCACACGTTCCCGAAGAGAAATACATCCTTGGTGGAAAACCTTACGGAGAGTGGATTGAAAGAGAAAATAGACAGGTTCAAGGCTTGGAAAATTAAACTGAAACTGCATAAATCACCATCTAGAGCGGCTTCAGTGTGTTCCTTGCATTTCAAAAGAGATGATTTCTTGTTACCTGGTGAGTCTGTTTGTCTATTTTTAGGCGAAGTTACGGCGCATTTCATCATCCATGTAATAAAAGCCTCTTTGGTTCACTAACTCTACACTAAAACTAAAAAATGTCCTGGAACAAATATCATAAGATTTTGAAACACAATGCATCTATTTTCACCTCCAATGAATAGTATTGTGCGGCACAGTTATATTAACCTTCACGAGAAAAATTTCGTACAATGAAAATATAGCAATAAAACCAAAATCTTGTCTAGCGAGAGCAACTGATGACTGTTTAGCGCATTATTTCATAAATGTAAACAAGGTAACTATTTCAAATGGTGGATATAGTTTGACCACCACTAGCGCCCTCATCGGTCGATATTCTTCCCTATAGAACAACTTATTCAGGACCCGTTACGGAAAAAATAGCTTCATGTTTACACAAACAAAATTTAAGAGTATCATATACTACAGATGACTCATTGGAAAAGTTTATTAGGAATAATGAAGATAAAACAAAAATCTGAAAAATCGGGAGTTTATACATTGAATTGTGGATCTTGCTCCAAAGTATATATAGGTCAGAAGCTGCTTACGTGAACATCGTATGAATTATGGAAAGAATACAACGCACTAATCACATGCCAATCATATTTTGGAGGAAGGTCATAACTTTGTTGGAAATTTCGAAATTCTTCATGTTGAAAATAAGGGCATTATGCTTGATCATTTAGAATTTTTGGGAACCAATAAGATTAATTGAACCTCAATAGTTCTCCTTTCGATGTATATACATATATGTTGTTGTCACTTTATATAATATAATTGGTATGGTTCTAAGAATCAGGATCAATTATCTATGAATAAGAAATTTATCTACGGATCTTGTTAGTGTTATACTGCATTCGCATGAAAAAGATACAGTCATGTCGCGAAGACAATAAATTCTGTGGAAATTTAATCATGTTTCAACTTATAGTCTCATAATTATGGATTTCTATCAAGCAACGGCCACGTCAATCCAAAAAAAAAAACAAATTAAAGTGTCAAAATAAGGAAATTCGATCATTCGTGTATAGTTTGGAAACCGTTGATGTAAGGCGAATTCCTCAAAGAGATTCTTGAAGAAGATAAAATTCTCAATAGAAAAGTTCTGATCACCGAAACTACCACTTGTAGTAACCATTTCAATTCCGTGGTGAGAATGGACTTCCGCACAATCCGATACACAAACATGAGCATTAACGTAACACGTAAAATCAATGTTTTCGACTAGCGAATATCGATTTGGAAATTCGGAATTGGTGTCATTCAGACACCTGAAGGAACTATATGTCGTTAGAAAAAAAATCGATCGATTTTTTATTAATTTTACGTCTTACGATCAGTTGCGTGCTGGTCTAAAGGATTAACAAACGTTGTGTGGAACTCTATGATCACCACGAAATTAAAATGGTTAATACAAGTGGTGGAGTTCCGGTGACTGAAAAATTTCTATTGGAAATTTAATCTCCTTCAAGAATACATTTAGAGAATTTGACTAACACCAACGATTTTCATATTATCCACAAAAGACTGAACCCTCTTGAAAACAGTTCAATTTATTAATAACTATCGAATCAGTTTACCGGTGGATAAAATCTTTTTACATATTTTTCTAGACGTCATGTCATTCCGAATCGAATCAAAAGATTATTGATTTTAAACTCGTTAGCTAGAATCGAGAAAGAGAAAGGAGAAAAATATTTCAGTTTTCAAAAAAAATATCGTCTCCATATACAGGGTGTCCCTGGACTTCCACTTTTCCTATGGGGATTGTATAGATGGGGTCACAATATCACCAGTACTTCATATAACTTTTGCTCCTAAAATCCTTCGTTACCAAGTTACGGACCTTCAAACTCACAAAATGAAAAATGTTTTTTTGTGACAACTATTCAAGTGAATATCCAAAATCAGCCAAAATGTGGTGATTGACTATGAATCGCTTTGATGAGCTTTCATGCAGGAGTCAGTTGTCAGGAACGTACTACCCCCGATGGTCCACACCCCAAAATTTCAAAATGACAGATATTTTCCAATATTTTTCAACAAAATCAGGTTACAATTTTATGAACGGAAGTACTGATGTGGAAAATCGATTGGAGCAAAAAATTTTGAAAAAAATGCACTTTTTTTCGACGACATCAAACCTGAGATGTCTACCATTATTTGAAATGAAATAGTTATAATAACGTTAGTGCAACAACATAACAGGGATAAAACAAATGAAATATCAAGTTCTGTATGTTTGTGGTGTTTTTGGTCAAACAAGCTACGCGAATATCGCATTTAGTCCATATTCTGTAGTTACTTGTGGAATGAACAAGTTTTGTGTTGTCTGAATCTAATGGAACTCAACATTTGAATGTTTCAAATTCTTATTCACAATTGAAATGTTGAGGGGTTTCACTAATAATTGAATTTTATGAGAGAAAATATTAACCCGATAAATTGATCTTGAGAAACGCACATTCACCTTTACTAATAAATATCAAACGAATAAACTACAGAAACGGCGGCTCATGAATAGGTGAAAAATATTCGGTGAATAATTATGTTCCATTTCTTCCACAGATGTCGACAAAAAAATTATAAAATTTCGCTATGAACATTCTAACTATCATTTCTATTTGCATTGAAAATTAATCTTTTCGAATAATCCCAGGTTGGATATCGTAGAACAAAAGTGCATTTTTATCAAAAATCGTTGCTCCTATATATTTTCCACAATAGTACTTTCATCCAGAAAATTGTTCAAGTTACCTAATTTTGTTGAAAAATATCTGTCATTTAAATGTTTTGGGGTGTGGACCATCGGGGGTAGTCCGTTCCTGACTTTTAAGCGAAACAAGTGACTCCTGCATGAAAGCTGATCGAAGCAATTCATTTGTTCAGTCCACTAATTCCCGAAGTGGTCAAGGTGAACCCCCAGTGGTCCATGGAAGACTCGGCGGGGGTGTATAATGACCCGACCAAAAAATGGGGGTTCACAATTCGTAAGAGGGGGTCCAAAATAATGTGTATGGTTTCGATAGTGAAGAACTAAAATGTTGTCTTGACTTCACCTCAATGTAATAAGCAGATCATATTTTGTGTGTTTGGAATGTTGCACGAACTTCTTTGATTCTACAATATAAATACGAATGCCAAAGATAAACGTTACACATTTGTTTCCCGAATTTCGAAATGAAATTTGAATCGATGTTAGTGTTTTCCAGTGTCGGAAAAAGTAACCAACTTTAGTTAATTAATCGATTAATTAACTAATCAAATATCACTTTGTTTTCGAAAAGTGTTAATTCGTGGTTGGAGCGCAAGCGTTACGCCAATTTCCATAGATCTAATCCACATATTTTTGTCGAGTTTTGAGAACATGGTAGAATAATAGCTGCAGGGGGTCCACCGAAACCAGTGGAACTTCCAAAGTGGTCTATGAGAAAAAAAGTTTGAGAACCTCTGGTTTACTCAATCACCAGAAATAGGATGATTTTGAATATTCAATTGAAATTTCTATGAAGTACTGGTATTATTTTGATATCATCTGTACATTCCCGAGAGGAAAAGAGGAACTCCAGGAACACCCTGTATATCAAGTTACGCCACTGGAGGAAAATAATCACCCTTTCATCTGTTAGATACATAAGAAAAGATCGATGTCTTGTCGCGTGTGTGGGTCGCATACCAGCACAAAGCAGCCGTAATCAACAATGCTCTTTGCAGAGCTAGTGGATATTTATTCGAGAAGGGTGTCACAAACGGAAGCTAGACCCATTTCGTAATGGGAACTCAAACAATGCGCGAAACAACATATCAAAACAAGCAAGGAGACCTCTTGGAATCCCGCCTGCTCCAAAAAGACGAAATTAAATTAGTCGATTACAGTTGAGAAAGCAGCTGTTGTCTGTGAAGTTTGCGGAAATCTTTACATTCGCTCGCCTCACAGAGAAAGGTCCATTCCAAGGACAGAAACTATGTTCGGTCTACCGGGCGGAAGATGAGTTCGAACTTCAATTACCAATAATATTGACTTTATAAAGGCTGTATTGGTTGAAAAAGTAGATCTAGACAAGAAACTAATCTGTGCTTGTTTTCAGCTTTGCTATGACTGACGTTTCGTCTGCAACTGCGGCAGAAGTTGTCGGAGGCGATATAGTGATGGTGGAAATAGTTCACCCTCCGAAAATATTATATCGTCTGCGATTGCTTTCTTCTCGTCATAGATAGTAAATATTGTCTTCGAAATAATGTTTTTAATAAATGTATTAGATTGAAAACAGAAGAATATACGTACTGAAAAATAAACATTATAAGTATACAGGGTGTTATTGAAGTACGTGGCCAAAATCAAAGGAGTGTTTTCTTTGAGTAATTCTATGACGAAGAAAATCACATAAACCTAGGTCCGGTAATAGCCAGTTTTCAGAATACAGATTGTCAAAATTAAAAAAAAAGTTTTTTCCTGAATATCCCAATAATCCTTGAGCCGATTCACTTGAAACTTGGCAGTGGTATTTATGGTATTGGGGGTCTGATTCGGCCATAACTAGATCGAACTCATTACGTTCAGTGGCATCCCGGAAGGTACCTCACCCAATATTTTTTGACCAAAAATAAGAACGCCACTGATTTTTTGCAGTTTTTGTATTTTTTTCGCATTGAGCTGCTAAATTTGACCTTTTTATCTTAATCTTTCCACTCGTCTCTCTGTTTTTTCAGGAAAAAATAGAAGTCACTATATTGCGTGTCCTTGGAACAAAAAATTATTTTTTTGTTTTTATTGTGTTTCATCGAAAACAGTTTATCTTAAAATTCGATAGATGACTTTATTTCATTTTTGACACCCTGTACCTTGGAAAGGGGTTATTTATGGTAAAAAAATGTATGTTGGAATTACGCGAGAAAGATTTATATATATATATATATATATATATATATATATATATATATATATATATATATATATATATATATATATATATATATATATATATATATATATATATACAGTGTGTCCCTAGACCAGTGGGACAGTTGAATATCTCTTGAACCAATAGGAATTTTCAAAATATTATAAGTTCACATTATATCGCATTATGAGAGCTAACTTCAGGAATTACTATTTTTTATACGAGGGGCGCAAGAAAGGCTCACAAAATCGAACATCAATTTTTTCAAATAGAACACCCCATATATTTCAATATATCTGAACTCTCATTCCTTTAGGCAAATTATTGGTTTTTTATTTTTGAAAATCCGACAAGGCGTTGCCAAGTTATACCAGTGGTTCATGAAATGCAGACATTTTTTCAGACAAACCCATTATTCATCATACGAAGAATTTCTGGAATTATTCAAGTCTGTTGGTAGTCGGTAGCATATTCTATAATATGGAATACTCATCTTCTTCGAGAGTTATACAGGGTGGTCAGAAATATTCTATGATTTTTTTCGAAATTCAAACTTCACATCAATTTTTCAAATAGTGCACCCTACAATATGAATTATTTCATAGCCCATTGGTGATTTGATTGCTTATGCTCAATGGTTGTGAAAGAGACATGTGAATTTCATCATCAGAAAATGCAAAAAATCATCAAACTAGGTAATCTAGTGTAATTAACTACATAAGAGTCCCTACAAGAAACTACCTTCTTTAACTGACTATGATAGGCGGATAGATTTCATCATTGAGATGATGGTGAGAATCCATGATGATGGTGATTTTTTGTCAAAAATTATGTGGTCTGATGTACATTACTGGGCTGCAGAAAATCCGCACTGGGTTCGAGAAACTAATTTTCAGGAGGTTTGGGGAGTGAATGTTTGGTGTGGAATTTTCAAGAATGATTTGATTGGACCATATTTTTATCAAGATACTCTGAATAGTGAAAGATACCTTTGTTTTCTTCGAAATGTGTTAAGTAATCATCTTGATGAGGTTTCCCTTGGATACCTCAGAGAAATGTTCTTCCAGCAGGATGGAGCGCCGCCTCATAATGCTGGTATCGTGACAGACCAATTGAACGTTCTTTTAGACCAAGAGCCCGTGTCACTACTTTTGGTAGTGATAAGTTTACGCCCATCGACCACTGAAACTTGTATTATCGATGTCGACGATGCTACAGAGATTCTCGCCATACATGATTTCCGGGGCGAAGTTAGGGTAGGGAGCTGACCGATCTGTATAAAAAAAGTGAGCAAAATTTGTCGTAAGTTTACGACTGAGAACATTGGGAAAGCAAAGATTTCAGGAAAATAATCCGACGCTCGCTTATTGTCAGTCGCCTACATCGTGGCGTTCACCCGCTACAACCCTCGAAATATGAATAAAAAAAACAACAACAAAGAAAAACAAGTTTACAACTGACAATGGGGCAGATCTTTCCATTAGCATTTCAATGACACAAATTTCGTAGGCCAGCCTTATCCAATGGGGCGGAAGGGCGCTGGGCCCACCTGTTTCGGAAGAATTTTTAAGTATTTTTATATGATAAGCTTACATTTCAAAATTTAGGGGCAAGTAATCTATTATGCATAAATCGAGAATCTATTACCGTCAGTCATGTACCACGTGGCGAAAAGAAACTGGGCCCTTGAAAAGGTGCAAAAATATTCAGGTATACTTCAATATCATAAGTTTATGCTCAAAAAATTCACACGACGTTAGTTGTACCACCTTCATCAAGAACCTGTCACCTATAATCATGTAAAGTGTGGCAAAGGCCCGATAAAAATTGAAAACATGCGTCATTTCAGTGGAAATGCGCTTCAAGCATTGTATATATGTATAAAGGGTGTCCTGAAATTACATAGATAAATTTCAACTACAGGAAGAGTTGAGGCAGTTCACACATAAACATGTGTCCAGAAATGGTCCCTCAGGGAGTTATATGGCCATTTAAAGGCGTGCCCAAGATGAAGGCCCAATATGTTAAAATTCTACCTAAATGAGCTACAGCCATTTGAATGTGCAACTTTCAGGATGGTTTTAATCTGAAATCTCCGAAACGGTACTTTACAAGGAAATTAAATTCCTAGAGTTGATAATCCTTTTTATCACGGATGAAAAGTATTAACATTCCTTTCAAGATTCCATTCAGGGGTGGATCAAACCCCAACTTCTTTTCGCATGTATTTTTTTTAGGTTTCGATCGCAAATTATTGAATTCTACAGTTTTCTACACAAAAATGTATTCTTGTTGAATTTGGATAGGGCGAATCACTTTCATGTAAAATCGATTCGAAAACGATCTCGCACGACTAAAACCAAAATAATGCTTGATTAAATCATCAGAGGTAACGATATCGAATGAAAAAAAAATTGATAACAACTGAATAGCGCTAACAACAAAAAACTGAAGCGTACATTTATACCACAAATTTCTCAGATTATAATTTCATTAATATCCAAAACCGTTGGAAAAAAAACAAACTCAAAATTTGAACTTTATCTCCCTCATTAGCAACATTTTATATGAGCAAGTTGGGTCAAATTGTTATATTCTGAAGTGAGGAATCCGCCATTTCTATATGTTATAACACTATATGGTAAAACACGATTAAATTTTCTTCTCAAATTGGTCAGTTGACCTGCTTCTGGGACTCTCAGAAGGCACAGATGTTCCTGGAATGCAGAGATACTTCTTGGAAAACAATATTTAAGTATCATCAAATTTACCAAAAATACCATTACCATAACATAAATTCAAATATTACTGCTAACATGCTGCTAACGGTCTTGTTAGAACATTTAATATAGTTCTGCTACCGCCATTATATAAGTGTTCTGCGTTGTGCGTTACGTATACGGTAAAATAATCGATTCAAGAGTCGAAATGGATGAAGCAGATGATGTTGACAGAGGCGTTAAAAAAAAAGTGTGCTGCATTTGTGGAAACAGTTCGATGGACTTATTCTCGGTGAAGAAATTCAGTCTCCAAACACTAGCAAAATGTTACCAGAATCTCAGTATCCGACGAGCTCGTGGATGGAAGTTTCATGACATTTCGTTACCCAATTCTATTGATGAAGATATTGGATACCATTCTCAATGCTACAGGTCGTTCAATGCCGTATCACAAAAATATGACACTTCTGAAAAGCCCTCAACAAGCTCAAACCAAAGGTATGTTCGACAATTAATATTTTTTCATTATAATCACTCTCAAGTAAATATGTCACAATCATTTTGGACAAGAAAATCTCCATAATATCAATGAGTTTTAAGATGCAGAAAAACTCAAAGTCGTCTCCACAATTTAATATCCGAAAGATGTCAGTACGGTGATTCAGTACATGTTTCGAACCTACATAGGTTCATCATCAGCTGAATTTACATTAAATTCTACAATGAAGGAAGAGTAATATAATATTAGTTGATAAATGAAGTATAAAATTTACTTACATGGAGAAGAAAAAATAGCAAAATCACATGGTGAAGTTCAGGACATAAAAAATTATTGTAATGACAATTAGGATTGAATTGATATTAGGGGGAATTTAAGACATCCCTAACACCATAAAAAACATTAAAGATTGGGGGGCTTAGAGCCCTTATGCCCTTAAGCCCCCCAATCTTTAATGTTTTTTATGGTGTTAGGGATGTCTTAAATTCCCCCTAATATCAATTCAATCCTAATTGTCATTACAATAATTTTTTATGTCCTGAACTTCACCATGTGATTTTGCTATTTTTTCTTCTCCATGTAAGTAAATTTTATACTTCATTTATCAACTAATATTATATTACTCTTCCTTTATTGTAGAATTTAATGTAAATTCAGCTAATGATGAACCTATGTAGGTTCGAAACATGTACTGAATCACCGTACTGACATCTTTCGGATATTAAATTGTGGAGACGACTTTGAGTTTTTCTGCATCTTAAATCTACTACACTCCACTTTGAGATACAATGGACTTCTACTACAGATCAATGAGTTTGTTCCAGAATATCTATTTTCATAATTATTTTGAAATATACATGGTGTGCTAGAAAGACGGGGCATACCAAACATGTTCTTTTCAATGGAACATCTTGTATCTCCTCACATTTCAAAATTCTTCCTAAAGAGCTGCTTTTTTCAATGCATCAAACTTTGAGTAGTATAGCGAAAATATTTATGAAAGATGTGAAAAATCGAGACTTTTCAACTTCAGGATTTTTTTGGGACGAAACTTCTCATTATTGGTCAAAATGGATCACATGTCTTTATCTTAACTGCTTGTCAACTATCGGTCCATATTCAAATTCCATTTAAAAAATATAACTTTGAGTTATATCTAAATAAAGTCAGCTCATTTCAAAAATCTGATTACACCAGTGCATTCCGCGTAAAAAGATGTATAAGAGACAGTTTCTAGTTTCCCTATAAAATGAAAGATAGGTAAGATACAGAAGGGGTACCAAAATGCAATTTTTTCAATTAGGAGAGTAATGTGAAAACCGCAACCCTCTATCTCCAGAGAAAACTGAGATATCGCTCAAAAATGTCGAAAATTGGACACACTGTATCTATCACAGAATTTTAGAAATATAATAAATACCTACCTAGAAATGTATGTTGAAATTTCGTTTTAGCACATCTATGTTGCATTCATCCAAATATCCTACTGTTGACGATTGTGAGCCACCTTCCTCAAATACTATCACCAAAGAAGAAGAACGCGAGATTGGCTCAGATGAACATCAAAACGTACCAAGGTAGGTGTAGATGTTATAGCAGATTTTTGAAAGGCGGATCACCGCTATAACTTTTTGGTTCCACAGATAAATGAGTGGAAATCGGTGTGTAGAGGTATAATATATAAATATGCATTTTTTGACGTATTCAATTGTTTTCCGTCACTGGGGGTTTAACTAGAAATGAGATCCCTAGGTTCTCATTTCAAATGGGACACTGGCTGTACTTTTATTTATTTCGATGATATATGACGATAAAAGATAATGAAGAGTTTTTTCTCATCAAATTAATAGTAGGTATTGCGATTCTCGAAATGCATATCGATTTTTTAATGAAAAAATATAGAATTCCACTCATATACCGCAGATTACAACTTCAAAAAATGTAAAACCAAAAGTAACAATAAATTATTTATGAGCATTTTTTGAACTGAGATTATACACTTTCTTCTAAAAAATTGAATGCAAGTGTATTATTTCCTAGGGTAGTTCAGAAAAGTGCCTTTTGCAGATTTTGCTCTTCTCGTATCTGATTTTTCAAATTATTTTTATTTTATGATCTGAAAATTCACAGACAAGAAAACAATTCGAATGAACTCGGCGATGAAGAGGAAAATGCTGCCGATATGGAAACAAACGTAGATTCAATTGAAGATCAGGTTTGCATCTTCTGCGATCGGAATCGAAAAAGAAGGTCAGGTCGAAATTGTAAACTATCTAGTACAACAAATCTGCAGTCACTGCAAAATGCTCTGAAATTGGCCACAATGACTGACGATGTGGACTTTCTGAATAAAATAGGAATTTCAACGAGCGAAAATACCACGTCATATTACCATCAGGTTTGCAAGGCTAATTATATATCCGCCGGACAAATCCAAGTCAATAAAGAAGAGAACGAACAGAACCCGTGGCATCTGAAACGATTCATTTACAGTAAGGCATACAAAAATTTATGCTCATTCGTTGAGGATAATGTGATTGGAAAGAAACAGTTTTATTACGTGAATTTCTTACAAATATTGTTTCGGCAATTTCTCTGTGAAGAGTACACTAGGAATCATATCGTCTTTCCGAATACTTTTTGGACGAAGCATATAGAGGAAAAATTAGTAAAACAGACGTTTCACAAACAACTGAAAGTAATTGTCAGAAATAGTAAACGAGTCATCACCGCACACGACGCGAGTTTAGCAGATTACAATCTCGAATATTTGAACGACGAAGATATTGTAAGCTCTGCTGCTCTCATTTTGAGGAGTCGGATACTGAACATTAGGAAGAAATATTTTTCTAAACATTTGAAGGTCGAGGAATTGATTGATGGAGAATGTGATGTTCCTCCTCTGGTAAATAATTTCTTCAAAATGTTACTCAGCGGTGGACATAACAAACGCGATAAATCTGTGAGATGTCGAACCATGTCTAAATCATTCGCTGAAGATGCTATCTATGGCGTAACAAATGCAAGAATCAAGCCAAGTAAAAACGTTACGTTGGGGATGGCATTAAAAAGCCTAACAAGCAGCCGAAAAGTAATTTCTATTTTGAATTCATATGGTCATTGTTGCTCTTACAGTACAGTTGAAGAGTTAGAAAGTGAAGTAACATTTGCTTGTACCGAGCGTAACGAAATCTGTCCATCTGACATTATATTATCCCCTAATTTGAATACTGGACTAGCCTTCGACAATTTCGACCGATTTGTAGAAACTTTGAATGGTAAAGATACCCTGCATGATACCGTTGGTATAATTTACCAAGATATCACCGATCAAGAGAATGATAATGAAAACGTAGACGTATCTTCAGAGTGTGCACAAGGAAGGCGAAGACGGACCTTTGATGCCATCACGCCCGAAATTGAACCTTATGGCAAGAGACCAAGAATGAGTAAAACTTTGAGGTCTCTTGACCACGAATCGCGAATGGTTGTTCCTACCAATTTAAATGAGATCCGTCAAGTGGATAGCATGTGGATGTTTTCGCACGCTTGTGGCCTAAAAACCCCAATGTGGGTTGGCTTTAACTCGAAAATTGTGGAAGATGCATCCAAACAACAGTTAGTGTCATATTTGACACCCATGAATGCATCTCCGACAGATTATGGGGTAGTCAGGGAAACTTTGAAACAGAGCCTACAGGCTGCAGCAGAATGCAATGATGAGTACGCTGTTGTAACTTATGACTTGGCCATCGCCAAAATAGCACTTCAACAGCAATCCATTGAAAGTCCTGCTTTAGACAAAGTTTTCATAAGTCTCGGAGCTTTCCACATTCAAATGGCCTATTTCAAGGGTATTGGAAAATTCATTGATGGTTGTGGCATTAACAATATTATGGTTGAAAGCAAAATGTTGGCGAACGGATCTGTTGCGTCATTTCTAAATGGAAAGAGCTTTAATCGTTGTAAGCGCTTGCACCCTTTAGTGGCACTTGCCTTGGAAATCCTTCATTTCAAACATTTCTTAACTGTTTCTCGGAAGGACATAAGCGAAGAGGCAATTCTTTACATTGATTCGTACCAAAACACAAGATCCGCTAATCTGAAAATCGAAAACAAAGAGATTATGGATATTTTCACCAAATATGAAGAATTTCGTGAGCAAACTTTGCTGGGTACACATGGAGAAACACCAAAATATATTATGACTTACGTCAAGCTCATCAATTATTTTCACCTTTTTTCGAGAAGTATCCGTACTGGTGATTTTGAGTTGTATAAGTATATGATGCCCAAACTAGCCAATATTTTCTTCGTTTTTAATCAGCCAAACTATGCGCGGTGGTTAGTTCGGCATCACGATGATCTGATTAGGATTGATGAGACTCATCCGGGTTTGAAAGAGAAGTTTGAGAGAGGTGGTTTTGGGATTAAACGAACAAGCAAAGCATTTTCGCGCCAACCCATAGATCTGACCCTAGAGCAGACTATAAACGCCGATGCAGCTAGGAGGTTGACAGGCATAACGTGTTTTACTAACTCGATCTCAGCCCGGCAACGGTGGAGTCGAAGTCATGGTGTGCGTTCAACAATAATTTCCCACATTTTGAACGAGACCGGGTTATCGCCACGAGAAGATGTAGTCGGAGATTTACGAGAGGGCGTAATTAAAAAAAATATTGCACATATAAAGGATTTTGAGGCATCAGTGGAATCTAGATTGAATCCTTTTTCAACATATATAAACGAAAATGCTTTGTACAATATCGCGAATGGTCGCAGGGCTCCACAAGATGTGGTCGATTTTTTGAATTCAGTTGAAGAAAGCGGCAGTACCTTGAGAGAAAATTTCATATCAGAATGTTCTGTGGGTGAAAGTCGATTTGAAAAGCCGATCAAACGAAACAAAATCTCGAACTTTGTCAGTTGTCAAGGAAAATTAAAAATTACATTGAAGAATAAAGTTCAAGAGATTAAAATACAGCGTGATTTGTTCGGGCGTCTTCTAGGCATTTCTTTAGAACAGAATATAGATATATCTAAAGTTTTATGCTATCCACTAACGCCGGTGCCTTTAGCCCTTTGCCACATAGACGGTATGATCAATAAAACGAACAAGTCACTTTTAGCAAAAACTTTGGAGCAGCAAGTTTCCGATCACACTGAACCAACGAACCTGGATTCGATCATTGTCGATGGTTTCTTCTTTATGTATCTAATTAAAGAAGCACCGAAAACAATGGGTCAGATTGCTTTGAAAATTCTCAAAATGTTGTGTAATCTACCAGCACCAAGGATTGATATAATATTCGACGAATATCCTGAGCTTTCAATTAAGAATAATGAGCATGTACTTCGCGAGAATATTTCAGGAGTGGACTTTAAAATAGAAGGCCCGGGCACTGAACGGCCGGCAAATTCCACAGCAGAATTGAGAAACATTAATTTCAAGAAGTCTCTCGTAGAATTTTTGATTCAATATTGGGATTTTGCAGTGGAAGCGAGAAACATAATAGACAAAAAGACTATTTGTATTAATAATGGCAAATGCTACCAATATACGGTATTCCGAGGGAAGGCGTTAAAAACCGAAAAATTGGACTATGATTGCATTAATCACGAAGAAGCTGACACCAAAATCGTCAATCATGTTTATACAATGCCAAAGGCGAACCGAATTTTGATTCGAGCTTCAGATACCGATGTTATGGTGATAATGCTCAGCAATATGCGATACGCGACTGATAAAACAATATGGATGCAGTTGGGTGTTGGCAACAACATACGTAACGTAAATTTATCGCAAATCTACCAGAAACTAGGAGAAAGATTGTGTGCAGCTCTGGCAGGATTCCACGCGTATACTGGTTGCGATTTCAACCCTTCTTTTTACAGAAAAGGCAAAAAGAAGCCGTTCAACATGCTCAAGGACGATGTCAAATTCCAGGATGCCTTCTCAGCCCTTAGCGACCGTGAAACATTGAAAGATACCGAAGCATCAAAACGCATGATCGAGGTATTGGAGCAATTTACGTGTCGTATGTACGGCTTCAAAAATGTAGATTCTGTCAACGAGGGAAGATTGGCAATTTTCTACAAAAACTTCAAGGCAAAAACCAATACAGAAAAATTCATAAAAGATATTCAGATTTATGATGGATGCAATTTGCCTCCATGCAGAACTGAATTACTGGAACACATAAAGCGTGCTCAGTATATCGCAAATATATGGAGATACGCCCATCTGAAAAACCCTACAGAAATGACCCCTACGAAGTGTGGATGGGTAGAGTCATAGGGCACATACAACTTCAAATGGTTTGAAGGTGATGAAGTCCCCTCCCTCGTCAACGATGTTGTCATTACAGACGATGATGGAAATGATCTGGGTAAGATATGAATTATTATCCGTGTATCATATTGTAGGAAATATAAGTTTGCATATATTCTTACAGACATGGAATCCGCAGAGAAGCCGTTGGAAGATGTCGCCGATTCTGATACAGACATTTCCTTGACAGATTTGGAGTCGGAGGACGATGACATATAAAATAATATAAGATGTTCATATTTTTGAAATATACACTTTTTCAACTCATGCTTACGCTGATTAATTATGAATTGATGTCAAACGAAAAGATTATTGACAAAAAAGTTTTGGTTGTAGAATGATTTCCCCACTTTTTGTGATAGTCGTAGAAAAAGCATAGTGTATAACTCACCCGGAAAGCTCATTTCTCACTCGTACGCTTTGCGACAGTATGAAATGATTATAATTCCATTTTCTTTGAACAATATACTATATGATGTTGTGGCATGCGTCCTATTTTAGCGATTGACAAGGCTTCATTCATACTAAGAACAACTCTGAGAGACGTATATTCACATTCACATGCTTACCTTGTAACTACATTCATGATTGACACTCATAAACATTTCATAGAGGGTACGGACATTCGGAAATTGCAAGTAATCTCTGAATATACAGATCAGGGTGCTTCGCGCGACGCTGCATTTGTTGACTGACAACATTCCACCGATACATGAGATGACTGACACATGAATTGATCGATCCAGCAGAGTCCACTTCGGATATGTTTCGAAGTGTCAGTCATCAAATTACTGTATTGAAAAATTTAGGGCCGATGTTTCAATAATTGTCATATTATACATGCACTTCGCAAATGCAAGAAACTTGTCAGTTTAGCTACCAAGTGAGCTTTCTCCAAACAATAAACAGCTGAGGAAGGTGTTTTCATATTCACGTACTTACGTTGTACCTGAATGTTTGATTGTCAGTCACAAACATATGATTTTTATGATAAAAATGTAGCCAAGCTTCATAGAGCGCTATTTCAGGAACTTGTTTTTACGAACGGCAATATTTGCACCCCTTGTTTGATGACTGTTGATTGCATTTTTCAATTGGACAGTTGAAATTGAACATTATTGTGAAGGAGTCAGTCGTGAGCTTATCATATAAAAATACTTAAAAATTCTTCCGAAACAGGTGGGCCCAGCGCCCTTCCGCCCCATTGAATAAGGCTGGCCTACGAAATTTGTGTCATTGAAATGCTAATGGAAAGATCTGCCCCATTGTCAGTTGTAAACTTGTTTTTCTTTGTTGTTGTTTTTTTTATACATATTTCGAGGGTTGTAGCGGGTGAACGCCACGATGTAGGCGACTGACAATAAGCGAGCGTCGGATTATTTTCCTGAAATCTTTGCTTTCCCAATGTTCTCAGTCGTAAACTTACGACAAATTTTGCTCACTTTTTTTATACAGATCGGTCAGCTCCCTACCCTAACTTCGCCCCGGAAATCATGTATGGCGAGAATCTCTGTAGCATCGTCGACATCGATAATACAAGTTTCAGTGGTCGATGGGCGTAAACTTATCACTACCAAAAATAGTGACACGGGCTCTTGGTCTATTTTTCCTCAACGATGGCTCGGAACAAACGGACCAATAAAATGGCCGGCTCGTTCGCCAGACTTGACCCCCTTGAACTTTTTTTTGTGGGGTATCTAAAATCAGAGGTGTATACTACTCAACCATTGAATCTGGAGGATTTGCAAAATCGAATTGTAAATGTTTGTCAAAGTATAACACCGCAAATGTTGGAGAACGTCACAAGAAATCATGTAATGAAAAATTTCAAAATGTGCCTTGCAGCAAACGGAAGACAATTCGAATATTTATATTAATATTATCGTCCCTAATTATCTGACAACACAGTTTTTTTCTTGTTGAGACTTCGTTTAGGACAGTTGAATGAATAAATAGTTTACTGCATTTTTTTATTTGCATTTGCTGATGATGAAATTCATATGTCTCTTTCACAACCATTGACCATTAGCAATCAAATCACCACTGGGATATAAAATCATTCATATTGTAGGGTGAAATATTTGAAAAATTTATGTGAAGAAAGTTTGAATTTCGTGAAAATCATATAATATTTCTGACCACCCTGTATAACTTTCGATAAAAATGAGTATTCCATATGATAGAATATGCTACCGACTACCAACAGACTTGAATGATTCCAGAAATTCCTCGTATGATGAATAATGGGTTTGTCTAAAAAAATGTCTGCATTTCATGAACCACTGGTATAACTTGGCAACGCCTTGTCGGATTTTCAAAAATAAAAAACCAATAATTTGCCTGAAGGAATGAGAGTTCAGATATATTGAAATATATGGGGTGTTCTATTTGAAAAAATTGATGTTCGATTTTGTGAGCCTTTCTTGCGCCCCTCGTATAAAAAATAGTAATTCCTGAAGTTAGCTCTCATAATGCGATATAATGTGAACTTATAATATTTTGAAAATTCCTATTGGTTCAAAAGATATTCAACTGTCCCACTGGTCTAGGGACACACTGTATATATATATATATATATATATATATATATATATATATACATATATATATAATTTTGTCCCAGATTTTTTATACTTTCCCGCAGTTTGTTATACAAATGTTTATTTGCGTTAGTTGGGGAACCAGGAACTGTAATTTCATAACTGATGGTTGAGTGGATCAAAGTAAAATATACTGAGAGAAGAGTGTCGTAGGTGGTTGATCTTTCAAGTTGACGAAGGAGAATAATATTTGAACATATCGTAGAAAGCCGGCTGTCGCTCAAATGAATGGAAATAGTGTAGTTCTATCGCATAGTTGATAGTCCGCCGCGATCAAATCCATAATTTTAAGCTGTAATTGCTGGCTGGCTCAACTTTGCATTGAAACCGATAAACATTTTTCACATCTGAATATGTGTTGTACATGTTCCTCGTATATAAACTGAAGCTTTTTGGTAATACACGATTGTTGTGAAAATTTTTTGCTTACTTATAAATCCAATGAAATTTATATATTTGAGGTCATGTGAATGAATGAAAATAACAAATTAGAGCAACATCACACTGATAACAGATCCCATGGGCTGTTTTCACTTCGTTGCTACAGATACGCATGAATGTCGATTTTGACGTTTCTGATAAATGAATAAAATGAGCTTCTATTGACTTTCGCAGTATTAGAAATTATGAATTAGATGGAAGCCGAACGGTAGAAGAAATAGCGTCAATTTTAAAAGATTGGGTCGTGAATATGGTACGCATTTTAAAGAAGCTACGGTCAAAACTATGTGGAATGTAACAAGTAAGCTTTTACAAGAGAAGTATTTCAAGGAAATGAATGTTATAATTGACCCGTTTGAAAGTGTTGTTTTTCAAGAAGCGCGAGCAGCCCGCCATTGTGCACGGCGAAAACTGCAGTCTGATCCTACTAAAAGAAAACAAAGTTCTGTAGCATTAAGTTTGACAGAAGTAACCGAAATGATCAATTTGTGGGATGAAAAAACTCCTGAAGGGATGCAACGGAAATTCTACCATATAGCCGGGATAGAATTAGCTTGGAGAGGTGGGGAAGCTGCGTCATGCTTAACGGACTTTTTTAGTATCGAAACAAATAACGATGGGTCTGAAACCAATCGAATTGAATATAATCCTATATTTAGTAAGGCGGATCAAAAATGTGCACACAAAGGAAATTTTTAGCGGAAAACGATGACGGCAACATTTGTCCTGTCAGATTGTATAATAAATTGATTTCAAAAGGAGGCTCAAATATTTGAACAGATTGTTTTTAAGACCAAATCGTCACTGGAGTTTGGAAAACGACCACTGGTATGATAATATGCCTATAGGGAAAAATACAATTCAAAACTGGACAAAATCATCTGCAGAAGCAATTGGCTCAAATACCCAAGAGAAAAAGATTACAAATCACTCAAGAGCAGCAGCTCATAAAGATTACAGGCCACAACGACGCTAACTCCATAAAACCTTACTTAAATATTGACCAAGAACATCACAACCTAATTATTAACAGCTTGCGTGAAAATACATTGTCGTCAGTTATTGGAACTAACACCTCTGGATCTTCGTTTAATTTTTCGAATTGTTCATTTACTAATTGTACTTTCAAATAAATAATTTTGTGTTGGTATTCATTTCAAAAAATGTTCTTCCGAGTAACCCTCAAACATTGATAAATCCTCAAAAATTTAATAACAGATTTCTCAAGCTTGTTGCTTATTGGAAACAGACCACAGAACACGTATATATAGAAGGGTATCTGCCATGAGACGCTCTGGAAATGCATTTTAGTTTACGGAACTGATCCATGCAGCGCTGGTGCACGGTTGGAACATTGTTGCCAACAGATGGCAAACTTGTTGGAGCCGGACTAACAATTGACGTTTGAGGTAATATGAGGCTTCAGTAGCGACATCTTTTGACAACAAAGACTATAAAAGCGTGGCAATATGTTGAAAGTCGAAACTTTTTTCAGAGATTAATTAGCTCACCACCAAACTGATATTATTTGCACTTGAAGCGCGTTTCGCTAGCAAGGTTGTCATCTTCAGGAGAAGAAAATTGATAGGTAGACACGAATATCAATTTTCTTCTCCTGAACATACTAACCTTGTTAGCGGAACGCGCTTCAAGTGCAAATAATATCAGTTTTTTGGTAAGCTAATTAATCTCTGAAAAAAGTTTCAACTTTTACACCGAAGGTTGCAATTTCATCCTTCATTCCAAAAGTTGCCTTTTCTCTTCAATTAACTCAATGAATTCATGGATAAAACACGACTACATTTTGAATGCATTAGTCGACAACTCAGTGCCAGTCGTGCCAAATAGGTAAGGGCGTAGTTGTTTTAGATGGACTGTTCCTTCTTTTTTGTGAGTAAAGTAAGTCAATAATGAACAAAGTACAATATGTAAGTTTTAATTACAGAAACAAAAACACTAAGAAATAAATCTTACCTAATTGTATTGTAGGATATGCAATTTTGTAACCCCTATGGCTTACCACTTTGAACTCATCTTTGAAGTGAATATCACAAACAAGATAATTCTTGTGAATTTTTGCATGACTTTTATTTGCGAAAAATGGGTTCTTCACTTTATGCATCCACGTTTTAAACAATTCTGGTTCCTTATCTGGTCTAGGAAATCGATGGCGTTTACTAAACCAATCCTCACACTTTGGCACACATTTTTTTGGATGGGAACTTCTGATTCCGATCTCCATATTGAAACAATTAGCACTTCAATAATTCTTATACGAAGAACTAAATAGCATTGTCATTGCCAAATTCAAAAGCTGTCATCATTGCACTACAGAATGAGGTGAAACAGTTGAAAGAATCAAACAACAACCATCAAGGACAAAGCCTCAGCACTAGTGCCTTCGAAGATATAGTCCAAGAAATTCAAGACAGAGCGTCGAGAAAAACTAATATCATTATATTTGGTGTTCCAGAACAATCCTCAAACCTGAATTTTGAAAGCCGCATGTCCGCCGAACTAAGTGATGTCAAAAAAATAGCTGAATCCCTTAATCCACAAATTATCGATCTTCCTACGAAGCCAAGGCGTTTGGGTAAATTTGATACTAACAGGAGCGCTCCACGTCCAATCTCACTATCTTTGGACAGCGAAAACGCTGTATTAACTTGCATAAGAAACGCCAAAAAACTAAGAACCTGTCCCAATTTCAGTCACATATCTGTATCATTTGATAAAACCCCACGGCAGATTCAGTACTATCGAGATTTGCGCAAGCAGATGGATGATAGGAAAAAAAATGGTGAAACTAATCTGGCTATCAAATACAAAAATGGACTTCCTGTTATAGTTTCTTTGAACTGTAGATGTACCCAATTTCGCCCATCAAGATCACTCTTTAGCCATTTACTACCAGAACGCCAATGGTCTGAGATCGAAAACTATTCCTTTCTTCAATTCTGTTTCTAGAGGTGATTTTGACATCGTCTGTATTACGGAGACTAATCTGCAAGACGATGTTAACGACCGAGAACTCTTTCCACCAGCGTATAACGTCTTCAGATGTGATCGTAACCTAGTGGCAAATGGCGTCTCCAAGGGAGGTGGTGTTTTAATTGCTGTCAAATGTAACTATAGGTCATTACCCATAAATCTATGCGATCTGAAAATCATGATTCCTGATATAGATGTAACGGGTGCAACAATATCAAATGGAAAATTCACTTTAACAATTATTGTGGTTTATATACCACCCGATAACTGTGTTGCTTTATGAACTTTTCTTCGGGTTTCTAGAGAATTTGGATTGCATAATTAACGGAAAGTTTCTGATAATTGGTGATTTTAATATTCCCAAGTATGATATACAGCTTGTCGACCCCAAAGTCCAATGTGTTCTAAATTTTCTGGAAATCTGCGATGCTAGGCAATTCAATAATGTCACCAATATAAATAATCATAAATTAGATTTAGTAATAACCAGTGTGAATCATTGTATAGTGTCCGATTACGATGAACCACTAGTACCAGTCGATGTGCATCATCCACCGTTATTTATCGAATTTAACTGCTTCTGCGATAAGTATATTAACTTTAGCACTAGTCGGAAGGATGTAAATTGGCAATTCAATTTCAGAAAACCTAATTTTCCTGCTATGTATAACATGATAGGAGAAGCAGAATGGTCAGATGTAACACGCTGCACAAATGTCGAGGCAGCATGCTCTGCACTTAATGAAAAACTCCACAAAATTTTTGAACATACTGTTCCTCTCAAATCTATAAAATCTCGCAGATTCCCACTATGGTTCAACAGTGACATTATTGAAAATATAAAAAGTAAAGAGATGGCATATAAAAATTATAAACGGCATAGGACAGAATACTATCATAACATTTTCCGAAACTTGAGATCAACTGTGAAAAATAAAATAAGTAATGCATACGACAACTTCGTAAGAACCGCTGAAAACAATATCTTGACTGATTGTTCAAATTTTTGGTCATTTATTCACAGCAGAAAAGGTCATTCTCGCATTCCAGGTGCGATGAAATACAACAACGTAGTATTCGATAACCCACAGGACATAGTGAATTGCTTCGGTCAATATTTTAAGTCAGTTTATTTAGAGTCTGATCTCGATCTATTTCACTCCAACTGTATATCCGAACATATAGACACTGAAGGTGTCCATTTGAGCTATATATCAGAACAAGACATCCTAGATTCATCTATGAGGCTCAAGAACAAATTAACATCTGGTATCGACATGTTACCAAGCCTGGTGGTTAAAGACTGTATTCGAGTGTTGTGTGAACCCTTACTGTTTATATTTAACCTGATTCTAACATCTGGAACATTTCCCCCTATCTGGAAGACTGCCCGCGTATGCCCTATCCTTAAAAAAGGAGACCCCACCAATGTCGAAAACTATCGAGCGATTTCAATACTGTGCAATTTCTCCAAACTCTTCGAAATCTGTGTACAGAAACATATATATCAACAAATTAATAGTCATATCTCAATACAACAACACGGTTTCGTACAAAAGAGATCATGTATTACAAACTTAGCCTGCTTGAATGAATACATGTGTTCTGTTCTAGATAGTCAGGGCCAAGTAGATGTCATTTACTTGGATTTCCAGAAGGCCTTCGATCAAATAGATCATTTCACTCTCCTCGCCAAACTGTGTAAAATGGGCTTCTCTGAAACATTGGTTTCACTTTTCAAATCCTACCTTCTAGATAGAAAACAGTTTGTAGAGTACGAATCATATAAGTCTGACTCCTATATTGTTACCTCTGGAGTCCCACAAGGTTCCAACCTTGGTCCACTATTGTTTTTGATATTCATAAACGATCTGTGCGATAATATAACTGTTTCGAACCTGTTCTTTGCAGATGACCTTAAATTATATACTAAAATCAAAACTATTTACGACTGTAAACAACTGCAAGCAAGCATTACTGCAGTGGAGAGTTGGTGTTCACAAAATAGATTACACCTGAATATTAAAAAATGTAACGTTATTCCGTTCAGTAAAAAAACTAATGTAGTCCTTTATGATTATACCATAAACGCCATAATGTTAACTCGCTGTAGAGAAATAAAAGATCTTGGAATCACATACGATTACAAACTCTCCTTCTCTTGTCACATAGATAGAGTGGTCCGTGAAGCGCACAGAATGCTAAGATTCATTAATTTATAGAAATTCTAAAGACCTTAAGAATATATCTACTTTAAAACTGTTATTTAACTCATATGTTCGTTCTGAATTAGAATATGGTACTATCATTTGGCAACCTATATATGCATATCAGACACAATCTATCGAGAATATACAAAGGAAGTTTTTGAAGTTCTTGAGTTTCAAAGTTGATGGTATTTATCCCATTAGGGGTACTGATCACGATGCACTTCTGGGCAGATTCGATGTAGTCTCCCTTGAGAAAAGGAGGGTGATACTCAGCATAAAATTCTTATACAACCTGTTACACAACAACATTGACAACACATTCATCTTAAATAATATTAATTTTGCTGTACCGCGACTTGAATCAAGAAGTCAGCTGAAATTTCACCTCAATACACCTAGAACAAACATTGCTTTAAAATCACCCACATATATAATGTGTCATAATTTTAATAGAATTTGTAAAATGTGTGATATTCACTATGATTCCATACACAGCATCATCAGTTGTATTATTCAACATAATATATAATCGATAGATGTATTAGTGTCTGTGTGATTAACAATGGAATGAAATTATATCGGCATTCAGACATTCAGCTCAGTGGCAGAGCATCCGTCTAGAAAACGGAAGGTCGTGGGTTCGAATCCCGCTCGAAGAAGTTAATTATTCTCAAATTCTTATGATTTGTCTGAATGCCGATATAATTTCATTCCATAATATATAATGTCTTCGCAATTATCTCTGATTGCTTTATACATACTAAGATATACTAAGATATTATGTGTATTGTATTTCAAAGCGTTTCCTGTAATTGGGTACATCCTGTTGGAAATAAACTGCTTTTTTTTTTTTTTTTTTTCTTTGGCAACAATATGTTTCAATCCGTGCACCAGCGCTACATGAATCAGTTCCGTGAACTAAAATGCATTTCTAGAGCGCTCATTTGAGAGTTTTCTCTATATATATGTGCTTTGTGGAAACAGACCTCCGCCTACGGCGCCGGCGTCGGTCTGTTTCCAAGCAACAAGCTTTTGAAATCTGTTATTAAATTTTTCGCACAATTATCAATGTCTTCGGGTTATTACTACTGATAAGTACACCAAGCAGAGGATATCTCTAACGACATGTGGTACATCGAAATCGTAACAAATGATACGCCGGGAACCACCGCGCTCAATGTGCCCGTTGTTTGAGATCTTCTGTACTCAATGTACATTCACTATTTTGTCTTCCAGTAGATGGCGTTATTGCTTTACAACTACTCCGATATCCTTATACCGTTTATACAGATATAGTCAATATCTCTATAAAAAATATTTGGAGCTTTTTTGTTACTCATCATTACACAACAATGTAAGTGTGGATTCATGCAGCACAAAATAACAAATAACAATTAGCAAGAAAAGTTGAACTTAGGTTTCAGTGACTGTGTTCGTGCAGACAAATAACATTTAACAAATAACATTCAACAAATAGGAGTTGGCCAACTTTTATCTTTTGACTGTAAATCAACGAGATGTCGTTTTAGTGCGCAACTAATACGCAGGTGAACGCGGATTCGACGGAATGTTCGTCCGATAATGAAAATAATCCCCTCACTTATTTTTCAAATATTTGTGGTATAGTTTATTTCGTTCGTGTTTTTCATTTCGCATTTTATTATAGAAATTGATGATGTCATTTCAGCCGACCTGGTTCGGCAATTTATCGAATTATATGATAAGGGAAATAAAAACTTCAAAATCAAAAATATTAAAAAAAATGCTTTGTCTTTTTATTGGTTTCATAGATCATCTCCGTTTTTTTCCTTATTCAGAATGACAAAATTTGCAGATAATAGCATCAATAAAAAAAATAATTCGGCCTCTTCTATATCATTGGACATTTTGAAATTAATTTTTAATATATCACCCTCCAACACTAAAAAGTAGGATCACTTCAAATTCTTGAATATGTCTCGGATCTGCGACGTGCGCATGCCTATTTATTTATTATTTGCTGTTTCGAGTTCATGAATGCTACCTTTTTAATATTCGTTATTTGCTAAATTTTATTCCTTATTTGTTATTTGTTGTTTGGTGCTGCATGAATCCACACTATATATTTCCGATTACTTGACGATGCATGACAAAATGTCCTTTCCTTAGGTTCACATTTCTGTGTGTCAGTTTGACTGAAATATTGAAAGAAAGGCTATGGAGCTTCGAAATAGGATTGAAACTGAAAGTTTTTACAGAAAATGAAAGTTTGGACATTGAAATAATCTTCATAATATGAATGAACTCTGATATTCAGAGAAAAACCCATTTTGCTTCCTAATTGCCATCTTCAAATCAAGAGAATATGGAATTCAAGCAACGACATCCGTATAAAAAATGAAAGTATCCCTCCATTCAAATGATTGTTCTTCAGTTTTGGCTAATTGTATATCTTCTTGATGTATTTTGTCTCCCAGTACAGCTCGTCCAATCCATCTTGGCACAAACTCAGATACTTTTCCAGTTGCACAGTAGTAGTGTAGACCATGACGGAAGAAAAAACAACTACTAGGAATAGATTTCAACCCAGTGAACAAGTAAAATAGGTGTTTTATCATCTTATTCTACTTGACAAAGATTGCTGGGCATATACGTTATCAGTTCTGTGCCAAGATGGATTAGATAAGATGTACATGGCGTTATTCCTTTACAACTACTCCGTTATCCTAACATCATTGTTTGTATAGATTACTGTATGGAAAGGATTCAAAGCGTTTTTGTTACGCCATCACTACACTACAATGTGAATATTTCCGATCACTGGACGATGAATGACAAAATGTCCATCCCTTGGAATGATATACCTTTGGGGTTGGCTAACTATATATCTCTATAAACAAAGCTGATACCGAACTGAAAACCCTAGCATCGGCAGCACGTTTCACCAACAAACTTGGCATCTTCAAACGAAAAATTGAGAACAAACTTACTTTCCGTCGACAGCATCAACGACGTCCACTTCCAATCCCAGCTCATCGAAACAGGCCTGCATCCTTCGTCTCCTCTCGGGTCTCCTCCGTAGGTTGATCATGAAGATCTTGTCGAAACCCAGCGAGTCCTTCTCCGGCAAGACCCGGACATAATCTCGGAAGATATCGTCTACATGCAGCGCATCCATGGTATCGAGAACTTCCAGTTTGATGTTCGTGAGCTGTTCCAGATCCAGGGCAAGAGGATCGTTCTGCTCCAGAGGCACCATTACGTACCCGAAGGGTACCTCGTTGCAGAGGTGCAAGGAGATACCGGATAAGTTGGCGCTGATAGCGAAGGTGATAATATCGTCGTTCGGTCCGTTAAAACCTGCAAGAAAGAGCGATTCAAAGATGTATCAGGATTGTGAATGGTGTGGTGTTATACTATTGTTTCACTGCGTGTGTTAGTGAAATCAAAAGCTTTCATAATATTCTGCATGACGAGGAAACCATTTTACACGGCATCATTCGATTGTTGGTGAGGTTATAAATTCGATATCCATATGAAGATACTTATTCAGTACTCATATATTGAACAAAAAAATAGTGAATGTATTCCAGTTTGGGTAGAAGTTTGCTAAGGAACACTATGCCGGGTGTCCCAAAGCTTTTAGGCCAGTAGATATCTCAGTTATTTGCAGAAAAAACCACAACCAAAACATTCATTCAATTTTTTTCAGTTCGCACAGGAGTAGGATGTACTTGATGTGCTTTTCCTGGACATGATCCCGTTCGCATTGTATTTTGTACATACGAAAATGTTTTGCGTCCTGATTGTGGACGATCAGGAAAGCGCTGCTCAAACAGCTTCTTAGTAGCACATTTATTCTTGAAGCATTCACCAAAAATGCCAAGCAAATCAAAGTATTCGTTGTGAGTGAAGGTAGAAGTCATTTTGATATTTAACGATTATTATCTATTTTCACAACTACATATAATGATATATCGTTGAATTAGGAATGAAACATGCTGTAATTTGAACCAAAACAAACATGGGGGTGCAAAGTTAGAGGTGGTTTCTCGTGAGTTGTGGTCTCCTACGACACGTTTTTTATATTTTTTTTTTTTGGGAATAACTGATATATCTGCTGACCTGAAAGCTCTGGGACACTCGATATATGACACCGATTTCTCAGAACATTGTAGGGAATTTAGGAATTTCAATTCGAAGATATATCAAATTGCAATTTCTGTCAAAACGCCGGTGGACCATTATCCAGAAGTGTGGTATGATCGATAAAACTAGATATTGCCAACATCTTTGTAATTTTTCCGGATCTATACAGGTTAGTTTAGATCTAAACAGTTCCTACGGTGCAGTGCGCATGGAAATAGCATATATCTTGTCAACCAAGAATATTTCCTCCGCAGTATCTTTTTTTTCGATAAATTCCGCACTGGCTTGAATACATGTTGAATGGAAAAGTCACGCAACAGCCATTCCAGGTATTGCATACAGGCCAGGATATACAAACCTTGTACCCTCCTTGGATCGTAGGTGAGATGGTCGGACTCCTTTTTGCGTAGGTCTATCAACACACAGGAATGCACCATGGGTACGTTGAAACAGCCCACTTCTTGGCGGTACAGTACCGGCTTGTACTCATCAGTTCGTTTGTAGTAGAAGTCTTCCGTCATCCCGTACCAAAAGTTGGAGTACAGACCATCGGACCTCAGCATAGGGGCTACTACGGTGAGATTCTTTGAGATAAGGTGGTTGAGAGTATTCGGATTCACTAGAAATGCATCACAGTCGATTGTCTGTAACGAAAATGGACCGTTAAAATGATTTCAGTTAAATGGAGGATTATATTTTACTAATGATTTGTAAATTTTTATCAGAGACCAATGAAACTGATAACTGTCTCCATTTCCAAACTCAAATATATTTCACTCAACATTGTTTTTTCGTAGAAGATATAATATACAAGGTTGTCAATTATTTTCTTACACGAACAAAGATTCATTCCTCAATGGAATAATATAATAAATTTTTTCATCACCACCAAACAATTCATGTTATATAGTGTTTTTATTCGAACTGTGAGTTGAAAGAATCTTATATCATCTTTAAGTGCACATTGAAAGTTTGGAAGGATAAAAAGTAAAGAAAATCACAGTAAGTTTTGTAAACACATTGTTACTGGGAATCGTACAGGACAGTGTTGTATTTTTTGTTAAACATAGATTTTCAATAATAAGTATCGGCCACTTCTATTCAATAAATATAAAAACTATTATCAATAAGAAGAGAACAGTTCACATGAAAATAAGCAAGCGATTGAAATATAGAAGCAACTGAATTACTAGAAAATTCGGTGATAATTTCGACTTGTTTTGATGCTTCTTCATTTGGACAGAATTGCTCGAATACTATTGAAATTTACTTTTATAATATTGTAATGATAACGAGAAGTACCGAATTCATTGGGAGTATTCATTCTGCTGATAATCCCGATTTACTCTTCCGCGGTTTCATGTGAAGAAAATAAAACAGGAGAAAAACGGACAAATTATCGAACTCTGCAGACACTGTATCCGGAGCCTTCTGTTGAGTAATTCTGATCAAACGAGCGCATGGGGCATGCATTGGATATTTTCCAATACACAGACTATTTCGACGTGCCAAAATCAGCCGAATTCTCAAAAACCAGGACATAAAAACGATATTTACAGCCAACAATAAAATCTCCACATTCCTCCGCTCTCCCAAGGACAAAATTGTCAACGAATCACAGAGTATTCATCAAATACCATGTTCTGATTGCCATAGAACATATGTAGGCCAGATCAACAGACGTGGGGTACCAATGGGGGCAAAAATAAGTCCCATTTTGGCGTGTTATGTAATGGATGACTTGTTAGATGTAGTCATTAATGTTCTCCCTTTTCAGTTACATTTTATTAAGAAATATGTCGATGATATTATTCTCGCTTTACCTGCTGGTTGCACTGATGAGATTGTGGATATATTCAACAGTTACGACCCGTACATCCAATTTACGATTGAGTGTGAAGACGATGAACGTAGTGTGCCATTTTTAGACACGAAATTCATTCGTACACTTGATAATATCATCATCATCGATTGGTACAGAAAACCCATGAGTTCGGGTAGATACATGAATTACTTGTCGTACCACAAGGAATCCATCAAGGTCAACTTAGTTAAGCAGATGAAACATCGAATACTCAGCATCTCGGATAGTGCCTACCATGCTAGGAATTTGAGAGTACTATACGACTTATTCAGAAATAATTCATATCCACATACTCTTCTCAAACAAATCCTTTACAGCACCACCACAATGGAACAGTCACAATTAAGTATAAATGATAATGTTTTGGTTGCTACAAGTGTAGTTGATCCAGTCCAGGTTACAAACACTTTTTTCACATCTTTACCATATATTAATGATATTACATATAAAATCTCGAGAATTTTCAAACCATTTGATAATATAAAAATTGCAAATAAAACCATTTTAAAAATAAATTCACTTTTTACGAAAGTCAAAGACAAAATTCCTTTGACATTTAACTCAGATGTAGTTTACTGTATTCCATGTTCTGGCTGTAATAGTGAGTATATTGGTCAAACAAACAGACTACTCAAGGACAGAATTTGTTCACATAAGAGTGACTGCAGGTTGCACCCAGAAAGATGTGCACTTAGTGAACATGTGCAAAAAGAGGGTCACAATATGGATTTTGGCTCTACTAAAATCCTCACTGAAGAACCTAACAAACACAAAAGACTCTTTCTGGAAATGGCCTTCATCTCGCAGTCGGTCTCATGTTTGAACAAAAGATCTGACATTAATCATCTCAGTGAGATATATTCATATTTGTTACAGTTGGATCAAGGGAATCCAAATTTCAGGGACCAAAGCTCCCAATTTTCTAATTAATTTATTGTTACATTAATTCCACTTCTATATAATAAAACAAAAAAAAAATTTTTCTTTCAAAATTTATGAATTTTTCACATATTACACTGAAATTGTTCAATAAGGCCTTCAGCTGTCTATTCTTTACCCATCTATGAAATTCAAAAAGACGCGGGCTCCCTCTGAGGATGCGTCGACCTACCGATATTTCCGCATATATTACGTAGTTCCGGACATCCATGCAGGATGGAACTTTTAACCTAACATTTTCTATCATTCCATGCCGGCGTTCGACTTGCAAATGGACGTCCAGTAAATATTGAAAAAAATTTTTAAATTGTGTAATGTTGACCAAAGTTGAATAATTTTAATCTGTAACATATGTTTCATACATGTTTTAAATTGTTAACAACCCTTTTTGCACTCAATCTCATGGACACTGTAAGTAGTTTTTTCACACTTTTACATTTTGAATTTGACGAATTATATAATATTGTAGCTTTCCCTGAAGATGACAATAAACATTGTCGAAATATTGGAATTCGTGTTATAAGAGTATACTTCCTGCATGCTGCTTACCCAACTATTTTCCTAGTTTTGTTCTATATATATATATATATATATATATATATATATATATATATATATATATATATATATATATATATATATATATATGTAGAAATTGATGTTTTTACGGATCTTCGATATGCTAGATGAATTTTTCTGGGTTTTTTATCCGTAAGGTATCTTCTGAATTGTTCGACGTTTCGAATTCCATTTTGAATTCATTCTCAAGAACTGTGAGACGAATATCTGTCCATACCGTCCTGGTCAATCACTCCCCTTACGAAGTAACCAAGCAAGAGTAAGCAAAGACTTCAATTGTCTGTTCTCCATGGAAACTGGTAATTATAATGATTTCCCTCTGTTATTATCCGACTAAGTCCGATATTAAGGTTGTATCCTGCCCATCCAGGTATTATGTAGAAATTGATGTTTTCACGGATCTTCGATATGCTAGATGAATTCTTCTGGGTTTTTTATCCGTTAGGTATCTTCTGAATTGTTCGACGTTTCGAATTCCATTTTGAATTCATTCTCAAGAACTGTGAGACGAATATCTGTCCATACCGTCCTGGTCAATCACTCCCCTTACGAAGTAACCAAGCAAGAGTAAGCAAAGACTTCAATTGTCTGTTCTCCATGGAAACTGGTATTTATAATGATTTCCCTCTGTTATTATCCGACTAAGTCCGATATTAAGGTTGTATCCTGCCCATCCAGGTATTATGTAGAAATTGATGTTTTCACGGATCTTCGATATGCTAGATGAATTTTTCTGGGTTTTTTATCCGTTAGGTATCTTCTGAATTGTTCGACGTTTCGAATTCCATTTTGAATTCATTCTCAAGAACTGTGAGACGAATATCTGTCCATACCGTCCTGGTCAATCACTCCCCTTACGAAGTAACCAAGCAAGAGTAAGCAAAGACTTCAATTGTCTGTTCTCCATGGAAACTGGTATTTATAATGATTTCCCTCTGTTATTATCCGACTAAGTCCGATATTAAGGTTGTATCCTGCCCATCCAGGTATCATGTAGAAATTGATGTTTTCACGGATCTTCGATATGCTAGATGAATTTTTCTGGGTTTTTTATCCGTTAGGTATCTTCTGATTTGTTCGACGTTTCGAATTCCATTTTGAATTCATTCTCAAGAACTGTGAGACGAATATCTGTCCATACCGTCCTGGTCAATCACTCCCCTTACGAAGTAACCAAGCAAGAGTAAGCAAAGACTTCAATTGTCTGTTCTCCATGGAAACTGGTAATTATAATGATTTCCCTCTGTTATTATCCGACTAAGTCCGATATTAAGGTTGTATCCTGCCCATCCAGGTATTATGTAGAAATTGATGTTTTCACGGATCTTCGATATGCTAGATGAATTTTTCTGGGTTTTTTATCCGTTAGGTATCTTCTGAATTGTTCGACGTTTCGAATTCCATTTTGAATTCATTCTCAAGAACTGTGAGACGAATATCTGTCCATACCGTCCTGGTCAATCACTCCCCTTACGAAGTAACCAAGCAAGAGTAAGCAAAGACTTCAATTGTCTGTTCTCCATGGAAACTGGTATTTATAATGATTTCTCCTCTGTTATTATCCGACTAAGTCCGATATTAAGGTTGTATCCTGCCCATCCAGGTATTATGTAGAAATTGATGTTTTTACGGATCTTCGATATGCTAGATGAATTTTTCTGGGTTTTTTATCCGTTAGGTATCTTCTGAATTGTTCGACGTTTCGAATTCCATTTTGAATTCATTCTCAAGAACTGTGAGACAAATATCTGTCCATACCGTCCTGGTCAATCACTCCCCTTACGAAGTAACCAAGCAAGAGTAAGCAAAGACTTCAATTGTCTGTTCTCCATGGAAACTGGTAATTATAATGATTTCCCTCTGTTATTATCCGACTAAGTCCGATATTAAGGTTGTATCCTGCCCATCCAGGTATTATGTAGAAATTGATGTTTTTACGGATCTTCGATATGCTAGATGAATTTTTCTGGGTTTTTTATCCGTTAGGTATCTTCTGAATTGTTCGACGTTTCGAATTCCATTTTGAATTCATTCTCAAGAACCTAACGGATAAAAAACCCAGAAAAATTCATCTAGCATATCGAAGATCCGTAAAAACATCAATTTCTACATAATACCTGGATGGGCAGGATACAACCTTAATATCGGACTTAGTCGGATAATAACAGAGGAGAATCATTATAAATACCAGTTTCCATGGAGAACAGACAATTGAAGTCTTTGCTTACTCTTGCTTGGTTACTTCGTAAGGGGAGTGATTGACCAGGACGGTATGGACAGATATTTGTCTCACAGTTCTTGAGAATGAATTCAAAATGGAATTCGAAACGTCGAACAATTCAGAAGATACCTAACGGATAAAAAAACCCAGAAAAATTCATCTAGCATATCGAAGATCCGTGAAAACATCAATTTCTACATAATACCTGGATGGGCAGGATACAACCTTAATATCGGACTTAGTCGGATAATAACAGAGGGAAATCATTATAATTACCAGTTTCCATGGAGAACAGACAATTGAAGTCTTTGCTTACTCTTGCTTGGTTACTTCGTAAGGGGAGTGATTGACCAGGACGGTATGGACAGATATTCGTCTCACAGTTCTTGAGAATGAATTCAAAATGGAATTCGAAACGTCGAACAATTCAGAAGATACCTAACGGATAAAAAACCCAGAAAAATTCATCTAGCATATATATATATATGATGAATTGTGTTTTCGGGTTTCATTCCGTGTTCTGTGGTTTTGATCCTCTGAAGGATAATTGTCACATTGTCACATTGTGACAATTATCCATCAGAGGATCAAAACCACAGAACACGGAATGAAACCCGAAAACACAATTCATCATACTTCGTCCGTGAGAATCTTCATGCTAACATATATATATATATATATATATATATATACTGTACTCTTATAACACCAGTCCCAACTAGCAATTTTATATTTTATAATAGTTGAGAAAATGTTTCGGAACAAATTATGAAACTGTATTCCTCTCAGAAATGTTTTCAATGTGTTTATAAAACAGCTATAAATAGTTAATTGGCACCGTTTTATATAAAATTATAGTCTTTATTAATATTTTGTTAAGCCTTTTACAAACACTACAAAATAGTTTTATACACATTTCGACCGATACTATAAAAGTTTTCTGATACTCTGAAAAAGTAGTTTTGTAAGGACTTCTCTTACTGCACTTCTGCAACATATTTGAGCGATACCTATAAAATAATTAAGAGACAATTTTATAAGAGTTTTTTAGTAGTTTCAAGTAAGCGTTATGAAATATAATGCAGCCTAAAAAGATACCGTGTAACGAACGGTAGGGTTTGTAATTGTTGTTTTATTTTTTTTATTGCTCTTCTAGGTACCCACAATACTCCCTCAATATTTTCTTTCTGAACTGTACCTCTATTTCAACCTATCTGTATCAGTTTATGTTTACAGAATAGACAACTTTATAATTTACAATCCCACCGCTCTGTTACTAGTTACTAGTGTGGTAATTGGTGAAATGTTATAATTTTTGTTAATGGCAGCGACTGTCACCAGACGTAGATTTCTCCACGTCAAATTTTGGATGTCAAGGCAATTTCCGAAAGGAACATGGATTCGGCCCTTTGCAAGAAGAAAGGGTCTTTAGTGAGAAACCTAGGGTTTAATTTCTGCTTCCTCGTATAAATGACATGTACCGTACTATTTAGTTCAATCAAAATATTGAAAAATGAACTGAGACCGGCAATGGTCTTCTCTATGCATAAGAAAAATGAAAATTCCACAAACAGAAAAATATGTACCCAGAACACAAAAATCTGATGTACTTATATCTATAAATGCCTCTAAATTTGCCCTACTGGCTGAATGTATATTATAGGCCGCCCTACGGCCCATCCCAATAGCTACTCGATGTCAGAGAGAGTCAGAAAGATTTCTCAACTTGTGATTCAAACAACAGATATAAAATTAATGATGGCTTTCTCTTCCCAAAAGTGAATAAAATGGTTATTTACGTTAACACACATCAAAATTGACATACCAAGTCTTCTGTCTATCTTGCATGACTGTTTCCATTCCATTCCATAGATTTTTTGGTATTCCAAGATATGGCACTTTACACGAATTACTAATATTCTTATTTTTACTGATTGTAATCAACTTTTACCCCCGTGACTTGAGACGCGACCCCATGATTTAGGGAGGGACTACGAATCCCTTCCGCGCTCAAACGCGCGATTCCCGCTCGCTCAGATCTCTCGATCTTCTTTCTAGCGCGACTCCCGTTCAACTACCTTCGAGACGTTTTTTCGTCCACGCCCGTCATTTTTGCAGATCTTGCAAAAATTGCATTCTCAAGCTCGCCCACGCTGGATGAATGGAACCATTCGTCGGGCTGATCACACGCGAAGGCGATGTTTTGTCTATCAATAAGTTTACACTTGAAATATCATATCTCGTCTAGACTGAAACAAAAACTTCTTTCATTGGGTGTTTCGTGAGAGGAATTCTCAAACGAATTTTGATACATTGTATATGAATCTTTCACATACGGGGTGCGATTACTTATATTGAGTTCACTTAAAAATGCTCAGCATTGCAACCGATAAAATAAAAAAGTGTTGAAACTGTTCCCATCTGTTCTCTCACTCTGACCTTGTTCCATGCTGGCAGATATCTCTTCACACTCCTGTTTCTGGGTGTTCAATACTTCATGTCAACTGTGTCATTGCATTGTCAACGTCATTCATAATTCATATTCAACTGTTTATTGTCGACTTTTATGTGTATTCACCTGTTGAATATGCAACAATATTTTTTTTAATCCTCTTAATTATATTCAAGTCATTCAATATTACTACTTTTCTTCGGGTTTGAGGGCCGTTGTTCTTAGGAATTTCTTCCTGACGTTTCGCTCACACGAGTGGCTAGCTTCTTCAGAGGCTTCATCTTGACTATTATTTCGATGATTGTATAGTCTCCATATTTCCATCCCGTAGAGATTTATGACAAAATGGTTAAGGCTTTCGCGGCCGAGGTTTTAAATATTAATAATAGTCAAGATGAAGCCTCTGAAGAAGCTAGCCACTCGTGCTAGCGAAACGTCAGAAAGAAATTCCAAAAAACGACGGCCTTCAAACCCGAAGAAAAGTAGTAATACTGAAAACCTCGGCCGCGAAATCCTTAACCATTTTGTCATTCAAGTCATTGTTGGACTAGCAGAGTAGGTAGTAGGCTCATTAGGTACTATTGTATCGAAAGTCTTACTTAAAAAATAATTACAATGTTTTCTTTAATTGGGACCACTGGTATTCAAAATGTTATTTATCCTATACCTCGGTACTGTTACCTATTTTGTGACCTGTATCTCATATATTTGTCTGTTCAAAATTTATGACGATGGTAGATGACTAGTAGGTATGGCTAGTTCTGTTCGAAATCAAAACACCTACCCAGTGATCGAATTCGTCTAATATGGAAAAAGACTTAGCAATAAAAAGCGGCTCCAAATAAATTGAAACGGGAACAAATATATTCGTGAGAAACTGACTTTTTACAACAACTTCAAATTGAATGACATAACATCTAAAAAAAATATTATCTGTCGACTTGATAACACGATACAAAATTTTATACAGAATGATCCGCAACATACTCCCACCTTGAGTTACGGAACTCCAATAGAAGTAACTCAAAATTACATGGTCAACCTTGATGGCGGTTCAACTTTTCTTCCATATCTCGTGAAAGTTACAGGTGCTTTATCAGGTTTCGTTGAATCCAACTCTTCATTTCGTTCCAACTTTTTTTTCGGCTCTTCTTTTCGGGTTTTTGCCTTCTGTATTCTTGCAGTTTTTCTGATATTCACCTGACTATCTCGATTATTGATTTCCAAAGAATAAATTTTCTGTATCGGTCTCAACAGAGTACCCGTGGCAGTTCTCAATCGAACAACACGAACTTTGCCATCCCGCCCTGGAATCAATTCTTCTACACGAGCTAACGGCCAATCTAGACGCTTCACATTGTCTAGTCCGATTAAAACAATATCTCCTTCTCTGATATCGGCGCTTTTCTTTCCTTTGGAGTACATTTTGAGCTGACCCAGATATTCGACTCTAAATCTACGTCGTAGGTCTTCTTTCAGCTTGAGTCTATATTTCAGATGTTTCCTCAAATCATTGGCTTCGGTGGCATCGACATCTGCAATACCGACTTCTTGGATTTCATGAAGGAACATAGCGGGCGTCAAAGGAATCAAATCCCTGCTATCTTCATTAGAGTACGTTATTGGTCTAGAATTGATTATTGACTCACCATCGCAAAGAACGGTATATAATTCTTCGTATGTCAAAGATGTCTTTCCCAAAACTTTTCGTAGAAGATCTTTCACGATTCGTACCAATCTCTCCCACCAACCACCCCACCATGCAGCAGTAGGGGGGTTGAATTTCCATTGTACTCTCTGTGTCGAGCTATGGGCGGAAATCTTCTCCCAGTCCAAATGACTAAAGGCATTCTCAGCACCCACAAAATTCGTTCCATTATCGCTGTATATAATGGTGGGTCTACCTCGCCTCGAGACAAATCTTCTAAATGCCTGTAGAAACGTTTCTGTGGAGAGAGATGACAACAATTCCAAATGTATCGCCCTGTAGATAGCGCATGTAAACAAACAAATCCAAACTTTGTCACCAGATTTGATGTACAATGGACCGGCCAGATCAACTCCTGTGATCTCGAAGATGGATGCATTGCGCACTCTGTCTTGTGGCAATGGTAACGATGTTTCTTCGAAAGATTTCCCATTGAATCTTCGACAAACAATGCATTTTGTAACAATGGACCTCACTGTTTTTCTGCCTTTGAGTATCCAAAAGCGCTCTCTCAGTATCCCGAGTAAACCCTGTACACCAACATGCAAATGTTGTACATGTTGTTCGCGAATGAGTTTGTGAACAACAGGATGTTCATTTGGAAGAACTGCAGGAAAACGAAACTCTCGTGTATCTTCTCGGTCAGAAACTTTCGTCGAAAGTCGTATAATACCTTCGTCATCAATAAATGGGCATAAGGTTTTAAGTTTAGGATCACTGATTCCCTCAAATGATTCCATCTGTATTGATTTGATAACAAAATTCTCAGCAGAGACTATTTCTTTCAACATCAGTGGACCTTTTACCTTTCCATCTACATGGGAGCAGTTGAAAATAAATCTCTGCACCCAACTCAGGATTCGTATCATATTCTCGTATCCAGAGAATCGTTCATGATACCAGGAATTATTTCTACCCGAACACAAATTTGAAGAAGTGATGCTTTTTCTCTTCTCGCTGTTGATAACATCTTCCTCACAAGCGAAATTTTGAGCGGGCCAATGTTCAGACGAGTTTTTCAGCCAAACAGGACCCTCCCACCATCTTGACTGGATCAATTGTTTTGGGGAGCATCCTCGAGAAGGAAGATCAGCTGGATTGCTATCACCTGGAACATGAAACCATGCTTCCTTTTTAGTAAGTCTTCTAATTTCCTCAACTCGGTTCCATATAAAGGGTTTCCAGTGATCTTCTCTTTGTATCCACGATAGAACTGTCGTTGAATCAGACCACCAGGAAATCGGCACATCAGATGGCAGATTATCTGATACTACTTTTGATAGTCTTGCTCCGATTGTGGCAGCTAATAATTCTAGACGAGGTATGGTTAACGGTTTTATTGGTGATACTCGTGATTTGGCCTGAACCAACTGCACATGGACTCCTTTGTTGGATTCTGATCTCAGAAATATGGCGGTTGCATAAGAATATTGGCAGGCATCACAAAATACATGCAAACTCCAACGTATCTTAGATTCGAATGTTTCAACCAACCATCTCGGAATTTTCAGATTCAAAAGACACGGAATGTCTTCCACCCAATTCAGGAAACTAGATTTTATATCATCACTAACTTCAGCATCCCATCCAATCTTATCATTCCACGTTCTCTGAAGTAGCAATTTGGGACACAATGATACCGGGCAGGAAAATCCTATTGGATCAAATAGTCTTTGAGCGATGGATAAAATGACTCTTTTGGTTATCAAATCAGAAGTATTGATATTTCTGTACCAATCAGAATTCAACTCCAAGGTATCCAAATTTCTATTCCAATTCAAGCCCAAAACTGGAGACAAGTCAGCTACGAACTCAGAATTATTGAAAACTGTATGCTCCCACCCTCTAAGTTCAAATTTCGCATCGGCAAACAGAAATGAGGATTCATCAATGAAAGTTCTCAAGTCATCTTCGCTATTAAGGCTGGTTACACAGTTATCCACATAGAAGCTCTTCTGGAGTCTTAGAATCGTCGGTTCCAGGAAATATAAATTTCGATTCGTTTCTAAAAACGTTTTCAGGTGGTGCTCTATGACTGCACCGAGCAAAAACGGGCTACAGGTAACTCCAAAGACAACTCGAGTATGACGAAATACTTTCAGTTCCCCATTCTCATCATACCAGAGGAAACGTAAAAAATCTCTATCTGATGGGGCTAGACCAATTTGATTCCTTTTTCGAGACACTGATTCAGTGATGGGTGGCCTTTTTCCTTAGCTGAAGCGTCGAATACGGGTCTTATCTTTGTAGTAGCACTGTTCTCTTTAACCACGTGACGATGTGGTAGATAGTGGCCTGCGATTTTGGAATTTGATGCTGGAATTTCTTCGATAATTCCCTCTTCGAGCCAATCTTTCAAAATCATCGCGTACTCATGGTAGTGACCATCTGACTTCAACTTTCTTGTAAGATTATCGAGTCTCTTTCGTGCCATAGATAAGTTTTCTGGTAAAGGGGGATGTCCCTCTATCCAAGGCATATGAACTTCATACCTTCCATCTTCCTTCCTGATAATCGTTTCAGTGAAATGTTTCATAACAGTTTCTTCGATTTCTTTATTTGTTTTCTTCTGAATCGGATCTGTGATTCCAAGAACATCGAGACTCCATAAATCAGCTATGGCTAGATCCCTACTCAACATCGACGTAACAATGAACGTTGAGGATTTAGCAGGTTGATTACCTATGGTAGAGTCCACTTTTCCCATCACAGTCCATCCTAATAATGTTTGCATGGCTACCAAACCACATTTCAGTTCATACCGTTTTCCAGTGAACAACTTCCCAGCAATATCGGCACCGATGAGGATATCAATGGGGCCTTCTTTGAAATCTGTAATTTCGATGCCCAATGAATGGAGTTCTTCCATCCAGAATCCTTTTCTAATGGAAGTAACATTATTACAGATGATCGTCTGGTCCAGAGCTTCAAAGTTGCATGCATATTCATCGTGAAGACTGCTCAATCGAACTCGATAGCAAGAATGATCAATAGCTTTCGTATTTGTTCCACCAAAAAGAGCATGTATCATCTGTTCACGTCTTACAGGTTCATAAAGCATCTCAGTAGCAGCAGATTGTGTAATGTATGACCTCTGTGATCCTGTATCGATGATAACTCGGGCCAAACGTGATTTATTGGACCCATTGAGTTTCACAGTCAGTGTTTGTAAAAATACCTCTGAATAGGTATTGTTCGATAAAGTATTTTCTACGTTCGATTGTCTAGGAGCTGGAACAGGTTTGGCTCGAATTTCATCCTCCTTAGAGCACATGATAACAACGTGTTTGCCATTGCAAATTGAACATATAGAATTAACTCGGCATTTCCTAGCAATATGTCCGAACTTTAGGCAAAGATAGCAGCATCCTCGTTCGATGAGTTTTTTCTTGCGATCAGACAGAGTCCATTTCTTTGCTTCCATACATTCTTCAGTAAAATGTGATCCGTTGCAAAATTTACATTTATTCTGGACTTTGTTATTCACCAAATCAGAAGCAGTTGGAAAAATAGATTTCGTAAGTGTATCGGGGCGTTTCTTTGCTTTCACATGCATATCGAAACCAGAAACTGCCAAAGAAACTCGTTCTTCGTTTTGAACTTCTTTTCTGAGGAAGATCATCAAGTTCTCCAAGCGACTTTTCAGCGTAGAATCAACATCGTAGGAATTACTTCTTTGCCATACTCTGATCAGATCTTCAGGGAGGCAGGACTCCACCAGTGGATACAGCATTGCCGCACACGTATCTGATGTCACATCTAGAGTTTCCAACGATCGCAACTGTGATTCAAGCTTATCATATAAAAGACTGAGCTTGTTTTTGTTCGTGATGCTATTCAGAACTAACTTGAGCAACTCTCGAACGTAAACTTCAACGAGGAGATCTTTTCTACCAAATCTGGTAGTAAGGCTATCTATAACTTTTGGATAGTTCTCTGCGCTAGGTGGATAACTCTCAACCAACTGACGAGCACGGGAATCAGGAATCGTTGCTTGGAGAAGATATTGAAACTTGTCTTCATTGGCAAGTTCTATGTCTTCGTGTATGCGCTTAAATTGGCTCCAAAACGGCAACCAGTCTTTGATATCACCTCCGAACTTCTTGAATTCGATAGTAGGAAGCTTTAATTTGTGCTTAGAATGGGAAGAACAATTCGAAATGCTAGTCGTTTCATCAGAAGACTGCTTCAATAGATGATCTTCAACAATAAACTTGATATTGTGGTATTTAGCCATATAATCATCAGCTAACTCAATTTCAGTATTCAAGGAATCGTCCTCCGCTGTTAGCAAATAATCTAATAACTGCGATTCCAAATCACTCATTGTTTCAATTTTCTGATCCAATAGACGAACTTTCCCTCGAACTTCGACAAAATTTATGTTTTTATCACCAAGAAGTATGATCACACCATCATAAATTCGAGTAAAGGCTCTCTGAGCCTCAAGCATCTTCTTCACTTTCTCCACAGTCTGTTATGAACTGTGTCCTGTCACGGTCGCCAAAATGTTCGAAATCAAAACACCTACCCAGTGATCGAATTCGTCTAATATGGAAAAAGACTTAGCAATAAAAAGCGGCTCCAAATTAATTGAAACGGGAACAAATATATTCGTGAGAAACTGACTTTTTACAACAACTTCAAATTGAATGACATAACATCTTAAAAAAATATTATCTGTCGACTTGATAACACGATACAAAATTTTATACAGAATGATCCGCAACAAGTTCTTTCACGTATTTGCGGCCAACGTTCATCGTGGATAGATGATCTGGTTGGGTAACCTTTCTCACTTCGATTGATTGTTACTCCCCATCTCCACCCATGCTGAGAATCACACGTTGAAAGGTATGACCTTGTTAATTTTGGGTCGCAAAAGATCTTACTTTTGAAGTATTTTGGGAGATATCAGCTCTTTACCAAAAAATCCTTGTTCAAACAAACAATTTGGTAAATGTCTTTGAATTTCTCCATTCAGTATGGCCCATAATAGTATATTATGACAGCACGAAGCGGTAGTCAAATGCAGTAATTTGCGAGGGCACGTAATTGGCCTTATCCTCGAGTCACGTACTGTACTTTTTCTATTCCCACCATCCTGACAGCTGTGAAGTAATGGCTCAGTCACGCCGTAGCCTCACGTGTCAAAGAAATAAAAAATGACTGATTTTCTGCTGGTTGAAGTTCTTCTAACACATGCATAAATTCATATCGCTTGCGAATACCCCATATGAACCATTCTCACCTTTTATCTTCCTGATGCTGATCATATATACAGAACCCTCACCGTACAGGTAAAACCACTGAGGTATCTCGTTTGATAATATAGAATATAAAAGAAATTCGGCTTTCAAGAATAATACAAGTGTAAGTTCTACGTCGGAGAACCCTGAGAGTTTTTGGCGACTTTTCCCACAGTAGCTGTATTCTCTTGATCTTCGGGCATAGAGACAAAAATCGCAATGGAGTGCTAGAGGCCTTCAATGGGGTGAAATACTAGAACTTTGAATAAATTGAACAAAATCACTACCTTCGTGAACTGAATTCACAAGTCACAATTCACGTAGAAAAATAAATTGAATTCATGAATTAGAAATTCATCAGAAAAAAATTGAAGCCATAAGCTAACTTGTGAATTGTTGCTCGGATCAATTCATAATTCATTTTGCTAACTGCAAAAACGAACATCAGTCGGTTTCACCACACCGGTGAGGAAACCGATTGATGCTTTGAAAAGAGTTTTTCCGTTGACCAGCTGACGCTCTCACCTCCTCATAAAAAAATGAAAAAAAAATTGTAGTTTTGCACCTCTCTTTCTGAAAACAAAAAAACGACCCTCAATGCCTGAATATACGCGACTGGAGCTAAGGATATCTGTGAGCGACAACGTGATACCTATAATGTCATCGGCGCGTTTAGGGTGTACAACGAGAACGAAAAGTAACTGCACTTTAAGAGATGGCTTGTGAATTGTGAATCAGAATTTTGGCTCCAATTCATTTTCGTGAATTGAATGCATAAAAACAATTCAGAAGTCACAATTCGAAGATAAAAAGAGAGAAAGGCGCGATTCACAATTCACTTTTTTTGATGAATTGAAGCCAATGAAATGAATGAATTCACAATTCTGTCCGACTGTGATCTGAAATTAATGAATACCACCGCGAAGTTGAAAACTAGTTTTATTATTGGTCTCTCACTTAATTGAATAATTGAAAATAGTTTGGAATTTGGTTGCAATTGATTGATAAAGTCAAAAAAATGCCTCTCCAACCTCACTGAACATTGTGATGAGAAATTTTGCGGTACTGGTCAATCAAATTGAAATTTCTGTGATAATATTAGAGGAGTTCAACCAATGAACCCACTTGGGCACCACTTCTTGGCTGAAATGGGTTGGTCCAATCTCTGAAGTTAGGCAAGACCCACATACCTCCCGCTGCCCACTAGGAGTGAGAACAATGGTTGATCTCGATTATCGATTATCGACATAATAATGATAAATTTTGCGAAATCGGTCTAACGAAACCGAAATTTCGTTCGTTATACGTATAGTAGGCACGTTGGACCAGCTTGTTCTGCAAATGGACTCATCTGGGCACTACTTCTAAAAATTAAGGTTTACTTGGCCAAACTCTGTACTAAAAATAAACATCAAATAATCAGAATATTTTTATTAGATAAACGATGAACAAAATAAATAAATAACTACATGATATATCAATGATGGGGGCAATCTCTAACCAGAACGCACTTTCCACTCTCTTCATCCATGATAAAATCATCTTTGCAGAAGCACTTCCTCACGCATTGTGCTTGGCAATGGGCGAATTGTCGATTTTGACATGTCGCAACACATGGAGAGGAGCATATCAGTCTCGCGTTTGGATCTGCACAGGGTGCTGAAACAACAATCGGCATTGAAGCATAGGGCTCAGTCGTTAAAAATCTTTTTCCCTAATTTTAGTCTGTGAAAAGCTACCAATATCGGACAAAGTTCCAAAACGGACAAGGTTCAGAACATTTCACGAAAATGATACCAATATGACTTGACTCTTCGCCAAATTCCGAGTTATTAGCACTATTGTTTCATTTTGTTTTTAACAATTCTCAATTTTGATGATAATACTATTCAAAATTTAATCAAAATGTCTTGTTTCGTGTTTGGAGATTCTCGAATATAAAATTGAAGAGCTAGAAACTCAAAAACTGATAATTCATTTCTCAACAATGAACCGGTCACAGATTTGACAGACATTTCTATCAAAGTGACATATAAGGCCCGTCCTTCATATAAAAAAAGTTGATCCGCCTTCTTGGCTATGAAAAATGTCACTTTTATTTTCTAAGAACAATTATTGAATAATTATTCGTTTTGCTAGGCAGCAAAGCAGTAGATGGACTGCCGCGGCTGATGGTTCATAGCCGAGCGTAGCAAGGCTAGGAATTCAGCAGTCAATCTACTTTGCTGTTGAACATTTTATTTTTTCCTCCGATTGTTCATAATGATATATGTAGTTTATTGTATTTGCAAATTATTACAATTCTCACATTTTTCTTATTTTTCCTGAAGTGGTAAATTGAATTTGATAGAAACCGCAAGTGTTGGAATGGTTGCTTACTATGTTATTATAGTTTGACAACAGTGACACCGACTTAGAAGTACTTACTCCTCACGACATATGTCGATCATTAAAGTATCACTTTTGCTGCCTAGGTAGGAAAAGTAATTCTTTGCTGATTTTGTGTGTCGGCAAAATTTATATTTGCTGTCAACCGAAAAAAAATGTCTGACTGTGCCTAGAAGGATGACTTTTTATGATCGAACTATATGCAGCTCATTGGGAAGAGACAGCTCCCCAGCATTCTGGTTGAACTTTATCTCGCTTTGTTTCACTGTAGAAAAAAATATCACATACTTCCATATACAGAATATCATGTTCTTATTGAGAAAAATAGGTCAACTGTTTTTGATCAATAACAACCCTTCCAATGGGTTGACACTCATTTTGTATTACTGTATTTTTCGAGAGAAGGTGGTATTCCTTTGCTCAAAATAATACTAATCAGCGTTGATATTTTCTCGAAAATTCACTATATCGGGTGACAAAGAAACCATTGTACACAGATTCAATTGTTTATTGGATTAACAATTCAATATTTGGAATACGAGTATAGTTCGTTGAGGCCGATATTTTCCATGATAAAAAAATTCCAACTCATTTTTGGATTGGTCGAAAACGCATAAAATTGTCCCTTCGACGATATAACAAAAGTGATAATTTCAAAATGGTGGCGATAGTATGACGTCATCTATGGAACTAAATATTACCACAATACTTGTTTAAGTTAGAAACACAAGACAAATTCCACTCAGTTGTTAACTATCATTTTATTGCTGATTCCTATACTTCAGGTTTTCAAAATACAGACATGAAATACCATCACAGGTGGTTGTACGCCCGGCTAATTATCAACAGGTCATAGCTTCGATCCCCTAACAGTGCAGATATTTTTCTGTCTGTAGTATTGGCGAATGTCTCTGCCACATTTCATAGTTCACCGGTCAACGGTATGGCAACGGGAGTTAGTAACAAAGCCTTATCGCTGAAGGACTTCGATCCTTATCCGTGACGTTTCGTAAGTACCATAAATATCTCCTGCTACTAGTGTATACCACCGTATACAAGAACCTACTGAAGTTCATTTGAGAATTGAAAAAACGGGAGTGTCAAGTTTTTTGTTTCACATTTTATATAATTTTGAATTGAGGGATAAAGTGACAATTACCGATTTCGGTCACTCTAATGTATACACGCTTAGCCCTAGAATTCAATGTAAAAATGATAAGATGAAATTGGGAAAAACTCTTTCATGTACTTGATATCATTAATTAACCGAATTTTGAGCCAAAAATGTCCAATTCCTTCCTTCACTTCTTGCTCCTTCCTTGAGCCGTTACTTCAAAAAAAAATCCCTATATCACGGGACTAACAAACTGAGTAAAGAAATGTTTGACTACGAAAAATTCGAAAATAGCCGTTTACAACAACATAACTAAGAGGAAAAATTTCTATTCTGAGTTAAAAGCCAGAGTACAAGTGTTGTAGCAATCAAATGATGTTTATCGAATACCCTGAACTATGACAAGACATATTTAGAACAAACTAAACAGTTCTCGAAAAATAGATTGAGACAACATGAAAATGACTGTTCTGAGACAAAGCGGGAAAAAAATAAGGCAGCCCTGAGAAATCACCATTTTGAATTCAATCACAAGTTTGATTTCAATTCGACAAAAATCATCGAAAGAGAGAATGTCTCAACAGAAAAATTGTAAAGAGTGTACACCTCATTACGGATTACAACAATTTGAATAATATTTATAGAAACGTGCTGATATCGCATAAATATACCGTCTTATAGGTCGAAACGGGCCTGTTTTATCGTCTGTCCTATCATTAATGCATATTTTTGAGGAAACAGAAACGGTACGATGTCTATACGAAAGTTTATAGAAGCAACTCCGAACGAAACAATAGATGGAAGAACAGCGCTCTTCAATCATATTAATCTGTCCTGATGAAGGCGACAATTATCGCCGAAACGTCGGCGATAAAATTGTAAACACAAAGTAACTTTTATTTTTTCAATCGCTCGTGAATACACCGAACTTAGTTGAAATTATTTTCGAACACATTTGGGAAACTTTGTGTTCCAGTCCAATTATTATACAATTCATTCCTATATGAGGCTGGCTGATAAGTTCTGGGAATCGGTAAATTCACAATATCGCAAAGAACCATCGAAACAAAAAACGAAGCCGTAACTTCTGCTTGTCTCTTTTTTATTTCAATCAATAACATATCAGAGATTCTGTATAGAACAGATATTGAAAAAAAACTTTTTAGTTTGGTCTACCATAAACTTCAATAACAGCACTGCTGTTGTTATTCAATTCCTTTTCTCGTTTCAAGTTTGAGTACGGTTGCATTGGAATAAGAGAATATCGGGTGAGTGGAATTCCAGTCGATGCATGAGGATTTCAAAAACAGTAATAGTTACAGAGAAGGTTGAATGTAGGCAAATGTAGCCCCCTCACTTTCAGGGATATACGGGAAAAAATTAAAACATCGATTTTTGTTTTATATAATATGTTATATATGGCACTGAACCTTTTCAAAGTGATATCTGCTCCATCTCCGTTCTCTGTGAAAGCAATGACTTTCCTTTTTCAAGGAAAGTCTCAACATAACTATCTCTATCCGGGTGACCTTTCCACGTCAAATTTCAAACTCATTCATTTTGAAAAGTTTAAGGCGGAATGCTTTTGGGCACTTTGTATCATACAAAGAGCTTGGCATGAATTCACCTACAATCCAACCACGGTACATTTCAACTCTTACATTCGTTCGAAACGTGAACAAGCATGTGTAATATGGTCATTTTTCATACATTTCACCTGATATCCGTTTGAAACACAAAAAAAACAATTATTCCATGACTCTAAGCCACATTTTCCAATCAACCACTGTCTGTCAGTATCAGATGATTTTATTAAAAACAATTATTACGAAAGTCATTATTTTGAGGTGGATGAATGTTTTCTCCTTAGTTTTTTGGGTAGTAATTTACCATAATCTCAAAAAATCAAGAATTGATAGTGCAGATTTATAATCTCGCCCACAAAGTTGCTGCCTTGATCAACCAACTGTTATGGCAATGCTGAGAAAAGGACGATCGTGATACTTTAGGGGTACAATAGTGATATAAATATCGATTATAAAAGGGATCAATCACCGGATTTTCTAAATTACAAAGGAGTCATGTAGTGAGTGTGAGTTGGGTGTGACTTGGGTATCACTGACAGGGCGAATTGCCAATGAAATATGGTGTAATTTTTGTCAAATATTTGGCAAATGGCAATTACGAAGATTGCCAACAAGAGATATTTGCATTTAAATAGGAATTTGCGTATAAGTTTTGAGAACGGAAACGGATTTAGTTTCTGAAACGTCAACGGTAAGTATTTTCATATACATTAGTTCTTATTATGTTTTTGATAGGCAAAATTTGAGTTATACGAGAAGTTGCTGACTAATTGGACTTGTCCAAAAAGAACTGTTTTTCAATAGACGCAGCAACTTTTCGGGGTAGATTGAAAGTCTGCTCTTCCACACTTGTGAAGATTTCAATATTAATTCTTATTTTTTCAGATTGTGGTATGTTACAAACATACATGTGATCGGATAGGTTAGGTTCGGATAGGTTTCCGCTGTCAGTTGTATTATGTAGTTGTTGAGTACGGGTTGAACCGCGTCTGGAGTTTTGTGTTTGACGTTTCGGCATTGTAGGAAACTCATCCACAGATCTATCAACCCCACAGACCCCCATCTGAACCCCAAGAGCTGACCAAACTCAAATCAACCTTTCTTCAAAATGGATATGTACCGTCAACAATTAAATTTCCACATTATTCCTCCGTTTCCCTAACGACAAAATTGCCAATGACTCCCAGGCTATTTATGAAATTCCATGTTCCGATTGCCATAGAACATATGTAGGCCAGACCAACAGATGTGTGACATGTAGAGAATACGAACATCAACTTGCTTTCCGAAAATCAGACCCATCCTCAGCCCTGTCTAAACATCATCAAGAGACAAGACACAATATAGAAATTGCGAACACTAAGACCATCGCCACAGCGAAAACACTACAGGCTCGGATAATCCACGAGCCCATAGAAATCGAGAAACGATCTTTCTGCATGAATAAACGTGATGACGGTCAGAGACTTCCAACCACCTGAAAGCCCCAAATTCAAAGCCCCCCTGATTCAAAGCCCCTATGTACAGTCCCCACCAGATGTCTGGTGATAGTGCTTCGCCCCCACACTTCCACTTTAGAAGCACCCGCCGATATAAATATCGGCGAACACCCTTCATTACCTCAGTTCGATCTAAGGAGTAGGCAGATTGAGACCTAAGTGTGAAGTCACATAAACCTTCTGGAAAATGGCTTCAAAATCGGAGCCGAAACGGTGAACAAAAACTCCAGGCGCGGTTAAAATAGGCAAATTTTTACGTTATACACGAAGTTGCGACTTATAAAACGCGTTTCATATAGAAGGAAATGTTTTTGAATAAAGTAGCAACTTTTCGGGTTAAATTATAAATCTGCCCCCCTACACTTATATAAATTCCAATATTGATTCATTTTGTCAGATATGGCAAGTTGCAAACCCAAAATGATTACGATATTTTCAATACTACTTTATTAAAACTTTACCACCACCACCTTAGATTTTACGTTATAGCTTCATTTCACTGATTTTGTCCTGTAAGGTTTTTTTTTATTTATGTATCAGGTTAAGAGAGATAGGATTATGTCCATATAATTAGGCTGAGTCTGTATGTATACAGAATAACTGAATATTGGTACATCTGGTTTATAAAAAGAGATTTTCAAAAACCCATTTCAAATCTTTGTTGTTCCGCTGAAATATTTCCAGCATTTCTGCTACTGAACAGCACTAAACGAGAGAGACCGATGTCAAAAAAGATTAGGTAGATTCGTTTGGTACCGTAATATCGTGTCAGGGGTAGTTTGTTTTACGTCACACGTTTGCGGGCATCTGAATAATACATAAATTCCGTTCAGTAAAATATCATTTCAAGATTAGATCGGTAAAATTATTTTTCTTCCACTTCCTCTCTTCGATTTCAAATGATGTTGTGATTTTAGTTAACATCTGCTATACTCCCCATACGCAATTTTACTATTGAGCTCGATTATCTGAATACTTCAGACAATGGTTCCGAACCAAAACGACTCAAAAAGAGTATTGTAAACAATTCTTAAACGAGTACTATCAAACTCAGTAAAATTTTACATATATTTTCCACATTTTTATTTTTTTATCTATCTAGCTATAAAACACGATCTGACACTAATGATTCAATCAAAATGGATATTTATTCATGAAATGGGTTGTGTATCTGGGAAAGCTCGCAAGTTTTGAAAGCGGCACGTGCATAGGTGAATATGAAATATAAACAAATTTCAATATCAATTCGTTACATACAGTGAGCCCGTAAAGGTTGGAACAACTTCGGTAAAAGCTTGATATGGCCATTGGAGAAAAAAAGCTCGGACAAGTCGAGTTTCGTTTTCAGTCGCGCATTGATGACGTCATCGAAAACTCATGTTTTTGATGACGTCATCACTGTTCAAGTTATGTTGTCATAATAACTTTTTTAAATGGCAATACCCTATCTTGGTTTACGTGTGAATGTCATATTTTTTCGTAAGCTACATAACCGAATATCCAAGAACACTTGACATAGTCAGTGGGCATACTTGAAGACTGGCGTTAAACCAAATCATCTTTCGAACAATCTGTTCAGGCCAGTCTCAAATTACCTACACAGTAGGTTTCGGCTGGCACCTGTCAGAAAACAACTACTCCCCTGGCTAATACCACGAAGGGTATTGAATTATATCCGACCAGGTGCCAGTGCAGGTTTCTTCACAGAAGTAAATCCTGCATTTGCTTTCGTCGATACAAATGAAGGAATTGACTTTCAATTATAGGGACGGACACACTTGCAGACCGGTTTCGGGCTATTTGGCCACTCGTCAGTGCAAGGCAGTGCCATCATCAACATAAAGTCGATGATTTCCCATAATTAAAAATCAAACTCCTACACGAGTATCAAGCCCCGGCCAAAGCTGATGCGACCAACGAAGTTATTACGCCATCTACCAATGGACGAGGTATTCCGAAAGCAAACCGAATTCGCCCATTCCTCCTGCGAGGAAAATGTAAAAACACTTGACATAGTCAGTGGGCATACTTGAAGACTGGCGTTAAACCAAATCATCTTTCGAACAATCTGTTCAGGCCAGTCTCAAATTACCTACACAGTAGGTTTCGGCTGGCACCTATCAGAAAACAACTACTCCCCTGGCTAATACCACGAAGGGTATTGAATTATATCCGACCAGGTGCCAGTGCAGAAATAGAAATAAAAGATATATAATGTAATTTATAGAAGTGACAACAGGACTTGATGAACTGAAATCTTGAAGATTGAGTGCTCACGTTTACTTTATTTCTCACCTCTTACCAATATGTAAGGGTATCAGCGATGATTGAAATAATTTCGAGCCTTATTCTCTCTCAATATTATGAGGCCTGTTGAAGTAAACTTTTGACTTCAGATATTTCAAAAAAAGTCTCATGGGGTTAGATCGGGAAATTTAACAGGCCACTCTATAAATCCTCGTCTGTCAGTCCATCTATTGGGAAACATGGTATCAGGGTATTCACGTCCATGAATGGTAATGGTTCAGATTGCCATTGTCTATATTATTAACTCTATTGAAACCTGTTGCTAAGAACGAAATAATACAGACAATAGAAGTCCCGACCATAACCATTCAACAAGGAACATTGTCAAAACCACATTCAAGCAAATATTCAGGTACATGCCGTGTGTAATGTGGTGACGCTCCATATTGCTGGTACCGTAGTGGAATATCCGGTAGTTGATGATTTTGATGACATAGAGCCGCAAGTGCGGAAGTTATGTGATATCGCAGTGAATCCAAATATTTGTTACCGTTCAATAAACCTTCGATTAAAATAGGACCCACAATTGTATTAGCAACTGATCTCTCCCATACTGTCTGTGGATACTACGTGTGTTCTTCCATTGCCCATCTCTACCTACCATTCTGCCTATTTACTGAAGTAGATCTAATACTATTGGTGAACCGAAAGGGAAAATTAGGACCGAAATTACTTCAATTAACGCTGACACCCTTACTAATGTTTTGCAAGTTTCATCAACATCGCCTTGTATATTGTCAAGAGATAAATAGGTTGCAATTTGAGCACTTAATATAATAGATCTAATTCACCAAGTCCTGTTGTAATTTTCATAAATTACATTATTATGATTGATATCTCTTTTATTTCTCGAACATACGGTTATGAAACATACAAGTAATATGACCATCATGCACAGGAACATGAGTTCTTTTTAATAGCACTGCCATTAAAAAAAAGGAATGACGTCATAACTCGGAGAGTGATGACGTCATCAAAAATAAGAATAGACCAACAAATGCGCAAATAAAAAATAAATCGGCGTGTCTGAGCCTTCTTCCCCAATGGCCATATTAAGCTCTTACCGAATTTGTTCCAACCTTTACGTGCTCACTGTATAGATAGCAAGAAATAAATAGGAAATGAGATTCCTGTTTACATTTCGAACCAACAATATTCTGAATATAAAGCAAATAAAATGGAAGTACACATACATATTTCATGCGAGCAAAATTTAATGTTTTCAATTATATGTATATTCAATTATACAGGACAACGTATAAAGCATAGGAAGGATCCAATTCCTTGACTGTTGAAATAAAACCTTCGTGTAACACAAAAATGACAATACAATGTTTCCGTTTATATTCAATTATACAGGACAACGTGTGCCTGATTGAAAAAGCATAGAAATGATCAAAGCCTCGACTGTTGAAATGAAACCTTCATGTAACACGAAAATGACAATACAATGTTTTCGGTTATAATTGCACGAGTGCATAAAAATTACCGATAATTGCAAGTTCATTTTCATATTTTGGCGAAAGTGCCCGAGTCCGAAGGACGAGGGCTCTTTTACGAAATATGAAAATAACCGAATGCAATTTGTATACGATATCACGCTTGAATGCAAAATTATCTGGTCATTTTTATGCACGAATGTAATTCATTGGAATATTTCACGAATAAAGAAATTCTCAAGGAAATGTTATTTTTTGTTCATTTATACTTTCCTCTATAGATTGTATGGAGTACTCACCTGAACGCGGAATGTTTTTCTATTTTTTAAGTCTATCTGACATTTATTTGTGTTGTTCACTGACGTCTAGCGATACGGTATCAAATGTGTTGTTATGGTGACTTGATACAATGCAATTACCGCTATAAGTTTTCGATAATTGCATTGCTCCTATGGGACATTTTATATACGAGGGAAATATTCGTTTATATTCAACGTGTGCCTGATTGATAAAGCATACGAATGATCAAAGTCCTTGACTGTTGAAATGAAACCTCCATGAAACACGAAAATGACAATACAATGTTTTCGTTCATATTCAATTATACAGGGCAACGTGTGCCTGATTTCTAAAACATAGAAATTATCAAAATCCTTGACTGCTGAAATGAAACCTATATGTAATACGAAAATGAGAATACAATGTTTTCGTTTATATTCAATTATACAGGACAACGTGTGCCTGATTGAAAAAGCATAGAAATGATCAAAGCCTCGACTGTTTAAATGAAACCTTTATGAAACACGAAAATTACATTACAATGTTTTCGTTTATATTGAATTCTACAGGGCAACGTGTGCCTGATTGATAAAACATAAAATGATCGAAGTCCTTGACTGTTGAAATGAAAATAATGTAAAATGAAAATGACAATACCTAAACCCGACGCATGTTTGTCAACTAAGTATGATTCCTATATTACAAAACACACGAGAAAATTAAAACAAAATGAAGTCAAAAGCTAGCAATTTATAACTTTCCACCGTTTCGTGAGAAAGTTTAGATTTGCAGTGAATTTGCACCCTATTTTTTTATGAAAATGAGAGTCATCTTCAAATATAACCCAGATTACTCAATTATTTGTCAATTCATTCGACAGAAGGTCGAAGCCCGCTATTTAGTTCAATATTAAAAAAGTCAACTGGTGGAGGTAGTTGGCTCTGTTGAGAGTTTTCATCTTCACACCAACGAAACCACTTCAATATGAACATAACTCCTTGCACTTACCTTCAGCGACCCTAGACGAGATCAAAGGGAGCGCAAGAAGACAGCAAAAAAGTACGGCAAACATTTTTCTTCTTCTCGACTCGTAGTTATAAATCCACTGCATCTGAACATCGCTTTTATAAGCGCACTACGCACGGGATTATCTCACCTCATTTTCATTGAAATCGAGACCCAATCTTTATTCATACCGGATGAATTACATTATTATTGTCGTTTAATTGACGAAGCCGCTTTCGATGTAGGTGACGGCTTGTATAGATTAGCATGCAAATGATGCAACCCGTAAAGTTCCTTCGTACGTTTTTCGCCATTATCCCGTAACTAGGTGACTGTTTTTTTTTAAATTAATAAGCAGTGTTTTGGCAGGTCGCCCTGAACTTTGTTCATTTCTACGGAATGATTCAGGGCAGCGAGTCATAAGGTGTCATTAATTTCAATGAAATTATGTATTCGGTCCGCCAGTATAAACCTATTATTTGTTGCTCGACGTGAAAGGATAATCTTCCATTGTTCACTCCTTCATAAGTAGTTGTTTTTTCAATTTTTTTTTTGAATTGTATTCAGTGGACAAACTAATCCTTCATTGCACTTCATGCAATGAAAAATGCAATGCAATCTTAGGTCATTTTAGATGAACATTGACCTTGAGAGAGTTTCAGGGATGAGAAAAATCAGTTTAATTTGAATCATTCACTGGTATCCATGATTTCTACGTAGATAAAGATGGAATTCACTGAAATCGAAATGATCCCCACAATTTCCAACGCCCCTTTGTTTTGCCATCAAATTGTTCACACTTCCTCTTTGCACTTGTAACTATGGTTAGTGGAAAACTGGTTCTTTATTGCGCCGGGCTAATAATAGTAGATTATACCACAAGTCAATAATGAGGCCTGTTGAGAGAATAATAGCCATTATTGCAATGTAACGAACGGTAGGGTTTGTAATTGTTGTATTACTTTTATTGCTCTTCTAGGTACCCACAATACTCCCTCAATATTTTCTTTCTAACACTGTACCTCTATTTCAACCTATCAGTATCAGTTTATGTTTACAGAATAGACAACTTTACAATTTACAATCCTATCGCTCTGTTACTAGTGGGGTAATTGCTGAAAGGGTATCATTTTTGTTAATGGCAGCGACTGTCACCAGACGTAGATTTCTCCACGTCAAATTTTGGATGTTAATAAGGCGATTTCCGAAAGGAACATGAATTCGGCCCTTTGCACGAAGAAAGGGTCTTTAGTGAGAAACTTAGGATTTAATTTCTGCTTCCTCGTATACTCTGAAATCTGAAAATCGGGCGGCTTGTAGGAAATTAAATTCTCTGATAACTTTAAGCAATATATTAGCAACGAAATGAAAATAGGAACTTACAAAATAGATTAGAGAAAAATATATAACGAAAGAAATATGCAGTGAAAACAATTTATAACAAAATTAAAATGACCTTTACCTTACTATTTAGTTTAATCAAAATATTGAAAAAATGAACTGAGACCGGCAATGGTATTCTCTATGCATACGAATAATGAAAATTCCACAAACAGAAAAATGTGTACTCAGAACACAAAAATCTGATGTACTTATATCTATGAATGCATCTAAATTCGCGCTGCTGGCTAAATGTGTGTTATAGGCCGCCCTACGGCCCAACTTAATAACTACTCGATGTCAGAGAGAGTCAGAAAGATTTCTCAACTTGTGATTCAAGCAACAGATATAATATTAATGATGGTTTCTCTTCCCAAAAGTGAATGAAATGGTTATTTACGTTAACACACAGCAAAAATTGACATACCAGTTGGTCTTCTGTCTACCTTGTATGGCGGTTTCTTGGGCGACTCCCATTCCATATTTTTTCTTGGTTTCCAAATACGAATATATTCAAAGCCAAACTACACTCATGCACACGAATTACTAATATTCTAATTTTTCCTGATTGTAATTAACTTCTACCCCCGTGACTTGAGACGCGACCCCATGATTTAGGGAGGGGCCACGAATCCCTCCCGCGCTCTCTCGATCTTCTTTCTAGCGCGACCTACGTTCCACTACCTAAGAGCGACATTTTCTCGTCTACTCTCATTTTTGCAAATTTTGCAAAAATCGCACTTCTTTCACGCTGGATGAATGTAACCATTCGTCGGACTGATCCCACGCGAAGGCGATGTTTTGTCTATCAAAAAGTTTACATATTGAAATCTCATATCTCGTCTAGACTGAAAGAAGGACTTCTTTCATTGGGTGTTTCGTGAGAGGAATTCTCAAATGAATTTTGATACATTGTATATGAAGCTTTCATATACAGGGTGCGAATACTTATATTGAGTTCACTCAAAAATGCTCAGCATTACAGCTAGTAGTATACTCTACTTTATTCACGACTAATTTATTTAACAAACACTAACTATGCGTTTGACACTGACACTTTGGAGTTGGTTATATCGTTTCCATCGTAATATTCGAATCGTAAAATTTTGTGATAGGACTACAAGAGGGAATAAAGACTATTTCTATTAATCCATCACCATTATTCCCTAAGGGAATAATATATGGCATTATACTGCAGAAATCATGAGTATAATGATTACATTATGTATCAGTCGCAAATAATAGGTTATAACATACCGAGACGAAAAGTGGATAATTTCTCTTTAGAGCAACATATAGCCTTACAGAGGTCAGAGAAATTCCAATTGCCGAGGTTTCATTCGTCGGTCGATAATATCATGGTGTGATAAAGTAATGGTAATTTACAAGATTATTTCAGAAGATTTTGTCTTCCAAGTAAACATTGCACACGAACGAATTTTTCAATTATACTTCGGCCACGTTCTGATAGATCAAAATGGTAGTCACGTCCCTTGCTACTACTCACTACTTATTTGTTGCAACAAAAAACAACAACAGTGATATCATATTGCTCGCTCACAGTGCTCTGGAAAATTGATTACTTTCTTAAGTGCTCTAGTGAATACATCTTGCAAATGAATATTCAATTGGGAAAATACCGAAACGAAAATATAGATGGAAATGTGAAGAAATGAAGAGGAAATCGAGGAAGATTGAGAGGTTACTATTGGATACCTCGTCAATGGATCCAGACAGTAAATGGTTTTACAGTAGCATATTCCGTGGTATGCGTATGCTATCGTACATCGAAATGTGGAGTACTGTTTGTGCAGTTTTTCTATGTAGCAAGTACAAGCGGTTTGTGCCGTTCTTTCGAAGCTGTGCTCGTTCGCGAGGATATTGCTATACAATGTTCATGACATTTTCCAACCCAAATTCGATGCAGATATAAGCGAGGTGAAAACTTACTCATGTGATAACAGTTGAAGGAAAGCCCCTAGACGCATCATATCCAGGCAAGCATATATTTCCTCTGGACTGTTTGAGCAGTTTTTCTTTATAGCAAATTAATGCGGTCCGTGCCGTTCTTTCGAAACTTGCTAGTTTGAAAGGACATAGCTATGAAATGTTCAATGACATTTTTCAACCCAAATTAGATACAGATATAAGAACACACGACTGCTCCATATCAATCAGTGCATAGTTTTGCGGATGACAGTGTTCTTCATACTCGTTTCTCATCCAGAGTCTCCATATCAGCACGAAAAACAGAAATACAGTGAGACATGTCTTTTCTCATAGAAAGTCGTTCTATCTTTATCTAGTATTAAGATGTCAGAAGTAACTATTCCTACAAAGTCAAGTATCTCGATCCTAGGGATTACGATCAGTGATAATCTCTCATGGGAAAACCATGTGAGATCGATCGCTGAAGGTGCTTCCCAGGAGCTTGGATTTCCATTTCGTGCGTAGAAATACTTCTCATCTCGTCAGCTTCTGATGATCTACAAGGCACAAATACGGCCTGTTTTGGAGTATACTCCTCTTGTATGGCTCTCGCCACCACAACATTCATTGAAACTTCTTGATTCCATTCAGAGAAAAGCATCTCGTTCTGTTGGTAATTCTTCGCTCACCGACTCGCTCACTTACTTCAAACATCGTAGGAGGGTCGGAGACCTGTCTCTCTTCTATGGATATTTCCACGGTCGGTGCTCTTCTGAATTGTCGTCAATCGTTCAACCCTTGGCAGTAACTACACGTATGACCCGACGAGTGCAGAATTCCCACCCCTTTCTTTTCAGCTTGGAGACCTGTTGAACCACTCTTGATTATGTTATTTTTTTCAATAGAACTGCTGAACTCCAGAACTCCCTGTCGAGGGAGGTTTTTCCTGAGGCTTAGAAACTTCAGAAATTAAAAGTTAATGTTGATTCGTATCTCCTGTCCCTTGGTTCACGCGTTTTTTTCAACTCTGTAGGGCTTCCTTTTCGTGTGAATTTGTGTATTGAAAAAAATTCAAGTCAAAGTGTTCGACCTACCTCGGTGGTTTTTCCGCAAATAAAAGTGAAGAGTCGATCAGATGTATGATCATGAAATTCTCAATCATTTACAGAAATTCGCAGAATGCATGCTAAGGGGTAAATAAAGATAGGAAATAATATATTCATTCGGAATCACATTTAGGTGAATAGAAATGTACCCATATCTCGTCCACTCATGTAACATAAAATGAGACAAATGTCATTGTCAGATAACAAAGCGATTCTAAAAAGGAAAAATGTTCATAAGAATGAGATCAGCCCCAGAAATGAGTTTCATCATCTGAAAAAGTTTCATCGGACCATCTTCAAACATCTAGTATTTTGGTCAGTGAGAACGTGGCTGGAAGTATAATTGAAAATTAAATGTCTTACCTGTGAGGAAATTCAAACTTCATTATACGAGAAGCCACGTTCGGTTACACCAACCCTCCACAATGACAAGAATATATTTTTTGATTACCTTGTTCGTTCCCGATAAATTTTTGATGCTTTACCAAAAAGACGCAATGAGTTTCCAGGGCACGAATGGGACGTAACTAACATTTTGATCTAATTGGACGCGCTTCTCGTATAATAAAGATTAAATTTCCTTACGGGTGAGTCATTTGATTTGGGGAGTTAAGATTCTACAATGTTGATCCATGAGTTTTTTCTGTAGGACCAAACGTTAAGTAGCTTTGAGGGGGGTAAAAGTGGGTAAAATTTCAATAAAATTTCCATTTCATAGCCACCATGAACTGCATAAACTTCGGGAAATTTCAATTCTTATCAAAAATACCAAATACGTGATGATAACAATTCTACCACCTACAAAACTCATAAATCAAAAAGAATTCAGGACCAATTTAGAAGAAATTAAAAAACAGTGGTCCATGTAGGTGACACTTAGGATCAAGATACTGAGAAAGAAGCAGTACTATTCAAATTATTTTCCAACTCGCCTTATTGTCAAGCTGAAAACACTTCTACTCGACGGGCATTTCAACAAACAAGTTGGCCTTCTCAGGGGAGGACTTGATACTGAACTCACAAATTATCTTTATTAACATTCATTACAAACTATCAATAGTTATCAACTATTGGCAGAATTCTTTCGACAAATTATCGACGAAGGTCTTCTAATCTGGAAAAAATCAATAATGTTACTAAGTCAAGTTACTACTACTGAGCGTTTGAGTATTATGAATTATAATTCTATTCAACACAATATCTCTTTAATGTGCATATCCTTCCTTCCTCCAATGAAGCCCTCATCGTGCTATGTCAAAAACTGTCATGATGACCAGTCCATCTGTTTTAATGTGATGAAAGCTCCTCGTTTGCTACATTAGACCAGTTACACCAGTAAATTCCCACAACGGCACGCAACCACCATTGCAAGGTGCCATAGCAAGACTTGAAGGCTTCCACTTACTTCTTGGGAGCTATTGGTATCGTTGATTAAATTATAGTTAATTAACTCCAAATCAACTGACTTTTAACTAAAGCTTCCAACAGTTTTTACTGAACTTTTACTTTTCTCTTGACTCCTCACTCCACTCTCTACTAGACTTCTGCTCTCTCGAAGAAATCCCTCCTGCTTATTTATATACAATATTCGAACATTTGATGATCTTTCCACAGATTCCATTCTCGCCTTGAACGTCCAGAACAGTCGCCCATTGGTCCAGCTCCATTGTTACGCAAATGAGCGGCATTCCGTTCAGGACCGGCACTCAGTGGCGGAGCTAGGGGATTTCGTAACAGTATAATAGTGGCCAGCAGTTGAGTCACCGAACTCTTTCCTGAAAATGGCATCGTTAAAATGCATTTCTATTGGTCTGTTTTCTCGCTGTGAGAGATCTTTTACTGGCACATCGGGCTTTAGGCAAAATCATTTGTATTCACCACTGAGAAAAAACACGTTATCGATAAGTCACTATCACAGGCAGATCAATCGGTTTTTATGGAAGATATCAAATCTGTGGAATTATTCATGACAGCTATCCACTACTTGCATCGCAGGATTTAACGGCATGGCTTTGAACTGAGTACTACAGCATAGCTACTCTGGTGAAATAATTCTTCGATTTTCCACTCTGCAAAGATTTATCATTCATAGCTTCAAAAAATGTTGTGTTTGAGAGATGCAGAGTTTCATGAGTTCGCTATTCGACTGGCAAGATGATTTTGGTCATAGATAAAGACCGACATGACAATGGAACAAAAACTAATACACTGTCAATTTATTCGAAGAAGAGGAAGATCAGGTCGATGATCCGCCTCCACAGATGATTTTGGAGACAATTCACCACACCCTATTTGTGGAAGTACTACTTCTACTGCTACTACGACAAGGGGTAACCTAATCCCCTTCTTTCATGTTCAATAGATATACCTGAAACACTACGTACGTGAAAATAAATTAGTTTTAATAGAAGAGATTTTTCTCTTGTGACTAAACTGCTTGAAAATTCGAATTCACTGTATTTTATACTTCCCTAATTTGATTCATGTGTAATGATCGTTCATTCATGAATAAAAAAATAGATCGTATGAATTGTATAGTACCGTAAACACCTAACCTAACCCATGTTTTTGATTCCATCTTCAAACTCTCCGTACTCCTCCACTGATTGGACATGAATTCTTTTGAGACATGGTTTTGTAGATGATTGAATTCACGACAACATTTGTGTTTGGAAATAAGTGTTGAAATTGTTCTCTCCCACTTCGGTTTGAAGTGGCGGGAGAGTAAAAAAAATAATCAAGCTAAATTCTTACTCCTTTCCACCAAACTCATAGCTCCCCAACGATTGGTCGTACAATAAAAAATGGACTGGAGCGGAGATGAAGACCAGGAGCAAACAAAGTTATAAATTGTAACGGTTTTTTCGAGATGGCGGAAGAATCAAAGGGGTAAACTTAGATTGGATACTACCTTATGGCCCTCAATGATATATCTATATTCTAGTACTACCTCCATTTGTGTGAACCATATGGAATCGGTTCAATATGAATAATTTACTGGTATCCTTCCCAAACTTTGAGAACGCAGTCCTCATATGTGCCTTGGTAGTAGAAGCGAAGGTTATCATACTTTCACACATAAAATTTTGAAAACCGCCTTATTGACGTAAAAAATTGGTTGCATTATCCCACAACATAACTCGCAATAGAAATATTCTACGTATTCCGAAACACAATACTGCTTTGTTCACATGAGGTTTTTCCTATGACGCTGCTGAACTGTACAATAACTTGCCTGCTGAGTTCGAATACTTAACCCAACAAAATTTCAAAAAGAGCTGAAAGATGCGTTTTGGGCAGGATAATGATATATCGACAATAATTTGCTCTGAATAAGGTTCTTCGATTTTTTGTTTTGGTCACTTAATAGATTCTTCTGTGTACCTATTTTCATTCGCGACATTCTAAATATTGATAAAAGTATTTTTCTCACCATTTTCATTATTATTCAATACATGGTTCTTATTGTTGAACTTTTTAGTTGTTAATGTAAGGTATTTTCATAATTTAATGTTAAGAAAAGGTTGGATTCAAAGGCAGTTCGGAGGGCTGAACCCCGCCTATTCATCAGCTGTACACTATGTTGTTGTTATGTACTTCTAGATGTGATGATGAATACATTATTATTATTATAATTATACTTACTATTGCTGTATATCAAGAAGAAAACATGATGAAGTGAACAATACAATGTTTATGTGACGAATGACTTGCACATCTCGGCTTTGTCCCAAAAACCATTTCTTGGTCCTGTATCATGATCGAGATCATAGTATTTTTTTAGATGATTTATATGTTACCGATATACCTATCCAGTTCATCAGAAAACGACACAGAACACATTTATTTCCCCGTGTTATTTTTCCCTCAACTCCTGGGCTAGATACAATTTCAACTCACCAGTAAATAATCTGCCCACATTCTCCTTCCTGAATCCAGGGCAGATTCTCTTAACCTAATGATATGATTGAAACGTTCCTCGGTCCAGTGAGCTGGTCCATTCTCATGTGGATACCGAGAGTCCCCCTCTATAAATTCTGTGTTGATTGAATGGTACTCCTCTTTCACCGAGTCAATCCATAGTCGCAAGACTTCCAGGCTCTTATCCGAGTTGTGGTCACTCCTGATCCTGCCAAAACAAAAAGGGATGGTACTTTCAGGTTACTAGAAGGTTCTGTGATGAGAAATAATATTCTTGAGAGAAAACACTTCCAAGATTTCTATTTATTTTGAAAAGTTGAATACCACTCTGGCAAGGAATTTGAAATTTTGGATGTTTCATCGAAGAACGATCCCTCAAAAGAAAGGGGGATATTCGGCAGGGCCCTAGGATCAGACTGTACTAATCCGGTCAACCGAGATGTAACTACCGATAGCAGAACCATTGCTGACACTTCAGAATATATAGAAATATCTGAAGGAAAGAGATATCGAGTGAGTTATTGTTTCTGGCTTTTTGGATTAATCATATAAATAATCAAACAAAAAGATGAAAGAATCTTCAAATAAGGCAGGAATAAGTCTTGGTAGTTTATTATTATCGTTTTTTCTAGTTGAGTAATGTAGTATTGAAGAAATATTGGATAAGACGTTTCTGTAAAATCATAATACTATCGAAGAGATAAGTCCTGGAGCTTCCCCAGAATGGAATACCCTATCGTAAGTGGGTTCAATTTGATTTCAATTGAAGGAAGAAAAAGTAAAAATACTTGGGTCAGAGCCTGAGTAAGAGTGTTCGAGAAGAAAGTATCGAATTTTCATTTTAAATCTATTTATTGGAATTTGATTTTTGTCTTCAGGTAATTTATTGAAGGCTCTTGGGGGCGAGGATTTTGTAAGAGTTTTTATGAAATTTGATGAACGGGTATTATAAATATGCGATTCTGATGAAAGTGCAAAATTTCATTTGTGTATATCGATCATGAAGTAATAAATAAGCATACAAGGAAGTGACATAAGTATAGCTTTGTTTATTTCAACTGTTCATTCGTTAATAATACCCTACGAGTTATAAAATTGAGAATCAAGATGTGTTTCTTTGGTGGAAGAGCATAAGTGATTTTTCTCGTGTCAAATTTATTTTTCAACTGTGAATCAATTACTGTTTATTGTCCTGTAAATGAATCTATTTCTTTGGTAATGAGTTTTGCACTCATAAATTAATTCATACCAAAATTCAAGTCATCGAGGGTACATTTGAAAGTGATATTATGGTAGTATCATCGGCAGATAATGCGAAATTTCATGAAATACAGGTTGGGCTAATGAAAACGCGAAACAAAACCGATTTCCCATAGCCTTTAGGAATGAAAATCACGCAAACTTATCGATTTTTATTTCGAGAGGTGAAATACAACCCTCAAATCTTAAAGGGCAATAGAGGACAAGCGATACCTTCTTTGAAAAGTTATCAATTTCTCTTTCCATTGCTCTGATAATTTTTGAATTTGATGCAGTAGTAATTGAAAAAAACTTAATGAAGAAAATCTTCCGAAAACAAATGATATGCTTTTTCTGTACTTTCAAAACTAACCTACTTGATAAATGAGACTTTGTTTTGAACAATTTGTTCAGGCCAGTCTCAACTACCTTCACAGTATGTTTATGGGCTGACACAAAACACATGTTTCCTTGGCTGATACCACGAAAGCCGTTGAATTATACCCGACTGGTGACAGAAGATTGCAAAGTGCTGTAATTTTCAAACCACAAATAGATTATCTCCGGCCTTTTTGATCGTAAAAGGATAATTTCAGTTGTATTAAAAACCTGGCATTTTTACACCAACTTTGAAGAAAAAAAGATTGTCAGCATTTTTTTTTTTCTAAGATCGGTAGCTAATCTAATTACTACTGTAAAGAAAATGTATAAGCACTAGCACATGAGCACAAAAATGAAGAATTGTACTTTCAGTGGTGTGGAACTATTCAGATATGTATATCAAGTTAGCGAGACACTTCTCGAAATATGGGAAACTGCTGATTCCATAATTTGGTGCTATTTTGTTGCTAATTAGTTGCGGAAGAAAAAATTTTTCCGCTCCTTTTTAAAAAAAAATACATAATGTCTCGCTAAGTTGACATCAAGTTAGCAATACAACTTCTTTATTATTGAGATTTTCATAATTTCAACTAGACCATTAGATTCCTGTAATTATTCGCTAATCAGTTGCGGAAAAAAACATTTTTCCGCTTCTTTTTTTTTTTAAATACATGATGTCTCGCTAACTGGTATAACCACGTAGGTGTTCCTTTTGAATATATAAAATATGAAATGAAAATATAAAATGGAATATTAAAATTACTCCCTATAGAATTCTCAGATATCATGTATATTACAGAAAAGAAAAAGAGAAAATAAATTAGTTTCCTCCTCAACTAATTAGCGAATAATTGCAGAAATCTAATGATATGCCTAGTCAAAATTATTAAAAACTCAATAATATAAAAGTTATATTTTTTCAAACGAAAATAAAATGAAAGATTTTCCCCCGCAACTAATTTGCGAATAATCAGTGGAAACTGATGGTGTAGTCAAAATTATGAAAAACTCAATGATAAAATTGTTGTATTGCTAACTTGACGTCAAGTTAGCGAGACATCATATATTTTTTTAAACAAAAATAAAATGGAAGATTTTCCTCCGCAACTAATTAGCGAATAATCAGAGGAAACTGATGGTGTAGTCAAAATTATGAAAAACTCAATGATAAAAAAGTTGTTTTGCTAATTTGACATCAAGTTAGCGAGACATCATATATTTTTTTAAACAAAAATAAAATAAAATATTTTCCTACGCAACTTATCAGCGAATAATTAGAGGAATCTGATGGTCTAGTCAACATTATGAAAAACTCGATAATAAGAAAGTAGTATTGCTAACTTGACGTCAAGTTAGCGAGACCAAGTATTTTTTTTAAAAAAGGAGCGGAAACATTTTTTCTTCCGCAACTAATTAGCAACAAAATAGCACCAAACTATGGAATCATTAGTTTTCCATATTTCGAAAAGTGTCTCGCTAACTTGATATACATCCTATCAATGGATTCTGTTGATTCTTTCTTTATCTGTAGTAGATTTTTCCGTAGATTACTAGTATACAATTCTCTGATGGATAATTCCTTGACAAGATCAAGTGGTTTGTTTAAACTCCTTTCAAATATTTTTATTAAAACCTACAGTTTTGTTGTGAAGAATTGGTAGACAAAGCTCTCAAGAAACGGGTGTGAGCGCAGACATGTGATTCTGAAACCCAATGTAAAGATAAGTAACGGAGCCAGAAACAGAAGCCAACTACACAATTGTTGTTTCAGACCCTTTGTTCACGAGGCAACAACTGACAATTAACTTAATCATAATACCTATCGTTCAAACCGTGTAACAAAACTTTGAAGTTGTGGTTTGCACGCTTGTTCGTAAGATGAAGGCGGCCGTATTTCTTCGACTATGTTCTTTTTCGAACTGATAATCTACATCACATTATTTCCATTCGATGAGTTTAAAAAAAGGACAACAGGACAAATCGATCAATGAATATGAAAATCGATACATCATCAAAGATAGTTACACAGATTTCTTAAATAAACAATTACTAGGACTCGAACTTCAATAACTTTTTCAATTCCACCTTTGGTTTCGTACATAGATTGAAGAAAACAGGAGATAGAACATGGTCAACTGCGCACTCTGCCAATTTTCCCTGATATTCCCACTCCTAAGGTCCGCCAATCAAATCGTATATCCCCACCAACGTACCGATTGAAAGATGTGCACGCTTGTCAAAGTTTGTTATTAAGTGTCAATGTCATGTGTTTCGTGAACTTTTTCGGTAAAAAATGTCACGGTATGTTGTGAAGCGATGCAGATACTACTTCAGTTCAAATTATAAGAAGGATATGAAATCTGTTCAGCTATTCCGGTAAATCTGTTATGAGTACGGTATGGTTTTGATGGGAGTGGCCAGGATACCAGGGCCGTAGTTGTTTCACAGTCGAAGTTGACAATAATTTGTTTTCTTCCATACCCCGATGAATGAGACCAACGGGATAAATCGCGATGGTAATTCCATATCGTTCGAAGATTGCGTTTTGATTTTCACAAGCCATCTCAAATATTGCAAACAAATAAAATAAATAACGAGGAGTTCCATTAGTTTTCAAATCTGAATTGATTCAAAAGTGAACAAAGTTATCGATAACTTCATATTACATTCAGATAAAACGTAATGAGATTACTCCTCTGCAAGTTTGCTCTTGGTTTTTACTCCCTGTGATAATATAAAGAAAAACGATGAAAGTGGTTATGTCAAAATTTCTCAAAATGGAGTTGGAAATTATCTGAAGAAGAATGAACACGAAATCCCACACAAATTTTAATACTTACGGCAATTTTGTGTTTGTTCTTTTTTGCATCTAGATATAACTGTTCCGCTAGACGGAATCATATCATAACATGACCTATTTCAGTTTTCCTAGCAACGTTGTAGTACAGGTAATAGGGAGCCAGCTACTCGTGTCCATAATGCATAATTAGGCAGGAGTTATTTTATTGCATAGATAGTTGCAGTCTGACGTACTTAACCTAAAAACACAAAATACTTACAAAAATGGCGAACGGAAGTGCCGCCATTTTGTGAAAAACCGTTTGGGCCTGTATCTCCGTAACCGTGCACTTTAGGCCCACAATTATGAGGACCTTTTTTATAGATAAATAAATTTCCTATCTTTTTCATCCAATAAATTTTTTCGTAGCACTAACCGTTCACGACTTATATTATTATTACTTATTGTTTATTCACTTTTTTACCGATATCTCTTTAAATAATTGTTTAAACAATAAACTATTTGAAATAAAACTTTTGAATCGATAAATTTTCTACAACTTCTATTCCAAACTTTTTTCTCTAAAGTTGATATGTTCGAAGTTACAACGCGTTAATTTCAATCGTCTTGTATCTGGGAGATCAGCTAGAGTGCATTTCATGCAAATGCAGAACTGGCTGTGGCAGAGCCTGTGGGTGCCGAAAAGCAGGATTGGACTGTACGGTAATCTGTGAGAACTGCACAGAAGAAACGTGCACTAATCAGCTGAAAGTAATCGTCAACAACACATAATTGTGAGACATCGATGAAAATATTGGTTATGATTCTAACGACAAATCAATAGAGGCGTTACAATATTTATATGTCACTGACGAAGATAACGAAGAGGAAGAGGAAAATGTAACCAACATCGAAAATTCACCACCCTCGAAACGCCAAAGAGTCGGAGAAGACATATGATTCATTTTGGTGTACATTTGTAAAAATAAATTTCACATATATTCTTCAATAAATATTCCATTTTCTTATTTGCGTGTTTAATTATGGCAGTAGTTTTTAAATTAATTATAGTATTATTTAATTGTATAAAAGAAAATACAAAGAAAAAATTTCAATGGGTTTTCGCTATTTCTTGCAGGTGAGAACTTGAATTATCAATTATTTATTAAATCAAAAAAATTCTGAAATTCATATTTTTTTCATTATCTATCGGATTCGCTACATCATTACGCTATGCATACTTCGTTTTTAATAACCTTGTACTCGGTAGTACAACATTGAACGCGTTGTAACTTCAAAAATATTAACTTTAGAGGAAAAAGTTTCGAATAGAAGTTGTAGAAAATTAAACGTTTTAAAAGTGTTATCATAAACAATTTATTGTTTAAACAATTATTTGAAGAGATATCGGTAAAAAAGTGAATAAACCAAAAGTAATAATAATATAAATCGTGAATGGTAAGTGCTACGAAAAAAAAATATTGGATAAAAAAGATAGGAAATTTAATTATCTATAAAAAAGGTCCTGATAATTGTGGGCCTAAAGTGCACGGTTACGGAGATACAGGCCCAAACGGTTTTTCACAAAATGGCGGCACTTCCGTTCGCCATTTTTGTAAGTATTTTGTGTTTTTAGGTTAAGTACGTCAGACTGCAACTATCCATGCAATAAAATAACTCCTGCCCAAATTTGCAAAACAAAATCCTCTATCACCTGTATCATTGAAAGAAGAGAAATATGGAGGCGGGCTTTGACAATCGAGGCAAAAGATCTGCAAGAATATTCTCGTGTATGTCAATTACACTTCAGTGAAGATTCCTTTGATTTTGAAAGGTCCCCGTTTCGTCTACATTTATGAGTTTCAAGTGTCACCATGAATTATTAAATAAACTATATAATGCAATTTTGTGTATATTCTTTACTTCCATTCGTAATATTTTTGAATTTGCTGGCAGTAGCATACTAGAGGATTATAACTTATAATTATACAATGCCTAGAAAAATGGCAATGTACCAATGAATCTTCAGTAGATTCGAAAATGAATTTGCAACCTAAAGTGAGTTCTATTTGACTATTATGAAATCCTATTCATTATGAAATTGCACGCCCCTGGTCGTGGATATATAAACTATTCATTGTGAAAGTGTATGTTCTTGGTTATGGTTATATGAACTTTTCAAAGTATATGAAATTTGGGAAAACCATCTTCATTTCAATGCAAATACGACTTTGGGCGAAATAACTGATATTTTTCCTGAATACTACTCTGTACCGCTCCTCACTCCTAGGCTTCAACTCTGAATATTTGGCAGGCTCAGCGCACATTGATTTGTATATTCATGTTCCATCTCCTGTTTTCTTTAATCTATGGTTTCGTAACATCACTTTCAATATTTGTTTTTCCAGAAAACTGATTCTCATTACCAGCGACTAGATCGTCAAGATTCTGATATGCTCATGCAGAGCATTCGACACGAAAAATCGTGCAAAATTACACGAGTTTGTTGAAAGTACTCTTCAAATTCTTGCAGTCAATCTTTCACGCGTATTCAATAATTTTAGAGGCACTAATTGTCATCTAGTTAATTTTCAACCCCGATTGGGTTTCAGTACACGATTATTGGTACTTGATAGTTGATATGTGTTAACCGCAAGTCAACCATGTATGTAGTTGAACATGAGTTTGATTTGCGTACCTACTGCTTGAGTGCTCCTTCAGTTGCCTGTAAATTTTTTTAGTTCTCGCTTTGAAAACCAGATGTTGTATGTGAAGTTGTGGCCACAACTAACAATCTCTTTGAAATACTTATGTTCGAAACTATAATTGAATATTTCGGAATTATGTCTACCCTACTCCTGGGAGTCTGCGAGTCCAAAAAACTGTTTTCGGTAGTATTGCGTAAACTATTTTTTCGGCAACCGTCCCGGAAATAACCCACTTCCCGGACGCTTTTTCATTGAGAAAGTTGCATTTTTCCGGCCTAGTGCGGGAAGTACGTACTTCCCGGACGGCTGCCGAAAAAAGTATTCATTCCGAGATATGAATACTTTGATAATTTGAAGATCTCATGAATAATTTTGAGCGCATCTCATTTCAGAATGGTTCCCCTACCAGTGACCTAGAACAGGGGTCGGCAACCTTTTAAGTCGGAAGGGTCGAAATTACAATTTACAAAATTTCAGAGTTTTAAAGAGTCAGAGCCATTTTTTGCTAACAATAAACAGTACTCGCATACATAAAGTGTTTTGATGAAAAAAATAGTCTATTCATACATAGGAAAAATATCTATTTATTAATATATAAGTAGTGTTTTTTACGAAAAATTAGATGATATAATATATGATACTTATTCACTTATTATTTTAGTAGAAAATTAGAACAATTGAACATTTAATTACAACACTAATTTGTACTTCAATAACATACATATGAGCAAACGAAGTCAATGGGAGTGTTGGCTTTGCATAGGGGAGCGTTGTGGTTACATGGTTTTAGAAAGTTTGGATAAATTTGGGTAATAACTTGTTTTAATTCCCAAACACGACTGTAAACTTTCATCTGTTAGTTGGCTTCTACTTCACTTACAACTATAAGCATGCAAGAGAACGCTTGCTCGCACGAATATGTCGAATATTTCTGTATGGAACTCAACGAGCCGCAGGTTCACATCCAAAAAGAGCCGCGGGTTTCCGACCCCTGGCCTAGAACGGCAATCGAGCAACATATTCGAAATTCTACCGATGATTGTATTCAATTGCTATCGTTTACAATTCTTGTGCACCAAAAGTGGAACTCTTTTTCTACGAACTGGTGCTTGTACATTTTCTCAACAGTTATAAATGAAGTAGTTACTGGTGTTTGGTACAAAAGTTGATACCTTCGTCCCAGATAAACTTGACTTAAACTTAATACAATTCAAAAACTTTTGCACTTCATCGATGACGACATGAAATGAACGCACTGGTACCAATCCATTGATGGAAATGCATTGGAACGTTTATATCGAATTTCAAATTTGGCGCCTGTTATTCATTGGCATTTGGTTGACAGTACTCCCGATGTTGCCGCAAGTCTGTTATTTACCAATAGACAATTGTCATTCAAAAGACTATATGTTGTCTTTTTTATACTTCAAATCAGATAATTCTGATTAAAAACTGTCTATTTCGATGCTTCTATAGGGAGTGTCAATCCGTGAAAATGTCAAAAGAGTTTGAAAACTATAGCGGCTAACAGTTGGTGACGTGACAAAATGGTTAAGGTTTTCGCGGCCGAGGTTTTCAGTATTACTTCTTTTCTTCGGGTTTGAAGACCGTCGTTCTTTGGAATTCTTCCTGACGTTTCACCAGCGCGAGTGGTTAGCTTCTTCAGAGGGTCACTCATCATGACTATTATTCTGATGACTATCATCGAAATGGCAGACATATAGAAAGTTTATTGTAAATTTTTATAGACATGATATGAGGCCCATTTGATACAGATGTTAACTTATGTACAGGAACTATCAGATTATAATTTTGTCTTAGAGTATAACCGGCGGCTGTGCGAATAGTATATCGATGCTGAAACTCATGGTAATGATTCTTAACGTAAGTGACACAATTTAAAATATACATAAATATCACAGTTAAAATTTGCCATTCAGTGAATAACTGCTTACAAGATTCGCCATATTTTTTAAAACACAT
>JAVJAQ010003111.1:126249-461172 GCA_032362365.1 Zygogramma bicolorata
TAAATTGACAGGGACAGCACTGAACACTAAACAGCAGATGTAATGGTATAAAATTCACGTGCGAAGTGGAAAAAGAACGAAAGTTGCCATTTTTAGATGTATTGGTTATAAGGAACGAACAGAATGAAATAGAATTTGACATTTACAGGAAAGACACGAACACATTCAGATACATTCCAAATGACTCAAATCATTGTCCACAACATAAAATGGCGGCACTGCAATTTCTTGTCCATATGTTAATAACTCTTCCTTTGGAAAAAGATAAGTACTACAATGAAAGGAGAGTGATTAGGTACGTAGCTGAAGTGAACGGTTTCAACCCAGAGATAGTTGATAAGATAATCAGAGAATGTAAATTTAGGGAAACACTTCGTAAATCTTCGACTTTTCAAAAAGATGAGAGAAACGAAAAGTTTATAGTAATCCCATATGAAACTCAATTAACTAGAGGACTCCAACAGATATTTGACTAAGTAAATATGGAAGTTGCATATAAAACTCTTTACAAATTACAACAGCTTCTTGGTAACCCAAAAGATAAACTAGAAAACTCAGAGAAGTGGGGAATTTACGAGATCAGTTGTCAAGATTGCAACAACAAGTACATCGGCCAGAGCCGACGAGCTATTAAAACCCGTTTCAAAGAGCATTTTGCACACATAAAATACGGAAGGGTAGAAAAATCCAGTGTCGCCCAACACGCTCTAGACAATGACCACAAAATTGTTGAAAGCAATCTGAAACTGATCAAGCATGTGCATGATACAAGACTACTCGATGCATGTGAGAGGCTCGAAATAGCAAAATGTAAAAACAGCATGAATGGTGACAAGGGACCTATCCCCTTCAGCCCGCTTTTCAATTCATTGTTGAGGAAGTAATCAGAATAATCAATACTAACAGATGACGGAACTTGCAGGTAGTGAGTTCATTATCGAGAAATCAATTAGAATAATTAACAGTAACAAACAAAGTCCATATCGGACCAAGAAACTTTTGGTATATAAACAGCTAACCCTAGCTTTATATTGAAGTATCAATTTTCTTCTTCTGAAGATGCTGAACTTGTTAGCGAAAAGCGCGTCGAGTGCAAAAATATCAGTTTGGTGTTAGGGTAATTGATCTCTAGCAAAAAGTTACAACTTTCACACCAAAGGTTCCAAAACTCATCGTTTATTAGGGCTGCATTTGGAATTCTTGAATTGAGTCCACTTTAGGCTACACCGGAAAAGAGTATTGGAGTATAATGATAGCATGAGTCCTTTTACATGTCAACAAATAAGCAAGGTTCAAATGAGCGTAGAGCTTTATATTCGAGCGCTTATTTTCTACGAATGATACAAATAACAAAAAAAAGTGAATTCTCTACTGACGATTAGGTACTAGATTGAACAATCGGCCTTTAGCTATTTATTAAAATATTTTTTCCTAGTTATCAATTTTTTAGGGTACGTCTCGCGTTTGATAAAAATCGATAAATGGAAATCGGTTGAACTGGTATATTTTAGATAGGGATGATGATAATATAGGTGGTTTCAACCTGTAATACCTTTTTATTGTTAAGCAGTGAAAGCAAAAATCGCAGCTGCAGAGCAAACACACTTCAGGAACTGTAATAAGATAGCTGTGCATGAGCGGTTCATTTATAGAAATGCCCCACCGTAAATGATGCAACATACAAGTGGTAGAGACACAAAACAACTGTTTTCAAATCTCACCTTCTGCCGATGAACCAGGTACGATCCACCAGATATACCTCGAACAATTTTTCAATTCCATTTCAATCAAGAATTTGACATGACCGCGTTTTATTCCAGTTCTATATTTAATAATTGCACGTGTGGGATACACGAGGGGAACAGGAGGAAGCAAATCGGCATCGCGCACTCTGCATGGGGTTGCACTCAGTTTGAGGGAAATGTCAACACATTCTTGAAGCTTTGAATTATTCAACCTGGAAAGTAGAAAATTTTTCCTTCTAGGTAATACCAAAAGCTTCGTTTGCTGGGGTTTTATAAAATCTTTGAGCTACTGTAGGGCATTTCTCCAAATGAAATATTTATCGACGATTTGCTCGTGGCGACATCTCTTGACAGGAGTTGCAAACTAATTGAAAAGAGAGTGTTGATTCTTTCAGCAGAAAACTGTCGTTAGCGCAGAGTGTTTTATAATAAGTGTCCGATAATTTTCACAGTATTTTCGTTTTAGAAGGGAAACGCAAGACTTTCTTAGAGATACAGGGCGTTAAAATTAAAGATGGATCCCTGTTTTTTGAAATAATATCGATATATTTGCGCATGGATTGGTCGTAGATTTGCTGTTACGCTATCTACAGCTTTTTATCATATCTTGAAAAGTTATAACTTCATTGTGCATGCTTGTATCAACCTTCCAAATCAAACGAATCACAATAGCGGTTGCAGTTATGGCTGCTTATGCTGAGTTATATATAAAAAGACATGTTCTCAGAAAAAAATACAAAGTTATTTATAATGAATACTCCATAAATATGTCTCTTGTTCATTTGTGAGATCAGCATATCACGGTGAAAATAGTAGTATTATTCTAGGTAGATTTTCGGGAAATTTAAATACCTTTTTTCTCGTCCCCACGGTCTAAGTTATCATCGCTGTTGTTACCATTGGTTCCTTTATGAAACATTTCGACAGACTTTTCTTCTCTGAAAATACAGTCTTAATCAAGATGGTAATTCATCTGATAGGTATTCCACTGAACTTGAAAACACTCGTTAAAACAACCCTGCTAACCTTCAATAAATGCTCTCGACGACATTTAACGGGAATTTGCATTATACCTTTCTCCAAAAGGTACAACTCGTAAATATTATCCCACGGTTCGTTTTTGCCATCTAATGACGGAGGGTAGGTACCTAGTACCTACCATGATGTATTGTCACCAACTCAGCTGGTACGAAATTTTATTTATACTCTCCATTTTACCCTAGGACAGCATATGTACCTATTTATATTTTTTCTTAAAATGTAAATGTTGACTTGGTTATTTACAGCGAAATCTTTTGATTTGATGTAAATGGAGTGAGAGACGATTATTATTGTCGGTTTACATAAAATTGATGATTTTCGTTTTATAACTTCAATTCAAAGTAGGTACAAGTAGGTCGTCGATGAATTCTTACCAATCTATATTGTAATACAGGTATCATATATTTGAGTGGATATGATACATTGTTTTAAGTCGTATAGATACATTATTAGACAACATGGTTATAGGGCCTCGAAATTACATCGTACCTATTCATGCTCACTCTGTGTCATGTTGTCTTTCGATTATCTTCTAGGTAATAGTACCTATATTACATAAGAAGGCAGAAAGTGAATCTTTTCTTCCGAGAGAAGAATATAGCTAAACGAGGCTGAAAGCCTATTTTATTCATCATCTTTCAAAATAATTTCAGAATGTGAACAAGAAATGAATACTTGAGAGATTAATTTCAGTACATATTGAATTTCAAGTGATTCTTTCACAAATTTCAATATTGTCATTCTTTCTAGTCAGTTGCCTACGTAGAGGTCAAGAGTTTTCCTAATTCAAAGTTAATTTTAATGCTTTCAGCATACCAATCATATCCCATGAATTTCCGTTATGTTTCACGAGGATTCTTGCAAAAAGCAACATTTGAATTACTTGAAATATTAGCAGCATTTTCGACAATGAAAATGGACTGGACGTGTCATTTTTGGAAACTAGTGCATTGCTTATTGATGAGGTTTCTGGTTTTTAAGGCAAAAACTCAATACCAGGTTTCGAAGTTGCATAAATAGAATAATTTGCATATGTTTTCGACAAACTCTCTATCCAAATATAACTCTTCAGTCAAGGTCACTATTTTTTTAGTCACATATGAGTATAAATAAAAATATACATCCACAGCTTATATTTCATTCGTCACCCTGGTATATCAATAGTTGTAGAAAAAATATAGCATGCAACTCGCCCAGAATACTTATTTCTTCGTGATTCGTCGCTCACTTCGTTGGAGCATCGTAGAAGGGTCGGAAACTTGTCTCTCTTCTATATATATACTTTCATGGTCGGTGCTCTTCTGAATTGTCATTAATGGTTCCAGCCTTAACAGTATATCTACACGGATGACCCGACGAGTACAGAATTACCACCCCTTGAGCTTGGAGACCTGCCGAACCTCTCTTGCTCAGAAATATTTTTTCAATAGAACAGCTGAACTTTTGAACTCCTTGTCGAGAGAGATTTTGAATTTTTTCCTAGGGATTTTCCTAGAGAGATTTTTCCTGAGGTTCACAAACTTCAAAAATTGGCAAAAACGTTAATTCGTATCTCCTGTCCTTTGATTCACACGGTATTCTTCGAACATTAGAGGGTTCCCCTTTCGTATGAATCTGCGCATATCAAAAAATAAAGCCGTTAGTCGTGGAAAATGAGTATCACCGCTGAATTTTGGTATTTACCTACCTTTGGAGCAGTTTTATATTTCCGGTTATAAGATTTGAAAACATTTTTCGTGGAATTTTGCCATTTTTATTTTTGAGGTATTATTATGGATAAATAAAATACTGTTTAAGTCTAAACTACGAGGGTGCGATGATTACCAAATGGAGGTCTCGGACCTTCACACTGCAAATCTGGTTTCATATGGTAGGTACCAAAATATTTCCTACAATTATAAATTAAGCTGTTACGATTTGTGAGCCAGGGATCTGTTTCCATAATTTTGGGAATCATATCTTTTTTTTCGTTTCAAAAAAAATTTTGGATAAATTTTTTCCCAAAAATGCCGCGATGAAGAATATCTTCCAAAAAAAGCTGTCCACCCATGAATACAGCAGAATTTCCAGTTGGGTTTAAAGCCAAAAAGAAGTCGGAAAGGATTTGAGATTGGAAATAACGATAACACAACAAACACAGAAAATATAATGAAAAATAAAAATACCTTCTAACCGAACAAATAATTGTGGTTAAAACCTACGCGACGGATTCAAGTGGTTCCAATAAATGACGTCATCAAGTCGCATGCTATCTTAAACCAAAGCTTAACCGCGGAAAATACCACAAAATTTTGGTTTGTCGTATATGTATCGCCATCTACAACACAATGACGATAACTCCGTATATTTGCGCGGCTTAGTTTCCTTTTATGAGGAGCAATGCACAGATTTTTGTTTGGCAACTTCCGGAAATTTTTCACACAGAACTCAGAACTAGTGAAACTCCAATATAATTTAACTATAGTTGAAGAGACAATGGTATTGGTAATATGAATTTTTACTGGTACATGCATATTTGAAATAATCATCAAAACATGGTTAATCTTCGGTAGTAACAGAACATTTCAATCAGTTGCCGTCTTTTCTCGATTCAGGTTTCGTCGCCGCCGCCCGTAAGAAAAATGTAAAAGACATTAGTCGGAAACGAACTACCCTAATAAGCCACATATAGCTTATCCAATCCATCTTAGCACAGAACTGATATATTCCCAGCAATTTCTGTGAAGTATACTAAGATAAAAAAAACACCTATTATATGTGTCAACTCTGTTGAAATTTATTCCTAGAAAGTTTTTTTTCTTTCGTCATGGTCTACACTACCAGTTTGCAACTGCGGAAAAGTATCTGCGTTTGTGTCAAGATGGATTGGAAAAGCTATCTAGACAATTATGAATTAACCATTGTCACTCTCACTCAAACATTGCAAAATACATAGGTTTTTCAATCGATGGTTTCCAATGAATCAGGAAGTTGATTGAAACTTGCTTATAGTTGATAGGCGGGCACCATATTTTATTTATAGTATAGAAATTAAATGAGTTATTACTCATTTAGGTAAAACGGATAAGTAGGATTTGAATGCATCGTGTTCGGACGGTACGAATGAATTTAAGTGCTATCTCTACCAATCAGATCGAATATGCACTCGGGCTAGGACCATCTTGTAACTAGGTTTCAAATGCCCCAAAAATGAATCAACAATCCCGATTCTCTCGTCATATGCCACCATCTACAGTGCATTGACCCGCACAAATCTAATGATTTTATCTTCTTCTCATTTGAATGTCCCGCCATCAGCGATGTTTATAAATCAGAAAATGGTTCTCGTGGCTTGAAAATGTGCTCCACGTTGGTGTTTTATTTCGACAACTATCCGAATTGAGGACTATCGGGTGTGTAAATAGAAGAAATGCGTGTTTTATTCGCTTTTTTTGTCGTGGTGTGCCACTCACTGGCAGAGTATAAAAAACCCACCGTGCTAGTGTCTATTTTGGTTAGGAATAAAGCTCACACGTTGCCCTACTTTTTGTCGAACTTTCACCGATTGGACTATCCGAAAGATCGCATGTCTTTGTGGTGAGTTGATTTTGTTTAACATTGAGAGATATCAAAAGAGATCGCTCCGAACGCTCGACATCATTTGCACAGGTGACAGGTGATTTGATAATAATCAACAAATGAACACAACCTACAGCGTTGCCACATCAATTTCAAAGTGTTGGTATTCGCGATATTCGTCGATCACTGCTGGCTTCTATTTTTTAATATTCCTGCAGAAATGTTGGACAGAAATATTTAAATCGTTTGATCGTTTGACACATCCGACTTTTGAATTCCCATAACTACCTTCGTTGTATTCACCTCTCAGCTCGAAATATTTTCCACGAAAGCAAAACTGTGAAATCTCGGAATCCAGCGCAAGTCAACGAGCCTTTATAAAAATTGTTGGACTGCATTGTTGAAAGCTAAAATAATGAGAATAAAAAACAAAAAATGACTGATCTAGATCGCGACAATGTTCAACACCAATTGAGGGAAAAATGTTTAGAGCAAAGATTTATACTTACCTGATGAATAATGAGTATTTGCATAGTAACTTGAATGTACATTTTTTTTGACCCGTTAGTATACTATATTATGCAACGATCATGATGGTTATTAATACACGAGCATCAACCGGGTTCGTATGGTTGATGCGAGTTATTAATAACCATTACATGAGAGTTGCATACGCCATTTTATCTACACCCGATAAATAGTGAAGAACTACAAATTCTATATTTATATTTATAAATATATATATATATATATAATATATATATATTTATAATATATATTTCATATGTATTACTCGAGGCCAGAATCGAACCCATGTCTCTTCCAACAAGTCCAACTAGCTAATATAATCTCAGCGCCTAAGACCGCTCGATTACGGAGAATTCACAAAATCTGATTGAAAAAATGAAGGAATAAATCATGCATTTGTCAAATGAAAAATTCAATCATTCTAACTGTATTTCGAAGATGATTCTCCCATATCGCTGGTATTAGAAATTTTGTTATGATTATCGAAGTTTGGTTATATTCTTCAAAAATTCAATACCTATACCGATTTTGACTTGACAAACGTCAAATGCAGAGCATGCACATCATGCTCGATTGGAAAATAATGGTTTTCTATTGGTTGAAAATCTGTATCGTAATGAAAAATCTGTATCTTAATGGATTTCATTATAAAACGGGTTGTGGGCATATAAGTGTATTATTAGAATACGGGTGTAGATAAAAGACTAAATGGGGTAGACATTGAAGAAAGCCACTGTAGAATAATATAGTTTACAATGATTTTTTACTGTAACACGTTATTTTTCGTGAAATATGAATAAATTCACATTGAAGTTACTATCCAAAAATGTATTCATTAGGTATAAATCATTGCTCTAATCATTTTGTTCCTTCTTCCCATTTTTCAGTATACTGTTGTGAAAAATTGTTTTAGTTGATATCGGGCATTTTTTGTTTTTTAACTTTTTTATTTGAGCTTTCAACAATGCAGTCCAACAGTTTTTATGAAGATTCATTGATATGAAATAAAAAATTGAAATCTATTTGTTGAATGACAAAATGTATCACAATTCGTAAAGATCCATTTACTGGAAAATGTGAATGAGAATTTGGTTTTCCGAAACTAATGGATTTGACAACACCGCTAATATCTCCAGGGACCTAATATTACCAAATAAGAGGAAACAATAATTCTTATGTTACACGATTTCAAGCACAAACGATTGGCTGAAGAATGGATCAGCCATAACCGTGTTTCTTGTATTTCTTTAGATGTTTTATTATATTTGTCACCAGATCAGAACTTTCATTATCAATTGATTTTGAACTCGTTCTCGGGCGACATCTGTTGACAGGTAGCCGCACTTGATACCGTAAATGAGAGATGTTCTTAGATTTTAGATTGTCGATGGAAAGAAATTTCATAATTTCGGGTTTCGAGACTCGACTTCAAGCCTTGGTGTTTCCTTTTTTTCCTGGTAGATGGCAAAAACTTCGATTTTTTTTATTGAAATACCAAATATTTGGAAGTAGAGGGAAACGATTCTTATATTACAACGATTGGCTGGAAAGTGTGAAAAATGTGTTTTTAGTATATCTATAATTGTTTTATCGTTTATCAGCATCAGTTCACTGAATCAGAACTTCTATTGTTTTTTATTGCCACGTGATATAGAACTCGTGTAAGAGTCGCACTTCAAATCGCAAATTTCAGACGTTTCCTAAAATGGATTTGATTATTGACTAAATGATGATTTTCATATGCAATTCAATTATTTTATCATTTCAAAATATTCAACTTGAAATTTATCACTCATGAGTATGGAAGAGACTGGAAGAAACATGTTTTCTAGGAACATCGGAAACTGTTGGTCTCAGTTTCATTCTCAAGAAGAAACAAGGAAAAGAAAAGAGAGATATAATGTTAGATATAACTTTAGAATACCACTAATACTGAATTTTTTGAAAGGAGGAATCTTCTTCAGAGGAGAGTGGCTAACTATAAGATAGTCAAAACCTGTTTACGAAGGAATTGAAGCTTTTTTGTTACGCCATCTACAGTATTATGGCGATATTTCTGTTTACTTGACACTGTGCAACAAGGTTTCCTACTCTGAAGAGAAAAATAGGTGCGGACATTGTCATCCTTAGACAATGGTGCGGAGTTCTGTCTGTCAGTTTGATTGAAATGTTGAAAGAAAGAAAATGAAGCTTCAAAATAGAGTTGACGATATAAGGATAAAATAAAAATCGACTATTTTTGAAAGGCAAGTATTTTTCATCTGCTTTTGTCACTATATACTAATAAAAATTAAAAAATCAAAGAAAACCGTGATTTTTCCAGTTTTTTTTTTAATAATAATTAATATGTTTTGGACCATTTTGAGTAGCTATGTGTCTCTACATGCAAACGAAAACAACAACGCATATCTCATTGCATTTTCCTATTTTTACATATCTGTTATTGGTTTATTCTTGTCAGACCGTACGAAATCAAGAAATCGCTTCACGCCGCCTCGCGCGGTAATTTCCCTTTAAAAATCCTGTCGAATCTTGATTGCACCAATCACAACACAAAATATAATAAAACGACGAGAACTCGTGAGCTAATTCATTTGACAAATTTTATCGAGACTGAGTGGGTCTGTTCCCAAGTAGTGAACTTGACTGAGCAAGTGAAGAGCGAGTCTAAAATAAAAATGAGTGGAAGGAGGAAAGATTCAGTTTGGAAATATTTTATAGAACAAAAACCAAACAAAGGTATAACTTGTAGGAGAGCTATATGTAAAAATTACAGAAAGGAAATGCAAGGACTTGTCGAAAGATTTATAGACCATCATGAAAAGTGTAAGAACGCTGGGCCAAGTGATGATTAAGTTAATTTAACAACTGAAGCTATGTACTATGTACACATATTATGTCTTATAACAACTATAATTAGTATGGTAATGGTATGATATAGTAGAAACAGAAACTAAAAAATCCTTATTTCATTATTCATTGCTATTCTTCTTACAAGGAAAAAGTGCTAGATTTTAGTACGAGGTATCATTTGATACAATACAAGGAGCGCTAAAATCTTACTTTTTTCCATATATTTTATTTTTATATATTTCAATAATTATCATTGAATCAACAGTTTATTTTATCATTTATCAACCCAATTTCTCGTTTTTTACAGAACATAAAGGCGAGCACAAAGGATCAGATCTTGATTCAGACAAAGCAACTACTTATTGCAAACGAAAGGGGTTCAACGTTTTACAATTAAACCACCAGTTTTCAGAATTGGCCGCCAAGTTCGGCTTCGTCAAGTTTGTCCGTTTTTGGTTAGTTAGAGCCATCAACATCGTCATTATCGCTTTCTTATGAAAATGAAACTAATGATTCAGTCTATGGAAAACGAGAAAAACGGACGTTTCCGGTACCGCTAATTTAATGAACTTGGTTATGCGAACATCTGCAAATAAAAAAGAAGACGTAGAAAAACAAATTGCAAAAGCTGTATTTTTGCAACTAATACTAGCTTCAGATGTTTAGACAATCCGCATGTGAAAAAGGTGATCGAAATATTAAGACCTGTTTATAAGCCCCCATCGGGAAAAACCGTTTCGGCGACTCTTCTAGAACAAATCCACGAGGAAGAAAAAACAAAATATTTTGGAAGTCATTCTGGTCAGAGTGTAAACATGATGATTGGTCTAATTTTCACAATGATCCTTTGGTATGTGCCACAATAACCACTGAGAATGGACAATCATTTTTATTTGAAACGATTGATACATCAGGAAAATCCACACACAGATCATTTAACTGGGATTGCTTGCAATTTGATTTCATCTTATCTAACGTGGCACTTATGGGAAGGAATATATCAGATCAACTAAAAGTAGACTTTAAAATCATAACATATGGTGCTCAGCTCACCTTTCAAACTCATTATGCAAATATTCAGTGATAAAATATATAAAAAAACATGTTACACAAATTATTAAGAAATTATCATTAGTGCTTCCGAGCGACGTGAAATGAAACAGTATGTCAGATTGTTTAGAGGTATATACAAGTCAATAGGAGGAATTATTGAAAGTTTGTGAGGAGAATAAAAAAGAAAAAGACTCAACAATATACGAAAAAGTTTCAAACTCGTTTTAAACATTGGTGCCGAACGATCAGCTGAAGATCACCTAAACATCTTAAAGCCTATATATATATATAGCTGTGGGACTTGATGAATTACAGAAAAAAATGCTTTCCTATCTGAAGCAGTAGAAGTATGGAAGAAATTACAAGAAAAATTCCAGGACGAATTAGAATTATTGCTCAAATGCAAATTTTTCGAGACCGATATAAACAGGCCCAACACCCTACATTTTGTGGCTCATATTTTGAACAGAATCAAAATCAAATTCAAATTGACTTGTACAGAAAAAAATTCAGCATTATATATAATAGAAGAAATGTATGGAAATAGTGGATGCCTACGACACATTATGAACGTTGAAACCAAAACTGAACCGTTTTCAACAGTTATGTTTTCAGATAAGGTATTATCCAGTGTTAGTGGCTTACAGTGGTTGGTTTCACGAAAGATTATCCCTGAAGTTGCTAAATTCTACTCTGAGACAACTTCGTCCGCTTCGGTACAGAGAGTATTATCTACATTTGGAGTGGTTCACTCCAATTTACGAAATAAATTAGGAGTGGCGAAAGCCGGAAAGTCAGTATTTCTGTATGAATACTATAATGAAAATGAAACTCAAGGTTGCATTTTTTTGAAAATATCTACTATTTTTTTTTCAAAATTAAGAATGTAGTTTCATTGTTAATTAAGGAATTTCTGTTTTTTCCGTGAACACTCTGAATGCGCTATATCTCATAATGTCTTGCATGACCACTGTTCTAACTCATCAAATCTAGTGATATTTCATCTCAACATTCGTAGTATCAGACATAAAATTGAAAAACTCGTCTTCGACGACTTCCTATTGCAATCACTCGATTATCTGACGTAGTATGTTTAACAAAGATCTGGTGCAGTGATCATGAAATTAACTCAGTAAATCTCTATTCTTATATCCTCACTGATTATTTCTGTAGGAATGACAAAGATGGTGGTGGAGTAGCCACTTTTCAAAAAAAGAATATTTCAGCAACAAATTTCTTGAAGCTGATAACAAATCCAAAGTTGCCTGGAATATAATCAAACAGAATACGACATACAATAATGTGAGAAATTGTTTACCGAATTATTTTGAAACAGATGATGAAACTCGGATTCATGGTGACCATGTCATTCCTCAGGTCTTTAATAATTATTTTGTTGACTCTGTAAATTCTCTAATCAATGATACTGAGCCTGCTGGTGAAGATCATCACGATATAAAAACAAATTCTTTCTTTCTTCATCCTTTAGACGAAACTGAACTTCTGGATATCATTAAGTCTATATCGTCTGAGAACTCTAGCGGCATAGATGAATTGCCTAGCAGAGTCTTGTTGAATGTCGCTGAACTAATAATCGAACCACTCACATACCTACTTAATCTATCTTTCCTTGAGGGTTCATTTCCCTCCTGTCTCAAACATGCTACTTATTGTGGTTCCTGTTCACAAGAAAAATGATAAACACTGAATCTCCAACTACAGAGGTATTGCATTGCTATCTTCATTTTCAAAAATTTTTGAAAAATCCTATCTCAGTAGGCTTGTATCCTTCTGTAAAAAGTATAACCTACTCGCTAAGAGCCAATATGGATTTCAATCTGGTTTATCAATTCAAGATGCTACTCTCTCTCTGGTCAATCAAGTTTTAGCCAAATTTGAAAATGGCGATAAATCGATTAGCATTCTGTTTGATTTGTCACGAGCATTTCATACCATCAATCATCAACTTCTCCTCGAAAAACTTTATAACACTGGAATTCGCGGCCAAAGCCTTAAATGGATTGAGACTTATCTAACTGGCAGATCACAATCTGTGAAAGTTAGGCTCGAATCCGGAATATATCATTCTGAAAATCGTAAATTTTCAACAGGGGTTCCCCAAGGTAGTGTACTGGGTCCTACTCTCTTCCTCATATTCGTCAACGACATCTCCAGTATTAATCAACAGTATTGTACTGTACAGTTTGCTGATGACACGTCCTTCGTATTGAATTCTTCTTCCTGTGAAGGTTTATCTGAACGGGCTGATAATGCAGTTGCAAATATGCTTGGTTACTGCGCTCGAAATGGCCTCGTACTAAATAGTAATAAATCAAATACCATTGTTTTCTCGCCTAGAGAAATGGACTGTAGTATATTGGTTAGAGCCAATAATAAATCTATTGTACAGAAAAAATCAGTCGAATTCTTGGGCTTGAATATCGACTCCCAACTATCCTGGAATGATCATATTGACTCTGTTCCTATTAAATTATCCAAGCATTGTTTCGTTATTTGGAATCTTAGAAATTTTGTCCCCTTGTATATTTTATTGAGCTACTATTATGCCTATGTTCACTCTAGTCTGAATTATTGCTTAGTCTGCTATGGTAACTGCAGCAGATTGAATGATCTGTTGATTGTTAAAAAAAATACTAAGAACCATGTGTTTTAAAAATATGGCGATTCTTGTAAGCAGTTCTTCACTGAATTGCAAATTTCAACTGTGGTATCCATGTATATTTTAAATTGTGTCACTTACGTTAAGAATCATTATCATGAGTTTCAGCATCGAGATACTATTCGCACAGCCGCCGGTTATACTCTAAGACAAAATTATAATCTGATAGTTCCTGTACATAAGTTAACATCTGTATCAAACGGGCCTCATAACATGTCTATAAAAATTTACAATAAACTTCCTATATTCATTAAGAAAATGTCTAATCTCATAAAGTTCAAAAATAGCGTTGAAAGTATTCTGTACAAAAATGCCTACTACTCACTTGATGAATATTTTCAAACTGATCTAATTGGTTGACATCACCATTGCTTTGCTTGCTTGTTTACTATTTTATTGTTCATACTCCATTTTTGTGTGATTGTTTTTAATGACTATCTTCAACATCTTCTATTGAAAAATTTTTATGTACTTTGGGGCCGTTCATAAAATACGTCACACTAAAATCAGTTTTTTTTGACCCCTTCTCCCCCATTGTCACGCTGTGTCACACTTTTTGTGACCCCCCCTAGGAATATTTCGTTACAAAAACTAAGACCCCTCCCCCCTGCTGAGTACGATAAATTCTAAATGATAGTACACAAATTATGAAAATTAAAAATATTTATTTAGTTTTTATAATGAAATTCAAATAAATCAATAAATATCTTTCATAACGAACATATAAATAATATTTCTAAGATATTTACAAACAATTTCAATATGGATGGCCACAAATAATATACATATTTTACATAATCAGAAGATTCAATGCTCAATGACACATTGAAACAGTAAAAAATCGCTTTATTTTGTTTCATTTGTATAGTGAAATACAGTGTACTGTAACAAGATTAATTCGCAATCTCAATTGAAAATTCATTCGCAAAGATGGAGTCACTATAGATTTGATTAAAGAATCTGACGAGTTAAGGAATTCGGTTTAAGGATGTCGCACATGTAGATTTCTACCAAAATTTACTGAAGATTTCTTTCATACCAAAATGTTTCAATTTTCGTCCGAAATCTACTAAGAAAGTAGATTTCTACCAGAAGTGGTCACGCTGGCTAACGCTCATGTCAAAAAATATAAACGGCGAACGTCACGTTGCCCTATACCCCCCGTCCCCCATTGTCACATCTTGTCACACTCAGCCAGACCCTCTCCCCCCCCTTGTATGCGAACGTATTTTATGAACGGCCCCTTTCAATATTTTTGTATATTTTTTCTTTTTTCGCCTGTCTATTCCATATTTCATCACCTGATATAATTTTTTTTTATTTCAACTCCAATCATTACTTGTATATGTGACGATTTCCATGCTTGTAAAAAGTCTCAGGAAATAAAGTATTGTGTTGTATTGTACTTGCAGTTTATGTCAGTTCAATGTGTATTTTGACTATATTTTATAAAACAAATTAAATTCTGATTTCACATTTTTTATGTTATTCATTAAATCAAATGATTTAAGTCAGGCGAACCCTGCGCTGCAGTAAGCTAGAGAAAAAGGGTTTTGGAGAACTTACATATTTTCGTCTTCTTGACAAAAAATCCTAATGAAAGTTTTGGCACTGTCAGTTAGTTTGGGTTATGACTGGCATTTCATACTACACGTTTCTGTGGCAAATTAACACTTGAAATGCCTCCTTTTTCACCAGCACAATGTACACACCCTAAATCCTCCGTTTTACAATTTTTTTTTTGAAAATGCCACTTTTCAACAAAGAATTACCTTTTTTCAATAACTACAAAAACATGAAAAATTTGAAATTTAGTTGCCGTGTAACCGAAGTTTGACCAGAAATTTGTTTGTTCTTAGTACATGAATAACTATTATTACATACGTACGGAGGAGTTTTGTTAATGTAGCATAGTATCTCGCACAGTATAGACCAGGAAAGTGAGATTTAGCCAGGACAGTTGCTAAAACAGCAATTTTATGAGTGCTTCAGGTAGTAAAGCTGTGAAGTGGCTACATACTGGTGTGTTAACTCCATATAAAAGATTGTCAGTAAATCAGACGACCGATATAGCCTACTTGATAACTGAAAATATCCGCCAGGTACCGTCACTCTCGCAGTTGAGATGACAGTCTTGTGCACATCCTGTGTTGCCAAGTGGCCATGTCGTTGTGAATTCTGGACTGTGTTGAAAAAATTAGTTGGGTGTTGATATTTTCATTTAAGCAATATTATACCTAATCCGAGTGATCTCAACTCAAAATCTCGGTTCAGAAGTAGTAACACTTGTTCAGCCGAATATTCACGTTAATGCGTTTGGGCGAATAGGAGTGGGGATTTTTATCAAATTTCATGTATATGTGAAGTGAAAATATGCAATTTTTTCTGGTATATAGACATTTTATATAGCTGAAACGATTTAAAAACTGTTGCACGTCATCATGGGCGTGGTTAAGTTTTGAAGTACGCTGTAGCCAGATTGGTATAGAATAATGGAATTTTAGATATAAAACAAAGTGAAGTGTTGAATATGGAAAAAAGAAAATCGAAAATGTTTACAAACCTTCTTTGATAATAGGTACGTGTATATCATTCATTGAAATGTGGAAGCTCATCCATGAAAAAGTTTTTGCCTAGTTTTCCAATAGGGAACTTACAGTTATATGCCCTTCCAAAGGTTCAAATCATATATTTGAATAGCTACATCCAAACTATTTGGAAAAATCGAGATTTTTCATTATTCATAAACTGCAAATACTCATTGCGTTCCATACTTAGTATAAATATTGTTACGTATAACACAGTACTGCAGTATTTGTAAGCCTCTTGGTGGTTTGTGAGCTTTATTATCTTCAATCTTTTGAGAAATCGCACTAACAATATACATACTTACTTCAAATCTACTGCAACACGACAAAAATGAATATCTGACTGTAGGTTATAAAAATAATTCACTTCGTTGTAATCAATTCAGCTCATTAATAGCCGTTAAGGGAAGCGATTCTTTTGGAATAACTAATTGAAGATGTCGTCAACTTCAGTATTATTACTTTTCTTCGGGCTTGAAGGCCGTCGTTCTTTGGAATTTCTTCCTGACGTTTCACTAGCGCGAGTGGCTAGCTTCCTCAGAGGCTCACTCATTTTGACTATTATTCCGATGTCTGCCATTCCGATGATAGTCATCAGAATAATAGTCAAGATGAGTGACTCTCTGAAGAAGCTAGCCACTCGCGCTGGTGAAACGTCAGGAAGAAATTCCAAAGAACGACGGTCTTCAAACTCGAAGAAAAGAAGTAATACTGAAAACCTCGGCCGTGAAATCCTTAACCATTTTGTCACGTCACCAACTGTTAGCCGCTATAGTTTTCAACTCTTTTGACATTTTCACGGATTGACACTCCCTATAGTAGCATCGAAATAGATAATCAGAATTATCTGATTTGAAGTATAAAAAAGACAACACATATAGCTGTCACTTTTGAATGACAATTGTCTATTGGTAAATAACAGACTTGCGGCAACATCGGGAGTACTGTCAACCAAATGCCAATGAATAACAGGCGCCAAATTTGAAATTCGATATAAACGTTCCAATGCATTTCCATCAATGGATTGGTACCAGTGCGTTCATTTCATGTCGTCATCGATGAAGTGCAAAAGTTTTTGAATTGTATTAAGTTTAAGTCAAGTTTATCTGGGACGAAGGTATCAACTTTTGTACCAAACACCAGTAACTACTTTATTTATAACTGTTGAGAAAATGTACAAGCACCAGTTCAAAGAAAAAGAGTTCCACTTTTTGGTGCACAAAAATTGTAAACGATAGCAATTGAACATAATCATCGGTAGAATTTCGAATATGTTGCTCGATTGCCGTTCTAAGCCAGGGGTCGGAAACCCGCTGCTCTTTTTGGATGTGAACCTGCGGCTCGTTGAGTTCTATACACAAATATTCGACATATTCGTGCGAGCAAGCGTTCTCTTGCATGCTTATAGTTGTAAGTGAAGTAGAAGCCAACTAACAGATGAAAGTTTACAGTCGTGTTTGGGACTTACAAACAAGTTATTACCCAAATTTATCCAAACTTTCTAAAACCATGTAACCACAACGCTCCCCTATGCAAAGCCAACACTCCCATTGACTTCGTTTGCTCATATGTATGTTATTGAAGTACAAGTTAGTGTTGTAATTAAATGTTCAATTGTTCTGATTTTCTACTAAAATAATAAGTGAATATCTAATAGTATCATATATTATATCATCTCATTTTTCGTAAAAAACACTACTTATATATTAATAAATAGATTTTTTTCCTATGTATGTATGACTATTTTTTTCATCAAAACACTTTATTTATGCGAGTACTGTTTATTGTTAGCAAAAAAATGGCTCTGACTCTTTAAAACTCTGAAATTTTGTAAATTGTAATTTCGACTCTTTCGACTTAAAAGGTTGCCGACCCCTGTTCTAGGTCACTGGTAGGGGAACCATTCTGAGATGAGATGCGCTCAAAATTATTCATGAGATCTTCAAATTATCAAAGTATTCATATCTCGAAATGAATACTTTTTTCGGCAGCCGTCCGGGAAGTACGTACTTCCCGCACTAGGCCGGAAAAATGCAACTTTCTCAATGAAAAAGCGTCCGGGAAGTGGGTTATTTCCGGGACGGTTGCCGAAAAAATAGTTTACGCAATAGTACCGAAAACAGTTTTTTTGGACTCGCAGACTCCCAGGAGTAGGGTAGACATAATTCCGAAATATTCAATTATAGTTTCGAATATAAGTATTTCAAAGAGATTGTTATAGAGTAAGATCCCAGAGCAATCAGACATAACTTATTTTCACACGGATGAAACCTGAAATTTTCAATAGCGTCTCGTGTGCCTTGAATACCTACGCGCTTTGTGGAACTTGCCGAGTGACACCTGGGCAGGTACCAGGTGAGAAAGGTAACTAAAAATAAGAATTATTTAACTTAAATTCACATGGCTGATTTTTATATATGTCATGTATAATATTATTTTAAAGTAATATCATAAGTGTCAGACACTTTTAATGGACGAGAGCTTTTATCAGACGCTTTTAAGCTACCCAAAAAATAAATGAACTTTACTTATTTTTACATGTCTGATTTTTTTAATATGTTATTGAAGTATTTATTTAAAAGTTATATTCAATCAGTAAGACAAATTAGAGTGACCAAACATCCCCTAAGACAAAAATTATTCAGCCAGGAGTATGAGGGCGAGAGTACTATGCATGCGCTTCAGAGTGAATGAGACGTCCATAATAACTCGGTTTCCCTTCTCAAACTCAAAAATTATGATTTCTATGCAATACATACATGATTTCTCAACGTTCAGATTGGTAAACATTAAAAAATGGAGCTTCATGTAGTATTTGATATGCAATTGATAGAATTCCGCAGGTTTCTGGGGCCAAAATTGCCTCCTTTGGGGCTTTGGACAAACCGTCTACTTTTTGCGAGGACAAACGCTAACTCGAATGTGACTCAAGTGGCAATTTTTCATATTTATAATATATTATTGAATATATTTATATTTTTACGATGCAGAAAAACTCAAAGTCGTCTCCATAATTTAATATTTGAAAGATGTTCAGTACGGTGATTCAGTACATGTTTCGAACCTACATAGGTTCATCATCAGCTGAATTTATATTGAATTCTACAATAAAGGAAGAGTAATATAATATTAGTTGATAAATGAAGTATAAAATTTACTTACATGGAGATGAAAAAAATAGCAAATTCACATGGTGAAGTTCAAAAGGACATAAAAAATTTGGTTGGGTTAGGTTATTTTTCTAATATTGCATATTGGGCATAAGGGCTCCAAGCCCCCCAATCTTTGATGTATTTATGGTGTTAGGGATGTCCCAAATTCCCCTAATATCAAATTAATCATAATTGTCACTACCAAATTTTCTATGTCCTTTTGAACTTCACCATGTGAATTTGCTATTTTTTTCATCTCCATGTAAGTAAATTTTATACTTCATTTATCAACTGATATTATATTACTCTTCCTTTATTGTAGAATTCAATGTAAATTCAGCTGATGATGAACCTATGTAGGTTCGAAACATGTACTGAATCACCGTACTGAACATCTTTCAAATATTAAATTGTGGAGACGACTTTGAGTTTTTCTGCATCGTAAAAATATAAATATATTCAATAATATATTATCAATATGAAAAATTGCCACTTGAGTTATACTTTGTTGTATAAAATTATAACGGAATACTCTTGATAATCATAAATTAACTATTTTCCAGTTGAGTATGCTGTAGAGGATGAAGAATGCAGCGAGGAAGAAATGTATTCAGATTCGGAAATTGATTTCTGTTGAAAACTTTCATTAAATGTTCAAATATTTCAAATATAATAAAATTGTTTCGAATTTAATTTTGTTCTGTTTGCAGATCATAATTTTTTTATTACCCTGGCACACAAAAACATAATCCCCACTGAAAAGATCATTATGATTTCATCATGTGAATTTGGATCAAGATGAGAAATAAACTAAATCTAACTCTTTGTTGAATAAATTGAATGAATCAGATGTTTAACAATCTACTCAAAGTTACTATACTTATTTTCTCTACTCAGAATAATTTTTTTTGATATAAAAATTTCGAATCAGCATTATTTCCTTGTAGGTTCGAAACATGTACTGAATCACCGTACTGAACATCTTTCAAATATTGAATTATGGAGACGACTTTGAGTTTTTCTGAATCGTAAAAATATAAATATATTCAATAATATATTATAAATATGAAAAATTGCCACTTGAGTCACATTCGAGTTAGCGTTTGTCCTCGCAAAAAGTAGACGGTTTGTCCAAAGCCCCAAAGGAGGCAATTTTGACCCCAGAAACCTGCGGAATTCCATCAATTGCATATCAAATACTACATGAAGCTCAATTTTTTAATGTTTACCAATCTGAACGTTGAGAAATCATGTATATATTGCATAGAAATCATAATTTTTAAATTTCATATTAACAGGAAACAGGATTGTTGAGGAAAATGAAATGAAGAGTGAGAATTTAGACAAGTGAAAATGACCACGGAACCACGAAAATACGGAATCTTAAAATTGTGCCCGTTTTCGACCAATTTCTCAAAGTGCTTACCATAGTGCCCCTTTTGGCACAATTGTGCCATAAAAAACAACACTGACTATACTGTATACTATAAGTTATATTACACACAAACAGCACATACACAGTAGATTGAAACAGATGTTGAGTTTGAGAAGGGAAACCGAGTTATTATGGACGTCTCATTCACTCTGAAGCGCATGCATAGTACTCTCGCCCTCATACTTCTGGCTGGATAATTTTTGTCTTAGGGGATGTTTGGTCACTCTAATTTGTCTTAATGATTGAATATAACTTTTAAATAAATACTTCAATAACATATTAAAAAATCAGACATGAAGTAAAGTTCATTTATTTTTTGGGTAGCTTAAAAGCGTCTGATGAAAGCTCTGGTCCATCAAAAGTGTCTGATACTTATGATATTATTTTAAAATAATATTCTACATGACATATATAAAAATCAGCCATGTGAATTTAAGTTAAATAATTCTTATTTTTAGTTACCTTTCTCACCTGGTACCTGCCCAGGTGTCACTCGGCAAGTTCCACAAAGCGCGTAGGTATTCAAGGCACACGAGACGCTACTGAAAACTTCAGGTTTCATCCGTGTGAAAATAAGTTATGTCTGATTGCTCTGGGATCTTGGACTATTAGTTGTGGCCACAACTTTACATACAACATCTGGTTTTCAAAGCGAGAACTAAAAAAATTTACAGGCAACTGAAGGAGCACTCAAGCAGTAGGTACGCAAATCAAACTCATGTTCAACTACATACATGGTTGACTTGCGGTTGACACATAATCAACTATCAAGTACCAATAATCGTGTACTGAAACCCAATCGGGGTTGAAAATTAATTAAATGGCAATTAGTGCCTCTAAAATTATTGAATACGCGTGAAAGATTGACTGCAAGAATTTGAAGAGTACTTTCAACAAACTCGTGTAATTTTGCACGAATTTTCGTGTCGAATGCTCTGCATGAGCATATCAGAATCTTGACGATCTAGTCGCTGGTAATGAGAATCAGTTTTCTGGAAATACAAATATTGAAAGTGATGTTACGAAACCAAAGGTGGAATTGAAAAAGTTATTGAAGTTCGAGTCCTAGTAATTGTTTATTTAAGAAAATTGTGTAACTATCTTTGATGATGTATCGATTTTCATATTCATTGATCGATTTGTCCTGTTGTCCCTTTTTTAAACTCATCGAATGGAAATAATGTGATGTAGATTATCAGTTCGAAAAAGAACATAGTCGAAGAAATACGGCTGCCTTCATCTTACGAACAAGCGTGCAAACCACAACTTCAAAGTTTTGTTACACGGTTTGAACGATAGGTATTATGATTAAGTTAATTGTCAGTTGTTGCCTCGTGAACAAAGGGTCTGAAACAACAGTTGTGTAGTTGGCTTCTGTTTCTGGCTCCGTTACTTATCTTTCCATTGGGTTACAGAATCACATGTCTGCGCTCACACCCGTTTCATGAGAGCTTTGTCTACCAATTCTTCACAAAAAAACTGTAGATTTTAGAAAAAATATTTGAAAGGAGTTTAAACAAACCACTTGATCTTGTCAAGGAATTATCCATCAGAGAATTGTATACTCGTAATCTACGGAAAAAGGTACTACAGATAAAGAAAGAATCAACAAAATCCATTGATAGGTTCCGAGATATAAATCCTTTGATATTTTGAAGCTCATAATGCTCTTGAGCGCATCACATTTCTGAATAGTTTCCACACCACTGAAAGTTCAACTCTTTATTTTTGTGCTTATGTGCTAGTGCTTATAGATTTTCTTTACAGTAATAATTAGATTAGCTACCGATTTTAGGAAAAGAAAAATTGCTGACTTCGTTCCAGATGGATTTAGAACAATCTTTTTTTCTTCAAAGTAGGTGTAAAAATGCCAGGTTTTTAATACAACTGAAATTATCCTTTCACGATCAAAACCGCCGGAGATAATCTATTTGTGGTTCGAAAATTACAGCACTTTGCAATCTTCTGTCACCGGTCACCGGTCGGGTATAATTCAACGGCTTTCGTGGTATCAGCCAAGGAAACACTTGGCTGATACGTTCTTGGAAGATTTTATTTATTACCTACGTCTTTTTTTAATTGATAACCTTTCAAAGGAGGTATCGCTTGTCCTCTATTTCCCTTTAAGATTTAGGGGTTGTATCTTACCACTCGAAATAAAAACCGACAAGTTCGAGTGATTTTTATTCCTGAAAGCCAACTATGAAAAATCGGGTTTGTTTCGTTTTCATTGTACCATAATATGGCACAGTCAGAATTTCCAAGATTTGAATAAAGAGTAATTACCTTCCTTTCAATATTCAAAAAACAAATCTGATCACTTCCGAATGTACCTTCGATGTCCTGAATTCTGGAATGAATTAATTTATAAGTGCATTTACAGGACAATGAACAGTAATTGATTCACAGTTGAAAAATGAATTATACACAAAGAAATACACTTATGCTATTATATATATATATATATATATATATATATATATATATATATATATATATATATATATAAAACTCGTAGGGTATTATTAACAAATAAACAGTTAAAATGAACAGAGCTATATGTCACTTTCTTGCCTGCTTATTTATTACTCCATGATCGATATACAGAAACACAAAAGTAATTTTGTACTTTCATCAGAATCTCGCGAGTAGAGAGTCAATAGCGGTTCGACAATCAAAGGGAGGTTTGATACACTCGATGGCCTGAGCTGTCCATGGGGCCTTAGCAGTCGATGGGGGTGTAGTTCTTCGTCAAACCGGTGGGGAGAGGGATGATGGCAAGCCGAAATGAGTGTTGTGAAAAAATGGTGTGTGGTACGCCTGGGAGGTGTGTTTTTGTGGCTTGTGGTTGGTTGCAAGAGCAAATAGGGCGTTGCTAGTGAAGCTGTATGATTGGACATTAAAGAAAAAACAAATATGGCGTCTCTGCAAACACTTCACCATTGGTTGGCTGAAAAAAAGCAGGGCTAGTGGGCCGTGTTTTTGTGGCTTGTGGTTGGTGGAAAGAGAAAATAGGGCGTTGCTAGTGAAGCTATATGATTGGTCATTAAAGAAAAAACAAATATGGCGTCTCTGCAAACGCTGCACCATTGGTTTGATTAAAAAAGCAGGGCGTTGCTAGTGAAGCTGTATGATTGGGCATTAAAGAAAAAACAAATATGGCGTCTCTGCAAACGCTCAACCATTGGCTGAAAAAAGCAGGGCGTTGGAGCTCTGCCATTGGTCATTGCTGTGACGCTCCACCATTGGCTGAAAAAGACAGGGCTAGTGGGGCTGATTGGTCATTAAAGAAAAAACAGGCGTCTCTGCTAAACTACCATTGGCTAAAAAAAGCAGGGCGTTGGAGCTCTGCCATTGGTCATTGCTGTGACGCTCCACCATTGGCTGAAAAAAGCAGGGCTAGAGGGGCTGATTGGTCATTAAAGAAAAAACAGGCGTCTCTGCTAAACTACCATTGGCTGAAAAAAGCAGGGCGTTGGAGCTCTGCCATTGGTCATTGCTGTGACGCTCCACCATTGGCTGAAAAAAGCAGGGCTAGTGGGGCTGATTGGTCATTAAAGAAAAAACAGGCGTCTCTGCTAAACTACCATTGGCTGAAAAAAGCAAGGCTAGTGGCTGTCATTGGTCATTGCGGCGGCTCTGCTAACCATTGGCTGTTTGATCGGTTCACTCGGACGTCCTTTGATGAAAAAAATGCCGCCAGAGTCGAACCAATATATTTCAACCATGAAATGAAACACATGACATAAAACCAGAAATTAAACTTATAAAAATTCAACAATTCATTCGAATGGATGAGAGATAAATTATGGGTTTTTCCAAACGTTGATGAATGTTTATTGAGATAATGATATCAATTGGCGCTCTAACAGGAAGTGCAGAATAGATAAGAAAATTAGTTTCTGCAACAAACAGGAAATTCAATTTCGTTATCAGCATGCTCCAGACGTGTTGACAGGAAGTAATAATAGATAAGAAAATTAATGAACAATGGGTTTTTCCAGTCGTTGAGATGAATGTTTCAATTATCTAGAATGTGGGTGTAACATTCATCATTCATTCTTAGTGAACAGGGCGCGCGGTTGCCGGTTTTAAAATAAAGCAAAGGTAGATGTTGCCGGTTGTAAAATTAACCAATCCAGTTGGGGAGAAAAAGGCGTTGGTGGAAAAATATGTCTGCCACAGGGTGTGCAACGTTAACACAGGGTGTTGGTCAAACTCGAGTATATAGGGACGCCTCAAAATTTTGCATTGCCCTGTGATGCACCAGGTGATGTGGAAAAATTTCCGAGGCTCTGATAGAGATTCTCATCAATTTTGGGGACCCTAAAGTGTCAAAAATAAATTGCCGAAACCTGGAGTCGAACCGAGGGTCTTTAGATTTTCAGTATAACGCTCTTGCCACTGAGCTATTTTAGCTATGTAAATGAAACAAGTACATAAACAAATATTTTATTTAGAAAACAGTGTAATCACATTGGGAAAGCGAATCCGAAATGTCTCATGCAAATCTTGTATCAAATATGGTTTTTCGATGCATTTCATCCAAAATTGGAGTGATCGTTCGAGATGTTTCGGCAATACGTCTCTGGAAACGCAATCGATCGATCGGAAAATTCTCCCAAAATTTGCTTCGTGATTGTCTGTAGGCAAATTGCCACACATATAAGTGGTGCACTTGATTAATATCCTCGTTGAATGTCACTTTCTTCATGTTGAACTTTGAACTTTAATAGATATTTGAGTATAAATTTGAAAATTTGCATCAACGATACACTTGTAATGAAGTAGAGTAGTCCTGCAATTGTTTTTATATCAGATTCGAGACACAGCTTGGCAGGTTGTTGTTGTGATTCAATTTTCTTCCAATCAGGTGAGTCTCCAAAACTGCGGTCTTCAAAAACAAGTCTCAGCTTGTAAGAATTGGAATGGGTAGGTATTTCGGCACTCAAAACATGCAGATGACCTTCATTCAGTGCAGTCGGAATCATTGGCATCCAATTTGAAGGCCACGTGTCGTTTCTATATCCGCTGGCATTTTCAAAGGTAACAAACACTTTGGTCACTTTATCCGGCGGATTGATGTACAGAATATTGGAAAAAATGGCAGACAAGATTATATAATTTGATCTTAACACGGCCATTGCAGAAAATCAACTGATCTTCCCAATCGACTCACTCATACAAGAAACACGAAGACATGAAAACATTTTATTTTTCAGAAATAGGTACAGGTGTTATTCTACGTGTAGGTTTCACATTGAATTTAAATCCCATTATTTACCATTCAGTAGCTTTGATAACTCCCTTCCAAACTATAATCTATCGATTGAAAACAACTTTTTTATAAAGCCTGTAGAAAAAATGAAATATCTAGGAATTATTTTGGATCCCCATCTCAGATGGAACCATCATGTTGATTATCTGGTGAAGAAGTTACGATGTATCTTGTATAGGTTTAAGCAAGTGATTGGGCATCTTGATTTCAAACAAAAAGTGATGGTTTATCAGAGTTTAGTGGAGTCGCACTTGTCATATGGAGTCATTGGATGGGGGGGAGTTTCACGAACTTACCTCAACACCCTTGAAATCTCCCAAAGGAGATTTCTCAGGCTGATACTTCAAAAAGATGCTAGATATTCAAGCGACTTACTTTACACTGAAACCAACACCCTAGATATTAGACAATTATATATTATACAGATAGCCACTAGGCAATATTCAAACAAAAAAGATCTAATAACATTAACACATTCATATAGCACAAGAAGAAAACACGACTTTGTTGCACCTCTAATGAATAAGGCAATAGGACAAAGATGTTATAATTATTTGTCGCCCAAAGTATACAACTTTCTTCCTCACGATTTGCTTGCCCAATCTTCCATTTTTATATTCAAAAAACACTTGAAAAATTTTATACGAGCTACACCAAGGAAAGAACTCCATAAGATTATTGAAGCATAAAAATTTCAATTTCTATATATTTATGTCAACAAGTGTGATATGTCTGCTGTGTGATTTCGATTCTTAAAATTAATTATGAAAAAAAAAATAAATGAAGGAAACTCTAATTCACATGTATGCTCACTAGTATTTAAGATTTATATTTTCATATATGTTTTATCTGTGTATACAATAATTTTAATTTAATATTTTATTTATACATATAGTGACTTGTTTATTTTACCACACACAGGGTTTTACCCTCAGTGGAACTATGATTTATTCATCAGATTTTATCTTTTATATATAATTATAGACACTTTGTGTTTTGTATTTTAGATGTACTGTTTGTTGGCGATGAATAAATATTATTATATATATATATATTATATTTAAATTAAAAAATACATTGTTCCATGCTGCTACCAACGGTGATGGACATCTGAGCTTCTTGAATTGTTCCACTAAAGATGAAATTTCAGGATTGACTACCATACCATTTGCTGCACCATCCAGTTCCATATTTTGAAACAGTGTATCAGACTACAGCGCACTTTTCGACCTCTATGATTCATACACAGAGGTTTCTCAAAGGAAAAAACTGGAGGCTGATTGACTGTTGTTGTTGTATTGAGCAAAGTAATTCTGGAGAATGTCGAATTTTTGATGTCCCTTCACGTATATCACATCAGCATCTTCCAACTTTTGCCAAATAATAATCAAATCAGAGTAGTCGACGAAACCATCGGAATATCGCAAGCCGTGCACGTTCTGTTGGACATATCTCACTTGACGTTTCTCTGCAGCATAAAGTGAACTATACGGCTTCGGAGGCTTCAGCAAAAAATGATTCGTCTGTGCGCCATCGGTTATGGAAATTTCTTTGGGGTAAAACACATCACTCAAATCAAAACCTTGAATGTCTACTGCTACAAGCTTCAACTTCGGCGTCTCTCATACAACTGATCGTAACCTCTCAGCTTCAAGATAAATGACGTACAATCTCACTCAAAGGTGAATTTTCTATAACACAATCGTGAATGATGATACAGTAGGCACGCGTGTTAGCTGGGAACCCATTTTTAGCTTCAATATCGAGCTTCACATCCACGGTGCTCGACTTCATGAATTCCGCCCTTTTGGAAACATCTATCACGAAAATGGCTCGATTTTTGAATGTTATGTAATCGAGTAATGGTTGTTTTCTCGGAGTGTTCATGTAGCTGGAGTAGAAGTCTGTGTAGATGCGATGTGCCTCAACGAAATCGCTTTTTTCAAAATCCAATCTCATTCGCTCGTGCGGGTAGATGTCACTGTTCAATGTCAATCTGATGTTCATCATATCAATATTATCAAAGTATGTGGGATCGTTATGCAAGTTGTCCACACGGTCTGTTTGGAATACTGTGATGATATATCGAGGGCTCTCCATGGCAGAAGCAGTTTTGACTGCCCAAATTTCTTTCGTGTATCCCTCAGTCAATGCTGGTAGTTCGTGAAGTTCTCATTTTCGAAAGGGTATCACTATAGGTGTATCAGATTTGATGGATTGCAACAGGTTCAAACGAATTTCATCATTAGGGAAAATGTGCTTCACTTTCAATTCAATACCTTCGATTTGCAATTTGGCTGTAGTCTTTCCAGGTGCATTGGCAGCATCTTTGATGAATATGCTGTTGATATCGTTGCGTGCACGAACCAAACGTAGAGACTGTTTACCGCATGTAGCAAAAGTATAGTCATTGAAAATGCCCAAAAGGTGTCTGAGGGGAATGTGAAAGGTGAAAAATCCAGCAGCATCATTTCGTAGAGATCCATTGGGATAATTCCATCCAGATGTACACATGTGGCTGGTATCGTCTGCACTATAACACAAGTATCCTCTGAGTGTACTCACTATTCCAGGATTACGAACTGTATCCAATTCTTTACCATTGAGTTCGTATGAGATAGAGTCGAAAAAGAAAGCTGGTGCATTATTGACAAAATTAACAGTTCCATCTCCAGCAGTTTTTTTCATTGTTCCTCTGATACTTATCACAGCATCGTACATGAGTAACCATGTTTCACTTTGTTGAATGGAAATTTCAACAATATCATTATTCTCGAAAGATTTCACATATGGGTAATGAGATCTAGTTTCCAAACGTTGAATCGATTCGTCGAATTGAGGTCGGCGGTAGATGTCGAACACGTGCCGAGACAACATTGTAACCCAATGATTGTAGAAAGCGACGATTTGCAGCGGAAAGTTTGGAAGTGACTGATCTGCTCGGAAGCTTCTCCACTACTGGGGGTGCAGAGGTGTGAGCATTGAATATATTATCGAAAACCAGGCCCATTACAATTTTTTCAGAACCAATCTTATGACATTAAGTTCACCTCTGAAATCCACCGGGGCGAAATCTTGATCGAGAATGTGTACTGTAATATTGTTTATTTCACCTTTGCTCGACACAGGTAGATAGATCAAATTTAGTGGAACTTCGTCGATGGCAAAACCGGGGTCGTCTCTGGGTGCAAATTCGTAGATGGTATGTGAAGGCCGTCCGTTGAAGTATGCACCTGCAGTTATATTGCAATCCAGGTGAATTGTTCGAACTTTAACAATTTTCACTGGTAAATCGGACTTATGAACTTGGTCAGGTTCCAGCAATCTCTCTGAAAATCCCAGTAATTTTCCAATGCAGTCCGCAGGTCGGAAATCAATAGCGTGTACTTTGCTATATATTTCACACTCTAGAGTATTGAGATTGGCTTTCAGAGAAAATACTTTATCAGTTATATCTTCTTCCTGTTCGTCGTTTTTCTTCCTCTTGATATCCTGGGGTTTTTCTATGAATTTCGTTAGAAATTTGGCAATGTTAGTGATTTCGTAGGAACCAATGGGAATATTGATGATTTCTCTCTTGGTCGTATCAGCGTTCTTGAAATAGTAAAACTTTCTATTACCCTCCTCTATGTTGGGGATGCTGTTGTACGAGTGAAAACCAATCAATGCCAATCCGTATTCAGCGTCAGGGTCCAAGGAAATCAGGTTGGTGAAGTCACTGCTAGCCGTAGAAGTATGACTTGTCAGCGTGACAATCAGAGACATGACTGAACCTCATTATCGGCTGCTATTAGTTTTATAGAGGAATTCCAAGCACAAGTGTCCACAATTTGACTCATTAAAATTTTGATAGCGATCATTGTTGTAGAAAATTTTGGCATTTTTTCCCAGGTATTGCACCAATTCCACAGGTGGTTTCAAATTGCCAAAACTGTCGAAATATTCCACCTTATTGCCATGTTTGCAGTAAGCTACCCAATGAGTTCCTTTGTTCTTTTGCAAATCCAAATTAACGATGGCACATTCTTTGGCTGCTGGTGTGGAGTGTGCGAGTTGATCACGCATGAAGACTCCCTTGAAATGAGGAATTTTCAAACGTTTCGCATATCGTTTCAACTCCACATCGAAAAGGGCTCTATTGGGCAGCTTCAACGGGAGTTTTTTTGTTTTCGAAGGAAAATTCCATAGCCACGACCACTTTTCCTCAAAAATAATCCTGAGCCCTGTTTTCCAATCTCTTCCATTGCCTTGTTGTGTCGATGATCCTCTTCTTCTCTTCTCTTCTCTTCTCTTTTTTCTTTGCATTCTCGGCATCAATCACAGTTTTGGCAACTCCTACAGCACCACCAGCTAAACCACCTAGAGCGCTAAGTGCAGCAAATATTGGTATCGAAGGTAGAATACCACCACTTTTTCCTTCGATTGGTATTATTAGAGGTTCCCGAACCTTCTGACGACAACCAATACTGTTGATGTGATTTCGTGCTGTACGCATAGCCAAAATTGAAGCTTTTCTCAAATTATTCTCACTCATATCAGACAGTTGATGAGGTTGCAATTGTTTTCGCAATGATGAGGAAATTTTCTGCACAATATTCTTTTTGAATGATGGCTTCTTCACACCCATACCGAGTTTGCGTTTGGTCTTCATGGCAGTAGTTACGAACCAAGAGGCTGCTTTCTCTCCCAAACTAGCGTCTTTCGATTTGAATCGCTCCCAAGCACTGTTCTCCAACTCCAAATCAGCCTTATGACGATCTTCCAAGGACTTGTTTTGAGAGTAGGCAATGTCGTGGCGGCGGCAGGCTGAGTCTAGACCATTAATGCCCTTTTGACCAAGAGCTAACCTCTTCTGCAGTTGTGTTCCAGGTCCGCAGTATTGACATCCAGGCATGTGTAATTCGATAGGAAGTTTATTGATTAGAGTGTTCACAATACCACCACCTTGCCGTTCGAAGGTTAGCATTATACTGACAAATGTGCTCAGAGAAACTGTGTATAAAGAGATTCAGTCCCAGAGGACGGTTGAATCTGAAAGCATTAGTCGCGTTCAACGAAGCGTCAGTCGCATTTAACGGTGCGTTTAACGAAGCGTTAGTTGCATTTAACGAAGCGTTAGTCGCATTCAACGAAGCGTCAGTCGCATTTAACGGTGCGTTTAACGAAGCGTTAGTCGCATTCAACGAACCGTTAGTCGCATTAAACGGAGTGTTAGATGCTTTTTCCACAGTTTGATGTGAGCTGCCATGAAGGTTACTCAGCAGAAACCTACGCTGCCTAAAGAAAATTTGGATTTTGCTAACGTGTCGAAAAAGAGTAAACACGGTGTTCTGCTACCCGATTCTTTTCGAGCAATATTTTGCGGTCCAAGTGGATGTGGTAAGACCAATGCCCCATGCTGAGTTTGTTATTCAATCCGAATGGCGCTAAATTCAAAAATGTCTACGTCTACTCGAAATCATTGTACCAGCCCAAATATCAGCTACTTCAAGATGTGTTGGCAAAGGTGAAAGGTATGGGCTACTTCCCCTTCAAAGATAACGATGAAATAATCGGCCCGGCTGAAGCTCGAGAACATTCCATATTCATTTTCGACGATGTGGCTTGCGATAAACAAAATAAAATTAGGAAATATTATGCAATGTGTCGGCACAAGTCAATCGATGCTGCATACCTTTGCCAAACTTACTCGAAAATTCCCAAACAATTGATACGAGACAATTGTAATATCATTGTATTATTCAAGCAGGATGACATGAATTTGAAACATGTATTTGATGAACATGTCTCACCCGATTTCGATAGGAACAATGGCAGATATCGCATGGGATTTGACAAATTTATAAAAGTGTGATGCTGAAGTAATTCCCCAGTAGGCATCATGGCATCGACAAGTATAGATGATCAAATTACTGATGCCGAACGTAAATCAAAAATAAATCAGTTAGCAAAAGGAGTGCGAAGGAAATACTTGGCACTGAAATTGGGCAAGTCTGAAGAAGATGAAGCTATTTAAAAATTATTCCAACCCATAACTGAACAGCTGAAACAAATTGCTGCTCAGTCAGCACCCAAACGAAAATTGAAACCACCCCCACTGAGACCATTCAAATCGAAATATGTCAAACAATTGATAAAAACAGAACCTGAAAAAGTGGAAGAAACGCAGCAGCATTTAGAACCCACCAAATTTCTACAGCTGGAAGAGGTTGCTGCTGCGGATGCTGAAGAAGATGAGGTATTCGATAGTTTGGAATCAAATCAAAAGATTCCGGAGGATGTATTGAATGATTATCTAGAACAATATCCAACAATGTCACGGGAATATATCATGGAATATTTGGGTAAAAGTGAGCAAATTGATATGGTTTACGGCCCTATATACGACTTTGTTTCTTCAAAATGGTTCCTAGGTGGAAAGGAAATTGATTTTCGCGAAGGAAAAATTATAACAGAAGGATATAATTTCAAAGAAACACCAGGTCTGTATCAATTGGAGTTGACAACACCTCATCTGAATAGTCTTGGACGTATGAAGGGTACTATCAAAAATAAATACAAGCATATCATCAGACCTCTCTTCCGACACCACACTACTGGGAGTGGCATTCCAATCGATAGTTTGACATTCAACGAAAAACCAGTTGAATATGTGTATTGGGATGATGTCAATGAGCTGGTCGACAGACTTCGATTACTCATGGCTGCAAAGGCTGCTGGAAATACATCTGTCGACAATGAGATCGTGGCAATAATCAATGAGTTGAAGGAGGCTGGAGTCATCCAATAAATTCAAATGTTCCACCTGTACTGCATCAGTCTCATTATGAGCATCAACCAGTTCGGTTACTCTGCCAAATCGGCATCTGATGAAGAGCCGCAAGGATCTTGTGAGTGCTCAGGTATAGTCTTAAATTATACTCACGATGGAAATATTGATGCGGATTTTTTGAAAATAAGTAATGCCAAGATGCCAACAGATGGTGAAGATGTGGCCAATAAGAAATATGTGGATAGCACCTTGGATAACTTGCTTGAACAAATTACACGAGAAGCTTTGGAAAGGGGAAAACTTGCCTCACTTTGTGCACAGCGAAAACAAGATATAGTAAATGCTATGAATTTGAGAAGTAAAAATATTCGAGAAGCCATGTTACTTATCGATAAACGAATTGCAAATACCGATGAACAACTTGCTGATTTCAAGATTAAAACTACATCTCAAATGGATAATCTACACAACGATTTGGTTGCAAATATGAAAAATATTCAAACTGCCATGGTAGAACATACAAATGACATCGACAAATTGACTGATGAACAAACCACCGTGAGTACTTATGTAAAAACTATTGCAGAACAACACAATAAAGGTTATACTCAGATTGAGGAAGTATTGACTAAACATGAAAAGGATATCATCTCAATGAAAAAGGATACAACTTTATTGGCTGATGATACACATTCGAAACTTACGGCTGTCAAACTTCAACATAACGCTGATATTACCAAAATAAATTCAGCTATACTTGAGGTAAAAGCTACCATCGATACCTTGATCAAATCGCAAAAAGACCGTTTGATCACGCCGAAGCCAAAATTCACAGTATAGTATGTGCCATCGGAATGGAAGGACATTCAATTGAGAAAATTCAGCTGGTAAATGAGTTACATCGTCCAGTTCGCAAAAACTTTCCACGTCGTCGCACCATAATCAAGGGTTTGGATGATTTGTGGCAAATGGACCTTGCTGATCTTCAAAATTATGCCAAAATCAACCGAAACTACAAGTACATTTTGGTTGTCATCGATACCTTTTCCAAATACCTATGGGCTGAGCCGATCAAAAGTAAAACGGGTGCAGACGTCACCGATGCGATGCGCGAAATTTTGAAAAGGAGTGGGGGACGATGTCCCAAAAATCTACAGTCAGATTTGGGCAAAGAGTTCTACAATGCAACGTTCCAAAATTTAATGAAGAAACATCAAATCAATCATTATAGTACGTATACTGTGAAAAAAGCTGCTATTGCCGAACGTGTGATTCGAACTTTGAAAGAGAAACTCTTCAAACACTTCAGTTTGAATGGCTCCTACAAATGGTTGGATATTCTACCTCAACTCGTTCAGAATTACAACAATCGCAAACATCGCACCATCAACATGAAACCCTCGGATGTTACGAAAGCCAATGAAAAACACGTTCTCAACACTGCATACAATTTCATCAAAATTGCTACTGGACGAAGAAAATTCAAAGTCGGTGATATGGTTCGCATTTCCAAGGCCAAACATATTTTCGAGAAAGGTTATACCCAATTGGACGTGTGAGATATTTCGTGTGGCTAAAGTCAAAATTACCAACCCCATTACCTACTTGTGGGAAGATTTGCAGGGACGTCCAATCACTGGTGCTTTCTACGAAGAAGAATTACAGAAATCAAAAAATCCCGATGTTTATTTGGTGGAAAAAGTCCTTAGGAAGAAGGGAAATAAGGTCTATGTAAAATGGTTGGGTTTGGACAAATCACATAACAGTTGGATTGATGCGTCAAATCGTTTGTAATGGAAAACAAGCACAAATATTCAGTTACATGAGGGCCTTTCAAACCAATCAATAGTCGGATGTGCACTCGATGGTATAAATTCATTTTGATTTGATGAATTATGATCAGTTTCTAGCAATCATGCCTGAAGAGCGTAGTGAGTCACCAACTTCTGATTACGGTTCCTCCGACCACTTTGACTATGATGGCGAATTGGAACGTGTCTGCCAAATTTACCAAGAAGTCATCAAATGTGAACGTTTCTATATACTCAACTCAGTGTTCAACTTTGGTGCAAAATTTATTCAACTTGCATTGTGGCCTTAGTCCTGCACGAGGTTTCGAACCAGCTGTCAAGATGGTGTATTCGCTGAACGCTGATTGCCAAATGTCCTTCAATACCTACGAATGGGGTGTATTCATCAGTTTGCTGAGCAGATTATCGGATACTCCTGCTGCGACCATGACCCTAGATTGCGGTGACTCCATCCATATTACTTTGAAGTGCAGTGAAGATATAAAGTTATGTGTTATATCCAAAGACATTGAAATGTTCCATTTGTTGGAGAGTGACGTATATGAAATTTTGCAATTAGATTCTCTGATTACCAAAAAATTCAGCATGTTGTCAAAAATGAAATTTTACGAATATTACCATAATTTTTTGCAAACAGCTGCCAAAATATCCAAACAATGTACTTCAGATTCAGAAAGTATTATATCTGCCTTATGTGATTTATGTACTAGTTGTGAAAGCTATTATATGCGTGAATGTATGTATTTTATCAGAGATAAAGTTTCAATTGATTTTGATAAAAAAAATTTGAATAAATATATTAGAGGACATCTTACGTTTCATTTCAGTTGTGTACTGCAAACAGTATGGAGGTGGAAGCTAGAATGCAAGTGAATTTCAACACCTATGTCGATAGACCTGAAACTTTTCGTGATTGGAGGTTCGAATTTCCAAAAGATAAACTTGCTGATGCCGGATTCATTTATACTGGCAGAGATGATGTAGTTGTGTGTCCAAAGTGTCAAATTGAAGTATTTAGATGAGAGGTTGGAGATGACCCTCTGATGGATCATTTCAGATGGCGACCTGATTGTCAATTTTTTGATGATGAAGGAGATTATGTGAGACGAAAAAGACATCCCGTATATAAAGATAAAGTTAATTTTGAGGCTCGACTGAAGACGTTCGATGATTGGCCTGTATGTATTCAACAAAAACCACATGACCTCGCCGAGGCAGGATTCTTCTATACAGGTAGAAGTGATAGAGTCAAGTGTTTTTACTGCGGACTTGAGGTGAAAGAGTGGATGCCTGAAGATGAAGTTTGGACTCAGCATGAAATTTATCATGATGAATGCGAATTTTGGAAACTTAAAAATCCGAATTTCGAACTCAAAAATTCCACAAACATAGATCACAAGAATACTTGTAAAATTTGTTTGGAAAATGAAATGAATGTAGTGTTCATGCCATGTAAACATTTAGCATGCTGTGTTGATTGTTCGATAACATGTGAAAGTTGTCCAATATGTAGGGCTTCCATTGCATCTTTTTTGAGAATTTTTGTGTCATAAATCCATCACTGTTTAACAATATACATTTCATGATCTTTCTGAATATTTCATCCCCTCGAAAGGAATATGGTGTCAGATCATCTTGGAAAGGATACGATTGTCGACGAATCTGAAATTAGCGTTCTGTGTCAGATCATCTTGGAAAGGATATGATAGTTGACGAATCTGAAATTAGCGTTCTGTGTCAGATCATCTTGGAAAGGATATGATAGTTGACGAATCTGAAATTAGCGTTCTGTGTCAGATCATCTTGGAAAGGATACGATTCTCGACGGAGTTCTGTGGTGACCTCCCAATTTCAAAATCAATTAATACTACATACGTGCGATGGAAATGTTCAGTTATTGATTTGCAGTCGAGCACTCAACAATGTCTCTCATGAAAGTAATTCGTGATTGTGATGTGTCACAGTGGTCCCAAGGATTAGTGAAAGTTGAATTGAAGGATATTTGTAGACAATTCAACATTGATATTGAACATGATAACAGAAATGCTTTCTTCTGGAATATCAATGTGACCAAACACGTGAAATTAACGGAAGATGTGTTGGATTGGCTTGGCTATTCTGGGACATATTCTCAGAAAAAGTGGGGCGTGACTCGATTATTGAAGAAAAATTCTCATATCGAATACAAGACAGTTAACGATGACTTGGACTCTCGAAAAAGTTATTATATTTTGGATGCCATAGATTTCGAAGGACTACTTATGCAGATGCGATCTTCGAAAGCCATCGAATTACGACAACTATTTTCCCTGATGAAGTTCATCCTCATAAAGTATTGTGAGTATGAGAAATACTTCGAGCAGCATCGAGCTGAATTTTTGAGTAGGCAAAATTCGCAACTCCTCGACTCTGTCAATGATTTGAAGGAAATAATATCTATCGAGGCACAGAAGGCAGAGTTAGATAGGAAAGCTGTGGAATTAGAACGTCAAAGAGCAGAAGCCAGTCGACAAAAACTCAACACCCAAATAGAACAGAATATTTCAATTTTGAGGGAAACAATTGCACCAAGATTGACTCCCCTCCCAATTAATGCCAGAAAACGCAGAAGTCTCGGTTTATATGAGGTAGAGCATGAGAAAGAATGGTATCTGATGAGACGTCAGGAAGATGGTTGGCATGATGCTGAGAAACGTCTTAAACGAAGAGGTATGGTTCCATTGAAGAAATGGGCAAACGTCTCGCACCCTATTGCTTTCAGTAACGCTATTAAACATCATTTGCAAAAAGAACATTTATTCAATACCTTTGGTAACAAGATTCGAGTGCGAAAAGAAGAGGATCAAATACCGAATGAATATATTGTAAAAATTGTTGATCAAACTCTACACAATGATAATACTGCAATTACACTTGCGCAGAAAAATGAACTTATTATACAATAAAACATCAATTTACTGTTTTCATTTATTTTCACATACCATTTCCCATTACGAATTTATTAATTTTTACTTCTAAACTAACTATTTCACTGAGTGCCCACCCACTATCACGTTCTTGGAATTCTGATAGTTTTTTGGAAATCACATCGACAACATGTTCGAAAAACCATTCCTTCAGATCAGTTCCCAAATCAATAACATCAATAACATTCCTCGAATGGAAATATTTGAATTCCTTGATTTGAGCAGTAACATTATTCTTGATGAATTCTCCGCAGAAGGTTGTGTTGACTTTCAATGCAGGCATTTGTCTCAAGAGTCTGCTAATTCTGTTCTTGAAAAGGGGGAAAGCGTCCTCGAAGAATGGAATGATGTCAGTTCAGCAAGTATCGGAATCCAGACCAAAACATCAAAAGAAAGGATCTAAACCAGGCACACAACAGCTACAAACTCCTTCGAGACCGCAAATACTCACCCGGGCCGGCAACCGAAAAAATTCTGCGAAGTAAAATTCGATAATGGATCCTTACATCCGCGATTATGAATATGTCCCCATTGAATCTGTAAGCACTGATTTATTGAATTTTGATAACCTCGTAGGAAAAAATACGAATCAGATCAAAAATACGAATCAGCTCAATATTTTTCACATCAATATACGAAGCCTCAACAAAAATTTTGATCAACTTGAAAATATTTTGCAAGTAATAAAAACAAAATTTGATATTATAGTCCTATCAGAAACCTTTCAAATTCCAGACCTAGACTTGTTCAACATGACAAATTATGACATGATATATAACAAGGGTTCTATGAATAAAAATGATGGAGTTATAGTATATATTAGCAGAAGTATTAATTTTAGTTACACCGTACAATGCATAGGAAATGTGAAAGCCTTACGACTCAAATTCCGATATAAACATTCTGATTTTCAATTGATAGCTCTTTATAGACCACCATCAGATGACATTGATTTGTTTTTGAATAACCTAGTTCCATTTTTTGAAATCATCACAAAAGAGGCCCATGATCATAATATTTTCATCGGAGATATCAACATAGATATTAAATCTACGAGTATTTTCAGCGAAAGCTACCTCAACATAATGAGTGAATATGATTTCAAATCAGTTATCAATGAGTTTACTAGAGTACGAGGTAATAGCAAGAGTTGCATTGACCATTGTTTTGTAAGAAGTAGAAGCCCCGAAATGGGATTGAAATCCTCTGTTATCAAAACACCGATCACAGACCACTACCCAATAGTACTGAATTTACATTTGGAAGGAACAAATCAAAAACACCACCATGAACAAAGATTTTTTTATTGAAAGATTTGATGATACAAAGTTTAGAACATCTATACAAAAAATAAACTGGGAGGATTTCTATTCAATTGCTGAAGTCACGAAGTTAACGGACATGTTATATGAAAAAATAACGGGAGCTATAGAAAATAGTAAAATAAAAATAATGATGAATCATCAACGAAGAAAACGAAAACCATGGATAACTACGGCAGTATTGAACTCTATAATTACCAGAGATAAAATGTACAAAGCATTGAATAGAGATCCTCGCAATGAAGTTCTCAGAACGGAATTCGTTGAATATAGGAATAGATTGAACTCAATAATAAAAACATCTAAAAATCTTTACCATCAAAATAAAATTCTTGAGAATACTAACAATAGTAAACATATTTGGAATGTTGTGAATGAACTAACAAACTCAGAAAAGCCGAGTAGGACAATCAAAGAAATTGAACTGGAAAATGGACTTGATATATATGATTGTGCCGATATAGCTTCTGCATTCGTGAATTATTTCACGAATGTGGGAACTAATTTGGCAAGAAAAATTAAGAAACCTGAGTATATACCACACAGAGACATCAAACCACAAACTCTAATTCTTACGCCAACGAATCCGGAAGAGATAAGCCAAATCATTCGTGAATTGAAGAATAACAAATCTCCGGGTTTTGATAAAGTCACATCGGAAATGTTAAAACAAATTAGTGATGAAATATCTGAACCTTCGTCACATTTAATCAATAATATCTTTTCATCCGGTATCTGTCCTCCGCAATTCAAAAAAGCCATAATCAAACCAATTTTCAAATCTGGATCAAAAAAATCTCTCAGACCAGTTATGTCAAATTTTTCCAAAATATTTGAGAAAGCTATGCACTCGCGAATATCTTCCTTCATTGTGATAAATAATTACATTAGCAATAGGCAATATGGATTCCAGAAAAATAAGTCCACTCAAGATGCTATTGCTTATTTAACATCAGTGATCACAAAAAAACTAGATAACGGAAAAAAATCTATTTGCGTTTTCTTAGATTTAGCCAAGGCGTTCGACACTGTGAATCATTCTCAGCTGTTGGACGTCTTGGAGGATTTGGGATTTCGAGGCATCGTTAGGCAATTAATAGAAAGCTACTCAACAGATCGAACACAGCAAGTCGAAATCGACAGTCACTTCAGCAATGAAAGAACTGTTGAATTCGGTGTACCACAGGGAACGGTTTTAGGTCCTTTATTGTTTATCCTATATGTCAATGATCTCTTGAACATTGATATTTCTGGAGAAGTAATAAGCTTCGCAGACGATACTGCCATTATTTTTGAGTCTGATTGTTGGGAAGGGCTGAAAGATAAAATTGAAAAAGATATGAGAACTATAAGAAAATGGTTTGAATACAAAGTACTAACCATTAACTTATACGGTCCTGCAAATCGACGAAAATTTAGAAATAAAAGAAAGTGATTCAGTTAAGTACTTGGGAGTTACAATGGATAAACACTTGAGATGGAATAAACATATCACAAAACTCTCCAACACGTTAAGAAGTCTGATATATAGATTTAAATATCTCTCAAGATTTTTAGAAAAAAAGCAAATGAAAATGATTTATCAAGCCTTGGTAGAGTCAAGATTAACGTACGGTATAATCGGTTGGGGGAGTGCAGTCAAACAACATATCAAACATATTGAAATTTTACAGAAAACATTTTTGAAAATAACTTTAAGAAAACCAAGGCATTATTCATCGGATCTTTTATTTAGCGAAGCTAAACTTCTTGATATCCGTCAGAATTACTTTTTCACAACAACCTCATTTGAATACAAACAAAAATCAAATTTGAAAATATTTGAACATAGCTACCAGACCAGAAAAAACACAGACTTCTACAGGGCACCTATTGCAATGAAGACAATCGGAAAACGGAGTTATTCATATTTAGCACCACGATTCTTCAATCTTCTACCACCTGAAATTAGAAATATTAGTCACTATCAATCATTCAAAAACAAACTGAAATACTACTTACTCAGTTCGGATAGGCATCAAATACATCTTCCGTTCTGAAAACATTTGGAGATGTCACAATGAAGAAAATCTCTTTCAAATTATCTAGTCTTATACCTATAATATTTTGTAATGTATTGTAATTAAGTAATTATTATTGTATTTATAACGCACTCATCAACGTTTACATAATGAAATGACATTTCTCCACGGACAGTCTATGACTTTGTGGATACAGATTTATTTGCGTATGTTATCTATCGAATGTTGAATATTTAACATTGTTATTAATGATAAATGCTAAACATTTTTGTGATATATTTATTATTTTAATTGTTCTCTGTTGTATACCTCACATATTTGTAAATAAATCTATTTCTATTTCTATGTCTTTGTGTTCAAAATTTATAATCACAGCTGTACGAATACGTCCATTGAATATTGATGTTACTTCCTCCCATTTGACTCGGTGAGATGTCTTCTCCTTTAATGCTCCTCCCACAGCGTGTAAATTGTCAGATCTTTCCAATTGATTTCGAAAAGTTTTCAGGTGACCTGCATTACATTGAAGTTTCACTTGAATACCATGGTTGACTTTTCCTTTTCGAATTGTTTTATTAACTTTTCTCAAATTTTTGTTAATTATTTTTACAAGTTCATTTGTGGATTCTTCCGAATTTTTCTCAAGTTCCGACAAATTATTTTGAAAATATTTAACAAGTTCATCACTAGTACGAGCAGTTTCACACATGATCTGTATCAAGTTTTGAGCTCAACTAAACCGAAGAGTAAAATTGGCGTCCCTATATACTCGAGTTTGACCAACACCCTGTGTTAACGTTGTACACCCTGTGGCAGACATATTTTTCCACCAACGCCTTTCCCCCCCCCCATCTGGATTGGTTAATTTTACAACCGGCAACATCTACCTTTGCTTTATTTTAAAACCGGAAACCGCGCGCCCTGTTCACTAAGAATGAATGATGAATGTTACACCCACATTCTAGATAATTGAAACATTCATCTCAACGACTGGAAAAACCCATTGTTCATTAATTTTCTTATCTATTATTACTTCCTGTCAACACGTCTGGAGCATGCTGATAACTAAATTGAATTTCCTGTTTGTTGCAGAAACTAATTTTCTTACCTATTCTGCACTTCCTGTTAGAGCGCCAATTGATATCATTATCTAAATAAACATTCATCAACGTTTGGAAAAACCCATAATTTATCTCTCATCCATTCGAATGAATTGTTGAATTTTTATAAGTTCAATTTCTGGTTTTATGTCATGTGTTTCATTTTATGGTTGAAATATATTGGTTCGACTCTGGCGGCATTTTTTTTTCATCAAAGGACGTCCGAGTGAACCAATCAAACAGCCAATGGTTAGCAGAGCCGCCGCAATGACCAATGACAGCCACTAGCCTTGCTTTTTTCAGCCAATGGTAGTTTAGCAGAGACGCCTGTTTTTTCTTTAATGACCAATCAGCCCCACTAGCCCTGCTTTTTTCAGCCAATGGTGGAGCGTCACAGCAATGACCAATGGCAGAGCTCCAACGCCCTGCTTTTTTCAGCCAATGGTAGTTTTGCAGAGACGCCTGTTTTTTCTTTAATGACCAATCAGCCCCACTAGCCCTGCTTTTTTCAGCCAATGGTGGAGCGTCACAGCAATGACCAATGGCAGAGCTCCAACGCCCTGCTTTTTTCAGCCAATGGTAGTTTAGCAGAGACGCCTGTTTTTTCTTTAATGACCAATCAGCCCCTCTAGCCCTGCTTTTTTCAGCCAATGGTGGAGCGTCCCAGCAATGACCAATGGCAGAGCTCCAACGCCCTGCTTTTTTTAGCCAATGGTAGTTTAGCAGAGACGCCTGTTTTTTCTTTAATGACCAATCAGCCCCACTAGCCCTGCTTTTTTCAGCCAATGGTGGAGCGTCACAGCAATGACCAATGGCAGAGCTCCAACGCCCTGCTTTTTTCAGCCAATGGTAGTTTTGCAGAGACGCCTGTTTTTTCTTTAATGACCAATCAGCCCCACTAGCCCTGCTTTTTTCAGCCAATGGTGGAGCGTCACAGCAATGACCAATGGCAGAGCTCCAACGCCCTGCTTTTTTCAGCCAATGGTAGTTTAGCAGAGACGCCTGTTTTTTCTTTAATGACCAATCAGCCCCTCTAGCCCTGCTTTTTTCAGCCAATGGTGGAGCGTCACAGCAATGACCAATGGCAGAGCTCCAACGCCCTGCTTTTTTCAGCCAATGGTGGAGCGTTTGCAGAGACGCCATATTTGTTTTTTCTTCAATGCCCAATCATACAGCTTCACTAGCAACGCCCTGCTTTTTTAATCAAACCAATGGTGGAGCGTTTGCAGAGACGCCATATTTGTTTTTTCATTAATGACCAATCATATAGCTCCACTAGCAACGCCCTATTTGCTTCTTCCACCAACCACAAGCCACAAAAACACGGTCCACTAGCCCTGCTTTTTTTCAGCCAACCAATGGTGAAGTGTTTGCAGAGACGCCATATTTGTTTTTCCTTTGATGTCCAATCATACAGCTTCACTAGCAACGCCCTATTTGCTCTTGCAACCAACCACAAGCCACAAAAACACACCTCCCAGGCGCACCACACACCATTTTTTCACAACACTCATTTCGGCTTGCCATCATCCCTCTCCCCACCGGTTTGACGAAGAACTACACCCCCATCGACTGCTAAGGCCCCATGGACAGCTCAGGCCATCGAGTGTATCAAACCTCCCTTTGATTGTCGAACCGCTATTGACTCTCTACTATCGCGTAGTTATCAAATTTCATCAAAACCCCATTTCACCGACTTACAAAATACCTCGGCCCTAATAGTAAATTACCTGAAAACAAAAATCAACTTCCAATAAACATATTCAAAATAAAAATAAAACCCTTTTCAACTCGAAAACTCCTACTCAGTTGAAGAGTTCTTAAGTTCTGGCTCAGACATCATATGGCTGTATATTGATGTGTGGAATATTGTGTAAGGCTCTGCAAAAAGTATTTTTACTTTTTTTCAACTGAAATCAAATTGAACTTTTGACACTCTCTGTCTCTGTAATCCCACTTACGATAGGGTATGGCATTCTGGGGAAGCTGTAGTAGTTATCTCTTCATTAGTGTTCTGGTTTCATAGAAACGTCCCATTCAATATTTCTTTAATGCTACATTACTCAACTAGACGAAACAATAATAATAATATACCTAGATCTATTTTAGCTTCATTTGAAGATTCCTTCATCCCTCTATTTAATTATTTATATGATTAATTCAAAGATATTGTAGCTCTCAGGGAATCAAAAAAGCAGAAAAAACAATTCACTCGATATATCTTTCCTTCAGATATTTCTATAACTGCTACTCTGAAGTGTCGGCTATGGTTCTACTCTCGGCAGTTCCATATCGGTTGACCGAATTAGTAGTATTCTTACCCATATATTGTAAGTCTATGGCCCTGCCGAACATCCCCCTTCTTTTTCAGGGATCGTTCTTCGATGATACATCTAAAATTTCAAATTCCTTGTCAGGGTGGTAGTCATATTTTCGAAATAAATACAAGTGATCCTGGATGTGTTTTCTCTCAGGAATAAAATTTTTCATCACAGCACCTTCAAGTAACCTGAAAGTACCATTCTTTTTTGCTTTGGCAGGATCAGGAGTGACCACAACTCGGATAAGAGCCTGGAAGTCTTGCGACTATGGATTGACTCGGTGAAAGAGGAGTACCATTCAATCAACACAGAATTTATAGAGGGGGACTCTCGGTATCCACATGAGAATGGACCAGCTCACTGGACCGAGGAACGTTTCAATCATATCATTAGGTTAAGAGAATCTGCCCTGAATTCAGGAAGGAGAATGTGGGCAGATTATTTACTGGTGAGTTTTTTTGAAATTTTATCTAGCCCAGGAGTTGAGGGAAAATAACACGGGAAAATAAAAGTGTTTTGTGTCGTTTTCTGATGAACTGGATATGCATATTGGTAACATATAAATCATCTAAAAAATACTATGATCTCGATCATGATACAGGATCAAGAAATGATGTTTTTTTGGGAAATAGCCGAGATGTGCAAGTCATTCGTCACATAAACATTGTATTGTTCACTTCATCATGTTTTCTTCTTGATATATAGCAATAGTAATTATAATAATAATAATAATGTCTTTATTCATCATCACATCTAGAAGTACATAACAACAACATCATGTACAGCTGATGAATAGGCGGTATTCAGCCCTCCGAGCTGCCTTTGAATCCAACGTTTTCTTAACATAAATTATAAAAATACCTTACATTTACAACTAAAAAGTTCAACAGTAAGAACCATGTATTGAATAATAATGAAAATAGTGAGAAAAATACATTCATCAATATTTAGAATGTCGCGAAAGGAAATAGGTACATAGAAGAATCTATTAAGTGACCAAAACAAAAAATCGAAGAACCTTATTCACAGCAAATAATTGTCGATATATCATTATCCTGCCCAAAACGCACCTTTCAGCTCTTTTTGAAATTTTGTAGTCTTAAGTATTTGAATTCAGCAGGCAAGTCATCGTACAGTTCGGCAGCGTTATAGGAAAAACCTCGTGTGAACAAAGCAGTATTGTGTTCAGGATTACGTAGAATATTTATATTGCAAGTTATGTTGTGGGATAATGCAACCAATTTTTTACGTCAATAAGGCGGTTTTCCAGTTTTCAAAATTTTATGTGTGAAAGTATGATAACCTTCGCTTCTACTACCAAGGCACACATGAGGACTGCGTTCTCAAAGTTTGGAAGGATACCAGTAAATTATTCATATTGAACCGATTCCATATGGTTCACACAAATGGAAGTAGTACTAGAACATGGATATATCATTGAGGGCCATTGGGTAGTATCCAATCTAAGTTCACCCCTTCGAATCTTCCGCCATCTCGAAAAAACCGTTACAATTTATAACTTTGTTTGCTCCTGGTCTTCATCTCCGCTCCAGTCCATTTTTTATTATACGACCAATCGTTGGGGAGCTATGAGTTTGGTGGAAAGGAGTAAGAATATAGCTTGATTATTTTTTTTACTCTCCCGCCACTTCAAACCGAAGTGGGAGAGAACAATTTCAACAGTAATTTCCAAACACAAATGTTGTCGTGAATTCAATCATCTACAAAACCATGTCTCGAAAGAATTCATGTCCAATCAGTGGAGGATTACGGAGAGTTTGAAGATGGAATCGAAAACATGGGTTAGGTTAGGTGTTTACGGTACTATACAATTCATACGATCAATTTTTTTATTCATGAATGAACGATCATTACACATGAATCAAATTAGGGAAGTATAAAATACAGTGAATTCGAATTTTCAAGCAGTTTAGTCACAAGAGACAAATCTCTTCTATTAAAACTAATATATTTTCACGTACGTAGTGTTTCAGGTATATCTATTGAACATGAAAGAAGGGGATTAGGTTACCCCTTGTCGTAGTGGCAGTAGAAGTAGTACTTCCACAAATAGGGTGTGGTGAATTGTCTCCAAAATCATCTGTGGAGGCGGATCATCGACCTGATCTTCCTCTTCTTCGAATAAATTGACAGTGTATTAGTTTTTGTTCCATTGTCATGTCGGTCTTTATTTATGACCAAAATCATCTTGCCAGTCGAATAGCGAACTCATGAAACTCTGCATCTCTCAAACACAACATTTTTTGAAGCTATGAATGATAAATCTTTGCAGAGTGGAACATCGAAGAATAATTTCACCAGAGTAGCTGAGACCCACGCACAAATCATTTCCATGATTTCAGTGGGAGAGGTACTCTATTTATTTCCGTAGTATGAAATTGAAACAATGTAGGTACATGTAACTTACCTGGAAATAAATATTATTATTATTATTATAGCTATGCTGTAGTACTCAGTTCAAAGCCATGCCGTTAAATCCTGCGATGCAAGTAGTGGATAGCTGTCATGAATAATTCCACAGATTTGATATCTTCCATAAAAACCGATTGATCTGCCTGTGATAGTGACTTATCGATAACGTGTTTTTTCTCAGTGGTGAATACAAATGATTTTGCCTAAAGCCCGATGTGCCAGTAAAAGATCTCTCACAGCGAGAAAACAGACCAATAGAAATGCATTTTAACGATGCCATTTTCAGGAAAGAGTTCGGTGACTCAACTGCTGGCCACTATTATACTGTTACGAAATCCCCTAGCTCCGCCACTGAGTGCCGGTCCTGAACGGAATGCCGCTCATTTGCGTAACAATGGAGCTGGACCAATGGGCGACTGTTCTGGACGTTCAAGGCGAGAATGGAATCTGTGGAAAGATCAAATGTTCGAATATTGTATATAAATGAGCAGGAGGGATTTCTTCGAGAGAGCAGAAGTCTAGTAGAGAGTGGAGTGAGGAGTCAAGTGAAAAGTAAAAGTTCAGTAAAAACTGTTGGAAGCTTTAGTTAGAAGTCAGTTGATTTGGAGTTAATTAACTATAATTTAATCAACGATACCAATAGCTCCCAAGAAGTAAGTGGAAGCCTTCAAGTCTTGCTATGGCACCTTGCAATGGTGGTTGCGTGCCGTTGTGGGAATTTACTGGTGTAACTGGTCTAATGTAGCAAACGAGGAGCTTTCATCACATTAAAACAGATGGACTGGTCATTATGACAGTTTTTGACATAGCACGATGAGGGCTTCATTGGAGGAAGGAAGGATATGCACATTAAAGAGATATTGTGATGAATATAATTATAATTCATAATACTCAAACGCTCAGTAGTAGTAACTTGACTTAGTAACATTATTGATTTTTTCCAGATAAGAAGACCTTCGTCGATAATTTGTCGAAAGAATTCTGCCAATAGTTGATAACTATTGATAGTTTGTAATGAATGTTAATAAAGATAATTTGTGAGTTCAGTATCAAGTCCTCCCCTGAGAATGCCAACTTGTTTGTTGAAATGCCCGTCGAGTAGAAGTGTTTTCAGCTTGACAATAAGGCGAGTTGGAAAATAATTTGATAGTACTGCTTCTTTCTCAGTATCTTGATCCTAAGTGTCACCTACATGGACCACTGTTTTTCAATTTCTTCTAAATTGATCCTGAATTCTTTTTGATTTATGAGTTGTGTAGGTGGTAGAATTGTTATCATCTTACGTATTTGGTATTTTTGATAATAATTGAAATTTCCCGAAGTTTATGCAGTTCATGGTGGCTATGAAATGGAAATTTTATTGAAATTTTACCCACTTTTACCCCCCTCAAAGCTACTTAACGTTTGGTCCTACAGAAAAAACTCATGGATCAACATTGTAGAATCTTAACTCCCCAAATCAAATGACTCACCTGTAAGGAAATTTAATCTTTATTATACGAGAAGCGCGTCCAATTAGATCAAAATGTTAGTTACGTCCCATTCGTGCCCTGGAAACTCATTGCGTCTTTTTGGTAAAGCATCAAAAATTTAACGGGAACGAACAAGTTAATCAAAAAATATATTCTTGTCATTGTGGAGGGTTGGTGTAACCGAACGTGGCTTCTCGTATAATGAAGTTTGAATTTCCTCACAGGTAAGACATTTAATTTTCAATTATACTTCCAGCCACGTTCTCACTGACCAAAATACTAGATGTTTGAAGATGGTCCGAAGAAACTTTAGGTAATGAAATTCATTTCTGGGGCTGATCTCATTCTTATGAACATTTTTTTACCTTTTCAGAATCGCTTTGTTATCTGCCAAGGACATTTGCCTCATTTTATGTTACATGAGTGAACGAGATATGGGTACATTTATATTCACCTAAATGTGATTCCGAAAGAATATATTATTTCCTTTCTTTTTCTTAGCATGCATTCTGCGAATTTCTGTAAATGATTGAGAATTTCATGATCATACATCTGATCGACTCTTCACTTTCATTTGCGGAAGAACCACCGAGGTAGGTCGAACACTTTGACTTGAATTTTTTTCAATATACAAATTCACACGAAAAGGAAGCCCTACAGAGTTGAAAAAAACGCGTGAATCAAGGGACAGGAGATACGAATCAACATTAACTTTTTATTTTTGAAGTTTCTAAGCCTCAGGAAAAACCTCCCTCGACAGGGAGTTCTGGAGTTCAGCAGTTCTATTGAAAAAAAAACATAATCAAGAGTGGTTCAACAGGTCTCCAAGCTGAAAAGAAAGGGGTGAGAATTCTGCACTCGTCGGGTCATACGTGTAGTTACTGCCAAGGGTTGAACGATTGACGACAATTCAGAAGAGCACCGACCGTGGAAATATCCATAGAAGAGAGACAGGTCTCCGACCCTCCTACGATGTTTGAAGTAAGTGAGCGAGTCGGTGAGCGAAGAATTACCAACAGAACGAATTGCTTTTCTCTGAATGGAATCAAGAAGTTTCAATGAATGTTGTGTTGACTTTTTAGGAATAGTTACTTCTGACATCTTAATACTAGATAAAGATAGATCGACTTTCTTTGAGAAAAGACATGTCTCTCTGTATTTCTGTTTTTCGTGCTGATATGGAGACTCTGGATGAGAAACAAGTATGAAGAACACTGTCATCCGCAAAACTATGTACTGATTGATATGGAGCAGTCGTGTGTTCTTATATCTGTATCTAATTTGGGTTGGAAAATGTCATTGAACATTCCATAGCTATGTCCTTTCAAACTAGCAAGTTTCGAAAGAACGGCACGGACCGCATTAATTTGCTATAAAGAAAAACTGCTCAAATAGTCCAAAGAAAATATATACTCGCCTGGATATGATGCGTCTAGGGGCTTTCCTTCAACTGTTATCACATGAGTAAGTTTCCACCTCGCTTATATCTGCATCGAATTTGGGTTGGAAAATGTCATGAACATTGTATAGCAATATCCTCGCGAACGAGAACAGCTTCGAAAGAACGGCACAAACCGCTTGTACTTGCTACATAGAAAAACTGCACAAACAGTACTCCACATTTCGATGTACGATAGCATACGCATACCACGGAATATGCTACTGTAAAACCATTTACTGTCTGGATCCATTGACGAGGTATCCAATAGTAACCTCTCAATCTTCCTCAATTTCCTCTTCATTTCTTCACATTTCCATCTATATTTTCGTTTCGGTATTTTCCCAATTGAATATTCATTTGCAAGATGTATTCACTAGAGCACTAAAGAAAGTAATTAATTTTCCAGAGCACTGTGAGCGAGCAATATGATATCACTGTTGTTGTTTTTTGTTGCAACAAATAAGTAGTGAGTAGTAGCAAGGGACGTGACTACCATTTTGATCTATGAGAACGTGGCCGAAGTATAATTGAAAAATTCGTTCGTGTGCAATGTTTACTTGGAAGACAAAATCTTCTGGAATAATCTTGCAGATTACCATTACTTTATCACACCATGATATTATCGACCGACGAATGAAACCTCGGCAATTGGAATTTCTCTGACCTCTGCAAGCTATATGTTGCTCTCTAGAAAAATTATCCACTTTTCGTCTCGGTATGTTATAACCTATTATTTGCGACTGATACATAATGTAATCATTATACTCATGATTTCTGCAGTATAATGCCATATATTATTCCCTTAGGGAATAATGGTGACGGATTAATAGAAATAGTCTTTATTCCCTCTTGTAGTCCTATCACAAAATTTTACGATTTGAATATTACGATGGAAACGATATAACCAAACTCCAAAGTGTCAGTGTCAAACGCATAGTTTGGGACGAATGAAATAAATAAATTAGTCGTGAATAAAGTAGAGTATACTACTAGCTGTAATGCTGAGCATTTTTAAGTGAACTCAATATAAGTATTCGCACTCTGTATATGAAAGCTTCATATACAATGTATCAAAATTCATTTGAGAATTCCTCTCACGAAACACCCAATGAAAGAAGTCCTTGTTTCAGTCTAGACGAGATATGAGATTTCAATATGTAAACTTTTTGATAGACAAAACATCGCCTTCGCGTGGGATCAGTCCGACGAATGGTTACATTCATCCAGCGTGAAAGAAGTGCGATTTTTGCAAAATTTGCAAAAATGAGAGTAGACGAGAAAAGGTCGCTCTTAGGTAGTGGAACGTAGGTCGCGCTAGAAAGAAGATCGAGAGATCTCCGCCAGCGGGGAATCGCGCGTTGAGCGCGGGAGGGATTCGTGGCCCCTCCCTAAATCATGGGGTCGCGTCTCAAGTCACGGGGGTAGAAGTTAATTACAATCATGAAAAATTAGAATATTAGTAATTCGTGTGCATAAGTGTAGTTTGGCTTTGAATATATTCGTATTTGGAAACCAAGAAAAAATATGGAATGGGAGTCGCCCAAGAAACCGCCATACAAGGTAGACAGAAGACCAACTGGTATGTCAATTTTTGCTGTGTGTTAACGTAAATAACCATTTCATTCACTTTTGGGAAGAGAAACCATCATTAATCTTATATCTGTTGCTTGAATCACAAGTTGAGAAATCTTTCTGACTCTCTCTGACATCGAGTAGTTATTAAGTTGGGCCGTCTGTCGGCCTATAATATACATTTAGCCAGCAGCGCGAATTTAGAGGCATTCATAGATATAAGTACATCAGATTTTCGTGTTCTGAGTACACATTTTTCTGTTTGTGGAATTTTCATTATTCGTATGCATAGAGAAGACCATTGCCGGTCTCAGTTCATTTTTTCAATATTTTGATTAAATTAAATAGTAAGGTAAAGGTCATTTTAATTTTGTTATGAATTGTTTTCACTGCATATTTCTTTTGTTATATGTTTTTTTCTAATCTATTTTGTAAGTTCCCATTTTCATTTCGTTGCTAATATATTGCTTAAAGTTATCAGAGGATTTAATATCCTACAAGCCGCCCTATTTTCAGATTTCAGAGTATACAAGGAAGCAGAAATTAAACCCTAAGTTTCTCACTAAAGACCCTTTCTTCGTGCAAAGGGCCGAATTCATGTTCCTTTCGGAAATTGCCTTATTAACATCCAAAATTTGACTTGGGAAATCGACGTCTGGTGACAGTTGCTGCCTATAACAAAAATGATACCTTTTCAGCAATTAACCCACTAGTAACAGAGCGATGGGATTGTAAATTGTAAAGTTGTCTATTCTGTAAACATAAACTGATACTGATAGGTTGAAATAGAGGTACAGTGTTAGAAAGAAAATATTGAGGGAGTATTGTGGGTACCTAGAAGAGCAATAAAAGTAATACAACAATTACAAACCCTACCGTTCGTTACATTGCAATAATGGCTATTATTCTCTCAACAGGCCTCATTATTGACTTGTGGTATTATCTACTATTATTAGACCGGCGCGATAAAGAACCAGTTTTCCACTAACCATAGTTACAAGTGCAAAAAGTAAGTGTGAACAATTTGATGGCAAAACAAAGGGGCGTTGGAAATTGTAGGGATCATTTCGATTTCAGTGAATTCCATCTTTATCTACGTAGAAATCATGGATACCAGTGAATGATTCAAATTAAACTGATTTTTCTCATTCCTGAAACTCTCTCAAGGACAATGTTCATCTAAAATGACATGAGATTGCATTGCATTTTTCATTGCATGAAGTGCAATGAAGGATTAGTTTGTCCACTGAATACAGTTCAAAAAAAAAATTGAAAAAACAACTACTTATGAAGGAGTGAACAATGGAAGATTATCCTTTCACGTCGAGCAACAAATAATAGGTTTATACTGGCGGACCGAATACATAATTTCATTGAAATTAATGATACCTTATGACTCGCTGCCCTGAATCATTCCGTAGAAATGAACAAAGTTCAGGGCGACCTGCCAAAACACTGCTTATTAATTTAAAAAATAACAGTCACCTAGTTACGGGATAATGGCGAAAAACGTACGAAGGAACTTTACGGGTTGCATCATTTGCATGCTAATCTATACAAGCCGTCACCTACATCGAAAGCGGCTTCGTCGATTAAACGACAATAATAATGTAATTCATCCGGTATGAATAAAGATTGGGTCTCGATTTCAATGAAAATGAGGTGAGATAATCCCGTGCGTAGTGCGCTTATAAAAGCGATGTTCAGATGCAGTGGATTTATAACTACGAGTCGAGAAGAAGAAAAATGTTTGCCGTACTTTTTTGCTGTCTTTTTGCGCTCCCTTTGATCTCGTCTAGGGTCGCTGAAGGTAAGTTGCAAGGAGTTATGTTCATATTGAAGTGGTTTCGTTGGTGTGAAAATGAAAACTTTCACTAGAGCTAACTACCTCCACCAGTTGACTTTTTTAAAATTTAACTAAATAGCGGGCTTCGACCTTCTGTCGAATGAATTGACAAATAATTGAGTATTCTGGGTTATATTTGAAGACGACTTTCGTTTTGATATAAAAATGGGGTGCAAATTCACAGCAAATCTAAACTGTCTCACGAAAGGGTGAAAAGTTATAAATTGCTAGCTTTTTACTTCATTTTGTTTTTTTTAGATCAATTTTTTGATTTATGAATTTAATTTATTTTCTCGTGTGTTTTGTAATATAGGAATCATACTTAGTTGCCAAACATGCGCCGGGTTCAGGTATTGTCATTTTCGTGTTACATATAGGTTTTATTTTAACAGTCAAGGACTTTGATCATTCCCATGTTTTAGAAATCAAGCACACGTTGCCCTGTATAATTGAATATAAACGAAAACATTGTATTTAGTACAGGTAATAGGGAGCCAGCTACTCGTGTCCATAATGCATAATTAGGCAGGAGTTATTTTATTTCATAGATAGTTGCAGTCTGACGTACTCAACCTAAGAACACAAAATACTTACAAAAATGGCGAACGGAAGTGCCGCCATTTTGTGAAAAATCGTTTGGGCCTGTATCTCCGTAACCGTGCACTTTAGGCCCACAATTATGAGGACCTTTTTTATAGATAATCAAATTTTCTATCTTTTTTATTCAATAATTTTTTTCGTAGCACTTACCGTTCACGACTTATATTATTAATACTTTTTGTTTATTCACTTTTTTACCGAAATCTCTTTAAATAATCGTTTAAACAATAAATTGTTTATGATAAAACTTTTGAATCGGTAAATTTTCTACAACTTTTATCCAAATTTTTTTTCTCTGAAGTTAATATTTTCGAAGTTACAACGCGTTAATTTCAATCGGCTTGTATCTGGGAGATCAACTAGAGTGCATTTCATGCAAATGCAGAACTGGCTGTGGCAGAGCCTGTGGGTGCCGAAAAGAAGGATTGGACTGTACGGTAATCTGTGAGAACTGCACAGAGGAAACGTGCACTAATCAGCTGAAAGTAATCGTCAACAACACAGAATTGTGCGACATCGATGAAGATATTGGTGATGATTCTAACTACAAATTAATAGAGGCGTTACAATCTTTATATGCCACTGACGAAGATAACGAAGAGGAAGAGGAGAACCACCCTCGAAACGCCAAAGAGTCAGAGAAGACATATGATTCATTTTGGTGTACATTTGTAAAAATGAATTTCACATATATTCTTCAATAAATATTAAATTTTTTTTATTTGCGTGTCTAATTATGGCAGTAGTTTTTAAATTAATTATAGTAATATTTAATTGTATAAAAGAAAATACAAAGAAAAAATTTTAATGGGTATTCGCTATTTCTTGCAGGTAAGAACTTGAATTATTAATTATTTATTAAATCAAAGAAATTCTAAAATTAATTTTTTTTTCATTATGTATCGGATTCGCTACATCATTACGCTATGCATACTTCGTTCTTAATAACCTTGTACTCGGTAGTACAACATTTAACGCGTTGTAATTTCAAAAATATCAACTTTAGAGAAAAAAGTTTCGAATAAAAGTTGTAGAAAATTAATCGATTTGAAAGTTTTATCATGAAAAATTTATTGTTCAAAGAATTATTTGGAGAGATATCGGTAAAAAAGTGAATAAACGAAAAGTGATAATAATATAAGTCGTGAACGGTGAGTGCTACAAAAAAAATTATTGAATGAAAAAGATAGAAAATTTAATTATCTATAAAAAAGGTCTCGATAATTGTGGGCCTAAAGTGCACGGTTACGGAGATACAGGCCCAAACGGTTTTTCACAAAATGGCGGCACTTTCGTTCGCCATTTTTGTAAGTATTTTGTGTTTTTAGGTTGAGTACGTCAGACTGCAACTATCCATGCAATAAAATAACTCCTGCCTAATTTTGCAAAACAAAATCCTCTATTACCTGTATTAATTGTCATTTTCGTGTTACATGAAGGTTTCATATCAATAGTCAAGGACTTTGATCATTTCTATGCTTTTTCAATCAGGCACACGTCCTGTATAATTGAATATAAACGAAAACATTGTATTTTCATTTTCGTATTACATATAGGTTTCATTTTGACAGTCAAGGACTTTGATCATTTCTATGTTTTAGAAATCAGGCACAAGTTGCCCGTTGCCCTGTATAATTGAATATGAACGAAAACATTTTCGTGTTTCATGAAGGTTTCATTTCAACAGTCAAGGACTTTGATCATTCCTATGCTTTATCAATCAGGCACACGTTGAATATAAACGAAAACATTGTATTGTCATTTTCGTGTTACGTAAGGGTTTCATTTTAACAGTCAAGGACTTTGATCATTTCTATGTTTTATCAATCAGGCACACGTTGTCCTGTATAATTAAATATAAACGAAAACATTGTATTGTCATTTTCGTGTTAGGTACTTAAGGGTTTCATTTTAACAGTTAAGGACTTTCATCATTTCTATGTTGTAGAAATCAGGCACACGTTGCCCTTTGCCCTGTATAATTGAATATGAACGAAAACATTGTATTGTCATTTTCGTGTTTCATGAAGGTTTCATTTTAACAGTCAAGGACTTTGATCATTCTTATGCTTTATCAATCAGGCACACGTTGAATATAAACGAAATTATTGTATCATCATTTCGTGTTACATATAGGTTTCATTTCAACAGTCAAGGACTCCGATCATTTCTATGTTTTAGAAATCAAGCACACGTTGCCCTGTATAATTGAATATAAACGAAAACATTGTATTGTCATTTTCGTGTCACATGAATGTTTCATTTAAACAGTCAAGGACTTTGATCATTTCTCTGCTTTTTCAATCAGGCACACGTTGTCCTGTATAATTGAATAAAAACGAAAACATTGTATTGTCATTTTCGTGTTACAAATAGGTTTCATTTTAACAGTCCAGGACTTTGATCATTTCTATGTTTTAGAAATCAGGCACACGTTGCCCTGTATCATTGAATATAAACGAAAACATTGTATTGTCATTTTCGTGTTACATGAATGTTTCATTTAAACAGTCAAGGACTTTGATCATTTCTATGTTTTAGAAATCAGGCACACGTTGCCCTGTATAATTGAATAAAAACGAAAACATTGTATTGTCATTTTCGTGTTACATAAAGGTTTCATTTCAACAGTCAAGGACTTTGATCATTCCTATGCTTTACACGTTGTCCTGTATAATTGAATATAAACGAAAACATTGAAATTCGCTCGCATGAAATATGTATGTGAACTTCCATTTTATTTGCTTTATATTCAGAATATTGTTGGTTCGAAATGTAAACTGGAATCTCATTTCCTATTTATTCCTTGCTATCTATACAGTGAGCACGTAAAGGTTGGAACAAATTCGGTGAGAGCTTGATATGGCCATTGGGGAAAAAGGCTCAGACACGTCGAGTTTCTTTTTCAGTTGCGCAAATGAACTCATATTTTTGATGACGTCATCACTCTTCAAGTTATGACGTCATTAAATTTTTTAAATGGCAGTGCCATTAAAAAGAACTCATGTTTCTGTTTTCTGTGCGTGCTGGTCATATTTTCTGTAAGTTTCATAACCGTATGTTCGAGAAATAAAAGATATATCAGTCATAATAATGTAATTTATGAAAATTACAACAGGACTTGATGAATAATTAGATCTATTATATTAAGTGCTCAAATTGCAACCTATTTATCTCTTGACAATATACAAGGTGATGTTGAAACATTAGTAAGGGTGTCAGTGTTAATTGAAGTAATTTCGGTCCTAATTTTCCCTTTCGGTTCACCAATAGTATTAGATCTACTTCAGTAAATAGGCAGAATGGTAGAATGGAAGCAGAATGGAAGAGCACACGTAGTTATCCACAGTGGGAGGGATCAGTTGTTGGTAATACAATTGTGGGACCTCTTTTAATTGACGATTTATTGAACGGTTACAAATATTTGGATTCACTACGATATCAAATTACTCCCGCACTTGCGGCTCTATATCATCAAAATCATCAGCTACGGTACCAGCAAGATGGAGCGTCACCACATTAAACACGGCATGAATATTTGCTTGATGTGGTTTTCACAATGTTCTTTGCTGAATGGTATGGTTCGGACTTCCATTGTCTATATTATTAACTCTGTTGAAACCTGTTGCTAAGGACAAAGACGATTGCGGATACTAGCAATCGAAACGTCGTGAGTACACTCAACTTGAAACTTGGTTCCAACATTTATTCATACTATTTCATTTATTTCTTTAGTTGAATTTTTTGACTTATATTTCACATTCGATTTCTCAATTTTCTTGTCACAATATTATTTCCTTCATTCCTCCATTTACATTTTTTTGACTAATATTTCGATATCTCAATTTTTTTGTCACCACATTATATTTTTGATCAATCAAAATCAAAATTCTATAATATAGATAATGGAAGTTCGAACCATTACCATTCATGTACGTGAATACCCCGATAACATGTTTCCCAATATCTTTTATTTCTCGAATATACAGTTATGTAGCATACCAAAAATATGACATTCACATGGAAACCAAGATACGGTAATGCCATTTGAAAAAGTTATTATGACATCATTACTCGAAGAGTGATGACATCATCAAAAACATGAGTAGACCTACGAATGCGCGACTGAAAAAAGAAACTCGACGTATCTGAGCTTTTTTCCCCAATGGCCTTATCAAGCTTTTACCGAAGTTGTTTCAACCTTTACGGGTTCACTGTATGTAACGAATTGATATTGAATTGTGTTTATATTTCATATTCATCCATGCACGTGCCGCTTTCGAAACCCGCAAGTTTTTCCAGATACGCAACCCATTTCATGAATAAATAACCATTTTGATTGAATCATTAGTGTCATATCATGAATAGATAGATGTAAAAATAAAAATGTGGACACTTTATATGAGTATATTTGAGTTTGATAGTAAATAATTTTTCAGATCTGTTGGTATTTTGCAAATCTTGAAATGATATTTTATTTATCGGAATTCGTGAAGTGCTCAGATCCTCGCTAATGTGTAATATAAAAAAAAACTACCGCTGACACGATATAACAGTACCGAACGAAAAGAAAAGTTATAGGTACTCCGTTCTCTCTTAAAAACTCCCAAACCGGTTCATCGGACATTTTGTCGAATATAGAATCTACCTAATCTTTTTTGACGTCGGTCTCTCTCGTTTAGTGCTGTTCAGTAGCAGAAATGCTGCGAATACTTCAGCGGAACAACAAAGATTTGAAATGGGTTTTTGAAAATCTCTTTTAATAAACCAGATGTACCAATATTCAGTATTCTGTATACATACAGACTCAACCTAATTATATGGACATAATCCTATCTCTCTTAACCTGGTACATAAATAAAAAAAAACTTTACAAGACAAAAACAGTGAAATGAAGCTATAACGTAAAATATAAGGTGGTGGTGGTGGCAAAGTTTTAATAAAGTAGTATTGAAAATATCGTAATCATTTTTGGGTTGGCAACTTGCCATATCTGACAAAATTAATTAATATTGGAATTTATATAAGTGTAGAGGGGCAGATTTATAATTCAACCCGAAAAGTTGCTACGTTATTCAAAAACAGTTCCTTCTGAATGAAACGCGTCTTATCAGTCGCAACTTCGTGTATAACGTATAAATTTGACTATTTTAACCGCGTTTGGAGTTTTTGTTCACCGTTTCGGCTCCGATGTATGTATGTATATTTGTATATATATATATATATATATATATATATATATATATATATATATATATATATATATATATATATAAATGTCACAGAGAAGGTTTTCACGGATGCTTGAGTATGCGAAATTGGTTTTCTGGGAGTTTATCCGTTGGTTTGTCGGTATTGACTTTCGACGTTTCGCCAATATCTCAGTTGGCATTTTCAAGAATGTTACTACTCCTACTTGGTTGCTAGCATATATCAGTTGAAATGAATGAAAAATGACCGTATTACACGTGCTTGTTTACGTTTTAAACGAATGTAAGAATTGAAATGTACCATAGCTCGATTGTAAGTGAATTCATGCCAAGCTCTTTGTATGATTCAAAGTCCCCCAAAGCATTCCGCCTGAAACTTTTCAGAATGAATGATGAGTTTGAAATTTGATGTGAAAAAGTCATCCAGAAAGAGATAGATATGTTGAGACTTTCCTTGGAAAGGAAAAGTCATTGCTTTTACAGAGAGCGGAGATGGATCACTTTGAAAATGTTCAGTGCCATATATAACATATTATATGAAATAAAAATCGATGTTTCAATTTTTTTCCGTATATCTCTAAAAGTGAGGGGGCGACATTTGCCTACATTCAACCCTCTCTGTAACTATTACTGTTTTTAAAATCCTCATGCATCGACTCGAATGTCACTCACCCGATATTCTCTTATTCCAATGCAACCGTACTCAAACTTGAAACGAGAAAAGAAATTGAATAACAACAGCAGTGCTGTTATTGAAGTTTATGGTAGACCAAACTGAAAAGTTTCTTTTCAATATCTCTTCTATACAGAATCCCTGATATGTTATTGATTGAAATAAAAAAGAGACGGCTTTGTTTTTTGTTTCGATGGTTCTTTGCGATATTGTGAATTTACCGATTTCCAAAACTTATCAGCCAGCCGCCTCATATAGGAATGAATTGTATAATAATTGGACTGAAACACAAAGTTTCTCGAATGTGTTCAAAAATAATATCAACTAGGTTTGGTGTATTCACGAGCGATTGAAAAAATAAAACACTACTTTGTGTTTATAATTTTATTGCCGCCGTATCGGCGATAATTCTCGCCTTCTTCAGGGCTTAATGAAACACTTCTGTGCAATGTATTCCATCGGTGAACTCACCCCAACTCTATCCATGAGTAATAGTGTCAATGAAAATTCAACCAAGATTTTTTATGAAAATCTCGAAAAAGAGATGGAGAAAACAGCGTATAAATAAAAACTAAATATATCAGGTGAAAAAATATAGTACAATCAGATTTAAAACAACAGATTGATATAATTGAACAGCGGTGTTCTTCTATCTATTGTTTGGCTCGGGGTGGCTCCTATCAACTTTCGTATAGACGTCGTACCGTTTCTGTTTTCTCAAAAATATGCATTAATGATAAGACAGACGATAAAACAGGCCCGTCTCAACCTATGAGATGGTAGGTTTATGCGTTATCAGCACGTTTCTATCAATATTATTCAAATTGTTTTATTCAGTATTGAGATTTACCCTCTTTACATTTTTTTGGTGTGACATTCTCTATATCAATGATTTTTGTTGAATTGTTCTAAAATTGTTCGTTTTCGTTAACCAGCTGACGAACGTCAACCCTCAGAAGTCGAAACTTGTGCGAGCAATGGATCAACGAGGCCTTAACTTTTAACGTGCGATTACCCAGCACGGTGGCCTGGCGAGAATTCGAACCCCGGCCTTCCGCTTGATAGGCAGATATGCTAACCACTACACTACCGAGACAATTGAAATCAAACTTATGATTTAATTCAAAATAGTGCGTTCTCAGGGCTGGCTTATTTTTTTCCGCTTTGTTTCAGAAAAGTCATTTTCATGTTGTCTCAATCTACTTTTCAAGTACTGTTTAGTTTTTTCTAAATATGTCTTGTCACAGTTCAAGGTATTCGATAAACATCATTTGATTGCTCCAACACTTTTACTCTGTCTTTCAACTCAGAATAGAAATTATTCCTCTCAGTTATGTTGTTGTAAACGGCTATTTTCGAATTTTTCGTAGTCAAACATTTTTTTACTCAGTTTGTTAGTCCCGTGATATAGGGATTTTTTTTGAAGTAACGGGTCAAGGAAGGAGCAAGTGAACGGGGGGAGGAGGAAGGAATTGGACATTTTTGGTTCAAAATTCGGTTTATTAATGATATCGAATACATAAAAGAGTTTTTCTCAATTTCATTTTATAATTTTTACATTGAATGCTAGGGCCAAGCGTGTATACATTAGAGTGACCGAAATCGGTAATTGTCACTTTATCCCTCAATTCAAAATTATATAAAATGTGAAACAAAAAAAATGACACTCCCGTTTTTTCAATTCTGAAATAAACTTCAGTAGGTTCTTGTATACGGTGGTATACACTAGTAGCAGGAGTTATTCATGGTACTTACGTACGAAACGTCATGGATTAGGATCGATGTCCTTCAGCGATGAGGCTTTGTTACTAACTCCCTTTGCCATACCGTAGACCGGTCTCTCTACAGAGAGAAAAATATCTGCACTGTTAGGGGATCGAACCCATGACCTCTCGATAATAATTAGCCGGGCTTACAACCACCTGTGATGGTATGTCATGTCTGTATTTTGAACAACTGAAGTATAGCAATAGAATGATCGTTAACAACCGAGTGGAATTTGTCTTGTGTTTCTAATTTTATCAAGTTTTGTGGTAATATTTATTTCCATAGATGACGTCACATTATCGCCACCATTTTGAAATTGTCACTTTTGTTATATCGTCGAAGGGACAATTTTATTTTTTTTCGGCCCAACCAAAAATGAGTTGAAATTGTTTTATCATGGTGAACATCGGCCTCAACGAACTATGCTCGTTTCTTTGCCACCCGGTATAGTGAATTTTTGGAAAAATATCAACACTGATAAGTATTATATACAGTAATACAAAATGAGTGTCAACCCATTGGAAGGGTTGTTATTGAACAAAAACAGTTGACTTAGACTTATTTTTCTCAATAAGAACATGATATTCTGTATATGAAAGTATGTGATATTTTTTCTACAGTAAAACTAAGCGAGATATGGTTCAACCAGAATTCTGGGGAGCTGTCTCCTCTTAATAGGCTGCATATAGGTCGATCATAAAAAGTCATTCTTCTAGGCACAGTCAGTCATATTTTTTTTTTTTCGGTTGACAGCAAATATAAATTTTGCCGACACACACAATCAGCATAGATTTACTTTTCCTACCTAGGCAGCAAAGTAAGGACTCTCCTGCCTAGGCAGCAAAAGTAATACTTTACTTAACGATATGTGTCGCGAGGAGTTAGTACTTTTAAGTCGCTGTCACTGTCCATAATGTTGTCAAATTATAATTACATAGTAAGCAACCATTCCAACACTTGCGGTTTCTATCAAATTCAATTCACCACTTCAGGAAAAATAAGAAAATTGTGAGAATTGTAATAATTTGCAAATACAATATCCTACATATATCAATATAAACAATCGGAGGAAAAATTATGTGTTCAAGTCGATAGCAAAGTAGATTGACTGCTGAATTCCTAGCGTTGCTACGCTCGTCTATGAACTATCAGCCGCGGCAGTCCATCTACTACTTTGCTACCTAGCAAAACAAATGATAATTCAATAATTGTTCTTAGAAAATAAAAGTGACATTTTTCATAGTCAAGAAGGCGGATCAACTTTTTTTTATATGAAGGACGGGCCTTATATGTCACTTTGATAGAAATGTCTGTCAAATCTGTGACTGGTTCATTTTTGAGAAATGAATTAACAGTTTCTAAGTTTCTAGCTTAACAATTTTATATTCGAGAATCTCCAAACACGAAACAAGACATTTTGATTAAATTTTGAATAGTATTCTCATCAAAATTGAGAATTGTTAAAAACAAAATGAAAAAATAGTGCTAATAACTCGGAATGACGAAGAGTGACGTCATATTGGTATCATTTTCGTGAAATGTTCTGAAAATGATGCGTCAACCTTTTCCGTTTGGGAACTTTGTCCGATATTGATAGCTTTTCACAGACTGAAATTAGGGAGGATTTTTTACGATTGAGCCATATGCTTCAATGCCGATTGTTGTTTCAGCACCCTGTGCAGATCCAAACGCGAGACTGATATGCTCTTCTCCATGTGTTGCGACATGTCAAAATCGACAATTCGCCCATTGCCAAGCACAATGCGTGAGGAAGTGCTTCTGCAAAGATGATTTTATCATGGATGAAGAGAGTGGGAAGTGCGTTCTGGTCAGAGATTGCCCCCACCATTGATATATCACGTAGTTATGGTTATTTATTTATTCTGTTTATTGTTCATCTAATAAAAATATTCTGATTATTGCATGTTCATTTTTAGTGCGGAGTTTGTCCCAGTAAACCTTTATTTTTAGAAGTGGTGCCCAGGTGGGTCCATTTGCAGAACAAGCTGGGCTAACGTGCCTACTATAACGTATAACGAACGAAATTTCCGTTTCGTTTGACCCATTTCGCAAAATTTATCATCGTTGTCGATAGTCGAGATCAACCATTGTTCTCACTCGTACTGTGCAGCGGGAGGTATGTGGGTCTCGCCTCTTACTTCAGATATTAGTCCAACCCATTCCAACCAAAAAGTGGTGCCCAAGTGGGTCCATTTGTTGGACCCCGCTAATATTGTTACAAAAATTTCAGATTTGATTGACCAGTACCGCAAAATTTCTCATCGCAATATTCAGTGGGGTTGGATAGGCATTTCATTGACTTTATCAATCAATTGCAACCAAATTCCGAAATGTTTTTAATTATCCAGTTAAGTGAGAGAACAATGATAAAAGTAGTTTTCAATTTCGAGCTGGTACTTACTAATTTCAGATCAGAGTTGGACATAATTGTGAACTCAATTCATTTTCATAGAAGTGGGCTTCAATTCAATTCATAGGCTTCAATTCATTTGAAAAAAGTGAATTGTTAATCGCGACTTGCGACTTGTGAATTGTGACCACTGAATTGTTTTTGTGAATTCAATTCATTACGGAGGAAAAGCCTATAATGTAACCGAGAGAAAAGAGATGCAGGTTCTGTCTGATTTTCATATGTATACGATCTCTGAGACAGACAGATGGAAGTCCTAAGGAAAGGACGTTCGTGATATATTAGGAGTGTAAAAGTGATTTAAATATCGATTATGAAAGGTATCAATCGCCGGCTTTTCTTATTTACAAAGGAGTGATGTAGTGAGTGTGTGAGTTGGGTATCACTACCAGGACGAATGGCCAAAAAAATATGGTGTAATTTTTTCTGTTAATGCTAGTACAGTATTATTTATTTTTCCATAGATATCACCATTCTCTAAAGAACAAAATTGAGGTATCTGGGGAATATTTGAAGACGTCAAATGTGTTATCAAGTTCTTTTTGTTTTCAGATAGAAAGGTGTAAAACTATGAATACAATATTTTTAATTTTTTCATGCGTCAGCTGGATAACGGAGGAACTATGCTCAAAACCTATTCAAACTGTGGTAAGGAAACCAATTGATGTTTCTTTTTGAAGTTAGCAGAATGAATTGTGAGTTGATTCGAGTAACAATTCACAAGCTTATTGCTTCATTTTTTCGGATGAATATCAATTAACGAAAATGGTGAATTTTTTCAACTCTGTTACAAATTTCCTCAGAGTTCTCGAACTTCAGCTTATTGAAAGCATCTAGCTCTCCATGCCAGAGTCGCAATGTGTTTATGTCTCTATGCTCCAGAATCAAGAGAATACTTCCACTGTGGGCCAAGTCGTCCAAAACTCTCTGGGGTCTCCGACGTAGAACTTAAACCTGTACTATTCTTGAAAGCCGAATTATTTGTATATCATTAAAGTTAGATACCTCAGCGATTGTTCCTGCACGGTCTGGGTTCTCTAGATATGATTAGCTTCAGGAGGATTTAAGATGGGGAACGATTCAACTGGGGTATTTGCCAGCGATATGAATTTATACATGTTTCAGAAGAACTTTCACTAGCACGAAATGATACAATATTGATGTTTTTGACCATTGAGCCATTGTTACAGCTGCCAGGATGGTGAGAGTAGATAAAATACAGTACGCAACTAGAGGATAAGGTCAATTACGTGCACCAACGTGCACTCTTATGGGCCATACTGAATGGAGAAATTTACACAATCAAATTTATTGGAGAATGTACTGATTGATATTAGTCATAAACAAAAATACATCTATACGAAGCAACGGACACCTTCAACGGACATTGTCCCCCTAAATTCATATCTCTACGGATGAGAGATCTTTTGCGAGTGAACGTGTGATTCTCAGCATGGGTGGAAATGGGAGGTGACAATCAATCGAAATAGGATAATTCACCCATCCAGATCATCTAACTACCATAAACGTTGGCCGCAGATACGTGATAGAACTAGCTCAGCCTACTCGTCATCTTCCATCGTCATCAGTTTTGAAAGAAATGCCAAAGGCAACAAATATATGAAATATAAATAACAAAATAGGTAACAGAACCGAGGTATAGCATAAATAAAATTTCAAATACCAGTGTTTCCGACATACTAAATCCAAAATTTCCAAACTCTTTATTGAAAAAAAAAATTGTTATTGCTGAAGTAGGACTTCCGATACAACAGTAGGTACCTTAGTAGCCTACTGCCTACTCACCTACTACTACTACCACTACTACTACTACTAGTCCAACAATAACTTGAATATCCAAAAGGATGATCACAACGCAACCCAAAGAAAATTTGAAATGTATGTTGCTGTAATACTGGAACATTAAGACAATCTGACGCCTGACCTGACCACCTGGCGACCCAACACAATTTTAAAGTATCAGGACGTAGACAGAAATAAAATTCATTCTCTTCATAATGTAATAGGGCATTTCCAAACGCAAGGCGCTTGCATCTTCAGCCCTTTTCACCTCTTCAGATTATCAGTCATCGGCATAGAATGAAAGATATGTAAACGATGGCGCGGGGCGGCATGAAGATGATATAGCGCCTTTTATATGAGCACTGAAGCACTGCCCGTTGGAAAATATTTCTACACAGTATTTATTGAAATATATGCCCGCAAAAACCTTTGCTTTCTGGGCGCACTCGCGAGAGTGTTTAACAAAGGAAAATATAAATGAAAAATGAGCTTGAACGGAAGAAGGTAGTGGATGAACGCTACACAATAACCCATCTTAAAAAATTTCGAGACAAAGACACGGAGAAACTGCTTATCCAAATAAATTTGTGTTTAAAAGAGGCTCGTATAGAAAAAACACCAATATCAAACAAATTCCGTGGCTAAAGAATCATCATTACTTGTATCCATAGTTCATCAGGACAAATCGAACGTATAGGTAGGTAACAGATCAGATACCCATTGAGTCGAAAAGAACCATTTGAAATGGAACAGTAATGAAACACTTTTTTATACTGTTTCATGTATATGTGGAAGTGTTTAATCTTGCGAAAGATCAAGATTATCAAGAATAAGAACTGCTGGACATAAAAACAACAACTAAGGTGGAATGAAATAATATCAATTTACTTATGACAAAACAGAATAGAGCAGGAAGGAAACTCGAAGGGGCTACTTCTATAATTGTTACAAGGAAATGAAGGGATTGCTACTTCATTGAATATAGAACAATGTTGGATGTCTCTTCTAAAGAAACAAGTTGAACAGGAAAGATTCAATTCGGTAATCAACACTTGGTAGAATTATTGATGAAGTACTCATGCCACTCTCACATTTCGACATACCTAGCAGAGTAGTTGAGACTAGTCAGTCACATTTGCTTTCTCATAAATGCAATACCAGTTTGCCCTGAAAACAGATGTCGTAAAGATGTGAGGCTTTTTAATTCTCTGGGAATAACATTCGAACAAGATTTGGTGATATGAAGGTGGATTCATGCAGCGATCTCCTGGTGGAATGTTGTTAAGATTCAATGAAATGCAGACTATCTATATAAAATGCACAGCTCAATATGCTTCATCAAGTCTGTTCGACTCTAGAAGTTTTGCCTTGATACAAAATTTCACTAGCGTCGCCTGGCACGAGCTATATCGAGCCTCTCTTCCATTATATTAAAATGCCATGCCAACTGACGCACTCTTAAGAATGTCAACCCTTAAAAGTCGAAACTTTTCTGAGCAATGGATTAACGAGGCCTCACCTTTCAACGTGTGAATCCCAGCACGGTAATGAATACAAGTATTGACCACTCCCTACAACCATTAGGTGAGTGGTTATTGGGTTCGAGTATCATGTGCCCTGAGAAACTCAACGAAGCGAGAATGACCGCAGCTAACAATTCTGCCGATTTTTGGCACGTCGACGTAGTCATTATCATTATTACAGTAGAAAAGTAAATTTAATCAGTATTTGAGCAGTTTTGTCCAAATGAAATGGGAATCGAATTATATATATATATATATATATATATATTGCATTTATAATTCATTAATGTGATGCTGTTTCTAGACAATTATATTGTAATTTGTTTTGAGAGTGGGGAAAATTCCCGAATGAATGAAAGAAGCATCGAAATAAATCGAAATTATTACCGAATTTACTAGTTATTCAGTTCCTCATTTCGATCACTTGCCTATTCTCATGTGAACTGTTCTCTTCTTATAGAAGATAGTTCTTATTTTTTTTTTAATTGAAGCGGCCGACACTTCATAAAAATCAATATTTAACAAAAAATATAACAGTTTCCTGTACGGTTCTCAATAACTATGGGTTCTCAAAATCCACTGTATTATTTTTTTTTTTTACTTTTTATAAAAAAAAATTTTACCTACAAGACAAATATACTATATAACATGGATTGTGTGGTGGTGATGATAGAATGTATTATATTATTTCATTGAAGAATGAATGTTTGGTCGTATAAAAAACTGACAATCTTGTATATTATTATATCTTCTACTGAAAAACAATGTTGAGTGGAATATATATGAGTTTTGAGAAAATTGAGACGGTTATCAGTTTCATTGGTCGCTTATAAAATTTTCAAGTCATTAGTGAAATATAATAATCTCTAATTTAACTGAAATTAGTTTTTATCGTTCCTTTTTTGTTTCAGACAATCGACTGTGATGCATTTCTAGTGAATCCTAATACTCTCAACCACCTTATCTCAAAGAATCTCACCGTAGTAGCTCCTATGCTGAGGTCCGATGGTCTGTACTCTAATTTTTGGTACGGGATGACGGAAGACTTCTACTACAAACGAACTGACGAGTACAAGCCGGTACTGTACCGCCAAGAAGTGGGCTGTTTCAACGTACCCATGGTGCATTCCTGTGTGTTGATAGACCTACGCAAAAAGGAGTCCGACCATCTCACCTACGATCCAAGGAGGGTACAAGGTTTGTATATCACAGCCTATATAAAATACCTAGAATGGCTTCTGCGTGACTTTTCAATTCAACCAGTGCGGAATATATCGAAAAAGAGATACTCTGGAGGAAATATTCTTGGTTGGCAAATGACGTCATATGCTTATTTCTATGCGCACCCTGTAGGAAATGTTTAGATCTTCACTAACCTGTATAGATCCGAAAAAATTGCAAAGATGTTGACGATATCTAGTTTCATTGATCATGCCACACTTTTGGATAATGGTCCAATCAATGGTACATCTTCGAATTGAGATTCCTATATTCCCTTGAATGTTCTAAACACCGGTCTCATATTTCGAGTGTCCCAGAGCTGTTGGGTCAGATATATCAGTTATTTGCAAAATAAAAATAAAAAAATACGTGTCGTAGGAGACCATAACTCCCGAGAGACCACCCCTAACTTTTGTTTTTCAAATTGCACCCCCATGTTTGCTTTGGTTCATGTTTCATCTCTTATTCAACGATATATCATAATAATGTTGTTGTGAAGATAGTAAGTAAAGAAAATTGAATTCATTAGGGGCTAGTATTAATTGGACCTTCACATATCTATCACATTTCGTATGATATATGTCTGTCACATTTGACAAAAGTTTGGAATTTTCCAATATACACCTGTTAATTACGAATTCGGTGGTTTTGTGTAGTCACTTTATATTACCAATAATTGTTAAATATCAAATTGCCTTTTACCTTCACTCCCAACGAATACGTTGATATGCTTGGAGTTTTTGGTGAATGCCTAAGGAATAAACGTGCTGCGAAGAGGCTGTATGAGCAGCGCTTTCCTGATCGTCGACAATAATCTTTCGTTTGTAGAAAATACAAAACGAATACGATCATTTCCAGGGAAAACACATCAAGTACATCCTACTTCTGTGCGAACTGAGGAAAATTGTATAAATGTGTTGGTTGTTTTTTCTGCAAATGACTGAGATAACTGCTGGCCTGAAAACTCTGAGAAACCCGGTATAGTGTTTCTTGGCCAACTTTTACCCAAACTGGAAAGTATTCACAATGGTTTTATTGTTCAAAATACGAGTACTGAATAAGTATTTTCAGTATGGATATCGAATTTCTAACCTCACAAACAATCGAATGATGCCGTGCAAAACGGTTTTCACTACTACTCGCAGTAAAAGTATAGTATAACACCACACCATTTACATTCCTAATGCATCTTTGAATCGCTCTTGCAGGGTTCAACGGACCGAACGACGATATTATCACCTTCGCTATCAGCGCCAACTTATCCGGTATCTCCTTGCACCTCTGCAACGAGGTACCCTTCGGGTACGTGATGGTGCCTCTGGAGCAAAACGATCCCCTTGCCCTGGATCTGGAACAGCTCACGAATATCAAACTGGAAGTTCTCGATACCATGGACGCGCTGCATGTAGACGATATCTTCCGAGATTATGTCCGGGTCTTGCCGGAGAAGGACTCGCTGGGTTTCGACAAGATCTTCATGATCAACCTACGGAGGAGACCCGAGAGGAGACGAAGGATGCAGGCCTGTTTCGATGAGCTGGGACTGGAAGTGGACGTCGTTGATGCTGTCGACGGAAAGTAAGTTTATTCTCAATCTTTCGTCTGAAGTTTTTGTTGGAACGCACTGCGTATGCAAGGGCATTCAGTTTGGTATTAGGGTTGCTTTTAGAGAAAACCTCCAAGAGAAAACGCCATCTGCTGGGAGACGACCAAAGTTTCGAACTCTCACTGTCCAAAACAGAGGAGACCTATTACAGCGGGCCATCGTACGACGAAGTCGCCACAAATAGCCCGCCGCGATCGAGAATCGACTTCGGTCAACTTGCAGAAAGCTGCATCCCTTCACAGAAATCAAAATTCCTATGTTCGAAATGATTGCATTTACAAATCCAATGGCAGACAGCTGTTTCGACCTACTAGGTCTCATCAGTGACACTTGGTTGGACTGTGAACACAAACATTCCGAACTATCTACTCCTTGCGAAGTAAACCTCTGAAACTGGTTCAGATGGTGTAAACCTCCAAGAGGAAACGCCATCTGCTGGGAGACGACCAAAGTCTCAAACTCTCACTGTCCAAGACATTTGTTGACTATTTGTTGCGACTTCGTCGTACGATGGCCCGCTGTAAGAGGTCTCCTCTCTCTTGGACAGTGAGAGTTTGAGACTTTGGTCGTCTCCCAGCAGATGGCGTTTCCTCTTGGAGGTTTACACCATCTGCACCAGTTTAAGAGGTTTACTTCGTAAGGAGTAGATAGTTCGGAATGTTTGTGTTCACAGTCCAACCAACTGTCACTGATGAGACCTGGTAGGTCGAAACAGCTGTCTGGCATTGAATTTGTGAATGCAATCATTTCGAACATAGGAATTCTAATTTTTGTTTAGAGAGATATTTAGTAAGCCAACCTAATGGAAATATCATTTTTAGGGATGAATAATACGGGTAGATGGTATTAGTGATTTCGTTTCCGAGACATGTCTTTCATTAGGTATACGGACGCCGTAGCTTGAATTCCATATGCTCTTGATTAAAGATGGCAATGAATTCAGAAAAAAGTGGATTTTGTTTGTCAATATCGGAGTTTATTCATCTTTTGAAAATTATTTCAATGCCCAAACTTTCATTTCCTGTATAAACTTCCACTGTCAATACTATTTTGAAGCTCCATTACCTTTCTTTCGATATGTCAGTCAAACTGACACACAGAAATCTGCACCGATTTTACCCGTCAAAGAAGGAAATTTGGTCATGCATTGACATGTAATCGGAAATAGTCACTTTGTGTAGATGTAACAAAAACTCTTCAAATCATTTTTACATAGATATTGGCCGCTTCTAGCAGTTAACACCATATATATATGGTTAACACCGCTTAAAGCCGCTGCACAAAATTTGACAGTTTTCCATGGTGAAATTTCAAATTTTGTGAAGCGGCTTCAAGAGCGGGGATTCAGCAGTACTGCTGAAATTTCCGATAGATGTCCATACAGTGAACATATCGTAATAATAATTCAGAGATCGAAAAGACATCGTAGAAGTCAACCTAGCCAGTAGTTCTCGCTTTCTCGCTACTCGCTAGTCACATCAGGTTTCAACAGGTGTCGCTCGAAAGAAGACAAATCTAGGGTCACTGGATCTAGTAAGCTTCGCTTACTCGGGTACGGACAATGGGCGAGGCCCTGGCGAAAATTGTTGTAAATTAGCCAATCCCAGAAGATACCCAAAAATCGGCCAATCGCAATTTAGGATAATTTGTTTATACGAATTCGGAGAATATGAGAAGTGTTTGAGTTCAGGCGAGTTCTGAAATTCAACAGGAAATTCCATCAGTGCTGTCACTGATTCCTCTCTCTCTCTGTTTGTGACGAACGACAAAGAGAGAAAGGCATCGGTGATAGAACTGACGGAAGTTAAGGTTGAATTTCAGAACTCGCCTTTCGTGTTCGTGTATGCTTGTTGAGCAAAAATAATTAACGTGGTCTGTGTTGTTGAGTATAAAGTTTAACCGAGTTTAACTTACACAATATTCTTCATTCTGATTTGAAATTCAAAATTTTGAAATGAAAATTTGTTCAGTTAAAAACTGTAAAAACAATGACAAAAGTCACAAACTATTTTCCATTCCAAGTGATGAGTTATTTACTATTTTTTACTAGATTATCACCGAATATAGTTTTGTATAGAACGCGAATGAAAACAAACTTCACCTTGAATTAAATGGACCTTTCTCGATGTTTACCTGGGACTTGGGTAGAAGTTATTTCTTCAAATGGGAAATTCTGAGAAAGAATCACCAAATACACAAATTTACGAAGTGAGCATTCACTATAAGAAGTTCAACATTACTTACTATTCCATATGAACAATTACTATTCAAAAAGATGACCATTTCATCTCATTTGAAACTGTTGTATAAATCTGCTGATAATCCCAGTAACTTGATTGAGAAAGTCTTCGTTTCCGAAGTATCAAACATAAAAATTATTAAATCAGTTGTCAGCGTAGGTAGGTAGCCCTAAAAGATAGGGCATCCTAGTTCATTCACATTTTTTTACCTGTGTTGAATTAGACTTTCATCTGTATATCTTTATAAAACGAACATTCTTGAAGTTTCAAAGATAATTTTTCAGAATATGCTATTATGGTATAGTGTATAGATATTATAGAATGTATTCCTAGAAAAATAGATAATGACAGTCAACATGAACTCCATTTCTACATTTCATTGCCAAATATTATTGTTTGACAAAGTAGGTACTTACTTCACTGCTTAAATTTTCAAATCGGGTTTATCATTATCTTGAAAATTCCAGGAAAATCTTCAGAATTTAATCGAATTTAATGTCTAGCGACCTAAAATATGAACTGTACTAAAGAACTCGTGATATTGTTTCAACATACCTCTAGCCTCGTTACAAATATTACTTGCAGTATTGTCAGTATGGCGTGCACATGCAAAATTATTGAAATTCAACTCGAAAAATTAAAAGGAAATTAAAATCAGTCAAATATCCATAGGAAACACCCAAAATTTGAGTCGAAAACCTTTGTGATTGTTTACATTTTGCATCGAGCATCAAAATGTCAATGTCACGTCAATTTGAAAAATGATAGTTTGTCTTCTTCTTTTCTAAATTGTTTAAACAAATTAAAGTGCAATGCCATTGGTCGATTTTTGGGTAATCGTTCCGATTAGCTCCACCCAATGTCCGTACCCGTGTAAGCGAAGCTTACTAGATCCAGTGACCCTAGACAAATCTACATTATTCCATAACGCGAGATTTCTTCCACTATGTTCGTAAAATGCATATTAGTATAAAGTACAGGGTCGGCCTGGGTGCGGACTGTGTCCCGAAATGTCTGCATAGGGAAAACTGAATATGAAAACTGAATATGTTTTGGAGCTTCGCATTGAATTTTGTTACGAGAAATTTTGATTTTTTGTTATCAATTCTATTGATTATTTAATTTAAAACACATTGTTTTATGATTTTTGTGATTATCAATTACTGAATAGAGCCTGATAAAACATTTTAATTTCTTCATTCAATTCAAATATGTAATTTGATTTCTCTACGAAGAGTAAGCAAGGTAGACAAAACATGCAGGGAAGAATTGTTGAAATCGCAAATATTGAATTTTTTTTCCTGTTATTACCAACTGAGTTTCGCAATGGAGTTCCACTGCAATAATCACCGTATATCTAAATTAAATCGATATCTTATTTCATTTATAACAAACGAACTTGCCATGCCCAGGGGGTTTTCGGGATAGGAAAGAAACTTTTATTTTCAAAGGACCCCGCACTAATCTTATGGAAAACCGGTTTCGGTGAAAATCGCTGAAATTTCAATATGATGTCGCCCATGCCATCCTGAATAAAAGTTATCATTGCGCCAACTCTCTGAATGCCCGCGTTTGAAAGGTACGGGGCGATCAAAAATATATTTTCAATTTCGGAAAAATGTATCCCTTTGTATAGTCAGCTTTCACCAATATATTCAGCTGATTTTTTGAAACTATGTAGCTAACATACATACAAATGTGTCAACGTCTGTGCTCATTAATCTGAATCCAAATAAAGTTGCGGCGATGGTCCAAAAAATATGGAGAAGGGATGTTTCGGAATAATTTAGAAATGATTTCTAAAATCGTCCGTGAATTTCTTTTATTTTCTGATATAATGTAGATGAGTTATTATTGATCAAAAAGTTCTACAGTGCCTACCACGCGAATGCCACGGTTTGAATTATACAGGGTTTTGAAGTATAGTATTTCCTTGATTTCTGGAATAATCAATAATTTCTTTGTAACGGAAAATAATATTGTTTACTAGACAAACTTCGAAACATTTCAATGACCAAATTATCTGAAATGAGAATTTATGAATATACAAAGGTTGGTCCAAAAAAAAATTTTTTTTTCAAAAATATAAGTATCCGTTTACTATTCATATTTTTTATATATTCAGAAACTCTATTAGGACCAGGACCACCTTGTCTCCACCCGATGTTTTAGGAAAATCCAGTATGAAAACAATATATTCTCGAGAAAGATCGTGTGCGGAAGAACAAGTAGAGAGAAATGAGATGATTTGGTTTATATTCAGGTCTTCGCAACTGCCATTGTCTTCAAAAAATTGTGACCGCAACTGACAGATATATGAAATATGAATTAAAGTAAGTACATAACATGAATTCAGCACGATTCCAAGCATATGGGCTGATTCAGAGAAAACAGAAATGATGATAGTACTACAACAGCTACTGAACTGAGTCGAATCAATTCAGCAAGTACATTTTTTCCATGAAGACAGCCTTTCGGACGATTCATATTTCGTTTTCCGAAACGAGTTATACCGGTTTCGGGGTTTTGCCCCTCATCAGTGTAGGGTAGGTCTTATATAGATATCACTGAATAGAGCATGCGACATTCTGAAATAATTGGAAAAATCTTCCATTACAATGATTGAATCTGCAGTTAATTCAATTGCAATGAAGAATGAGGATGCAAGTGATTTCTATCGCAATAAAGAATTAGACTTCAGACGAAATGTCATGCATCCAAATTGACCACCTACATACCGGTCTTGGGTTTTTTGAGATGTTATTCAAATAAATTGTGAGGAGTTTATTCACCGGCATGACTGTCATCGTTTCACTACCCAACTATTTCAAGCGCACCATCAGGAACCATTTGTTGTGGTCTATTTGCCGCGTCCATTACTGAGTTTAGTAGGGAACTTGAGGGGTATCGACTGTTGGGGTCATGTCGAGCATGACCAAGATACCATAGAACACTGGCAACATGCGCACATGTTCCTAAAGTTCTGGCGCCGGTTTTACAAGTACAAAAATATCCTAATATGGGCTCGTTTGGTTCATCAGGTTCTTCTCCATCATTATATTTGATCCACAGTTGATATTTTGTGGCATTTCTGAACCTCGAAAAAACCCTGACTCTCATGAATCCAGGTTCCTCTTCGAAAATATCGACCTGAAACTCTTCATTTTCTTCCCTTTGCAATTTATCCTGTATATACGAAGGTGAAAGTTTAACTTGGTATATACCTACGGTCAAATCTCTTAGATATTCTATCGTAAGGCGAGGAAAGTTTGGAATCAGGTTTCCATTCATACGGACCCATTGACCATTTCTCAGATGAAGATTGTCCACTTCCACTCGAGCCTGGACGACATTTACCTCCTGTGATTTTCGTAACAATTCTTGTGCCAGCTGAGCATTGGCACCTCTCATTGAGACTGGGGGGTGGAAGCTGTTGATGAGTGCACCAGCGATTTGATATAGATCGCTAAGATTGTGTACGTGTGGCATTTCGATCGTTTTATCAAAAAACTTAAACATGCTTTTCAAATGTCCATTTCTTGCTTCAACTATCCATCTAGTTTTCGTCACTAATCGAGATTTATTTGCTTCCTCGGTGGAAAGCTGTTGTTGCCCTCGTGGAACAATCGCGGGCATTTCATATTGTATGCCAAGATTATTCAGTAAGGGTATGGCATCTCGATAACCCCGATCCACAACAAAAATGTCACCTTCATTAAACCATCCCCTCATGTCTTCTAAGTTTCTTTCAAACTGATTCTCCAAAATTCTTGCGTCATTGTTGCGAGCGTCTGAGAAATAAGGTCCTTGAATACTCAGTATATATCCATCCGGGGCCACAATCAAAACTGGTTTCACCAGATGATGTCCCTTGTACCGGCAGAAAGATTGGCGCAATATCCTGAAATTACAACTTTTATTTATGGCGGCGTATGATCCGTCGATGTAAACGATGGCCTTCGGGTTGGCTGGGGTCGGGTTATATAAAATATTGGAAAACTCACTCACATGCCTTCTAATATACACATTCCTATCGATGGCTGCAAAGCCGATATTCGATGGAACGAATCTTTGCATCAAAGACTGTCTTACTTTAGAAATTGCTAAGCTGGTGGCTTGCCTAGAGGGATAATGGAATATTACCTTCAAGAAATCATCCGACAGACCCTGACGCAATTTACAGAGGAATGTCATAAGGTCTTTTTTCGTTATATATCTATAACCATGTTCCTGCGGAACCATATCACAGAACATAAAAAGACTACGAAATTGTTCTTTGGTTATAGGAGATATTGCCTGAAACTCATCCTCACTGAAATTGTTCTCATCTTCATAGCTGGAGTGTTCAATAGCCACAAAACGAAGCCCTTGAAGGAAAATGGATAGTTGCTGTCCCTTTATCAGATAAGGTCTATTTACAAACTGGATTCCTGGTAATAGAAATGGCAAAATGAAACCGTTATCATCGAGATGATGTCTGCACGCCTTCACGTTATCCGGGATGAATATATTTCGATGAACAAAAATATTGGCCCTGCATTTATTGGATAGAGTTTGCTGATCATCGGCGGCATTGCAGATGAAGCATGTATGGCTCGATGTTTGTGTCAAAACATTAAGTCTTATACAAGTTGGATCAATCGTCAAGTCCCTTATTTCATTCATAATAGATCGATTACAGTTTAAACATATTCTTGTTTCTTCTCCTATGATGAGAGGGGGACCACCTCGTGCATCCCGCCTAGAAATAGCTATTTGACACTTTTCCAAATGTTCTTCTCCATGAAGAAGATGTGACATTCGAGCTGGTCTTGATCGGGTATCGCATACAAAGCAATTTACTTGATTTTGATAGGCCATGATGACCTGGGAATATTCAAATATGAGATACAATTGAATATAATGATTATCTCACCTTATTTAACTTCGAAGAGCAGAAAATAAAAGAAAACAGGTAATTGATGACCAAAACATCAACCGATTCTCTAATTATTAGAAAATACTAACATTTCATCTACGTTCAACACATCAAAATATGTTTGCTATCAAAAACATCCATAACTCTGACAGCAATCGAATGACATTCCAAGGACTGCTCTATTTTGGATATGGAATAATACAGTTACTTGCACAGAAAAGTAGTAGGTACAAGTCTTGGAAACGAAAATGTTGTTATTTTAGTACAGTAAATTGTGTTAATCTGATCTTTTAAAATTGTCTTTGGCTTTTTAAAAACGTTAAAGAGGCACAAAAGAAATATCATTTCCAAATTATTCCGAAACATCCCTTCTCCATATTTTTTGGACCATCGCCGCAACTTTATTTGGATTCAGATTAATGAGCACAGACGTTGACACATTTGTATGTATGTTAGCTACATAGTTTCAAAAAATCAGCTGAATATATTGGTGAAAGCTGACTATACAAAGGGATACATTTTTCCGAAATTGAAAATATATTTTTGATCGCCCCGTACCTTTCAAATATTTAAAGTTGGATGGTTAGTTCAAATGCAAAATATGATCGCCCTCTTATGTACTGTAAGTAACATCAATTGCACATGGATCTGCAGGAAAACGAATATTTTCTCAAAAAAAGTTCGATAAAAATTACCAAAAACAAAGTTCAACCCTCTGTATACCCGCCAGTTTTGATTCTAGAAACTTTTGTCATTTGAACTTTTTGATGCACATATTGTGGACTATTCCATTATAAAAATTCAGATCGATACAATGAAAATGAAATTCCGGATTTTTTGAAAAATCGTCAAAATATCGAACTTTGACCCCCTGTAGAATCCAAACGCGGGCATTCAGAGAGTTGGCGCAATGATAACTTTTATTCAGGATGGCATGGGCGACATCATATTGAAATTTCAGCGATTTTCACCGAAACCGGTTTTCCATAAGATTAGTGCGGGGTCCTTTGTGTTCTTCAGATTTCCTCCTTGTATATTCTTTATCTTTATTTCTTCGGACTGAATGTATTTATTTTCATCTGACGTATCAAAATTTAAAAGAGACTTTATAAAGGTGTATTCAATACAGAGCATGCGCTATAGAAATTGCAACTCCCGGCCAAAGGGTCGTGGGCCGGCTTTGATGTCGAAAACACCGAAACCTCACTAAGCATTTGCGCATCGTTGCCAAAGCTGCTTTTTTACATAGGTACTTACTGTGATTTCATATATAATTTATTTATGATTTTTATTCTATCTAGTCAATACAGTATATTTGATTGAATTTATAGTATTTTATAATAAAATTGAACCTAGATTGCATGGAAAAGATGATGCATTGTAATAACGTGTTTTTTTACTTTTTCTCATATGATACAAAGTTTCTCCGAACCTTACTTTTCCGTATTCGGTATTTTTTTATTTCACTTGCGGTATTCTGAATGGAAAATTAGATGATAATGAATTAATAGTAACACACTTAATCTTGCCGAAGCAGAGGGGCACCTCAGATTCATGTATTGCATCAAATGAGGAAGAAATACTTGAATATCAAGAACATCATAATTTGATCACCGTTGGGTGGATATATACTCATCCCTCTCAAACTGCATTTCTTTCAAGCATTGACCTTCATTCCCATTGCTCTTATCAGCTATTGATGCCAGAGGCTATTGCAATTGTTTGTGCCCCTAAGTTTTAACAAATTAGCTATTTTAATTTTACTCCAGAGGGTCTTCAATTCATTAGAAATTGCCAAAAGACAGGTTTCCATCTACACCCCCTCTATTTGGAGTAGCAGATCATGTGAGGATGGAAAATAATTCAAATCTCGAAATTATTGACCTGCGAGATGCTGAAATCAGTTGATGAAAATTTTATCATAGTTTTTTTTCAATGTCGCAACTTATGAATATTTGTTTGAAATCAGTAATGTCTGCACTCTTCCTACATAAGGCAATGAGGTTTCATGAGATATGGATGGATATACAAATACAATGGATTTCAACTCTGGATACTACAAGGCGTCATTCCACTTCTGCTATATATGATTTTGTTGCACATCAATATCTTCTCGAGTTTAGCTCCACTAACGATACCATTTCTAATACCCTACCGATGCATCTATATGGACAGCAACCATTATTCTGAAGCACCAAACCCCAAACCCTTCAGAAAAAGCGACCTTTCCATAGATTGTGTCCACTTTATGAAAATTGATTCAACAAATCAGTACCTAGTCATGAACAAATTGGGATTTCGATCTTGACAATCCATCATTTCGATATTGACAATTCATTATTTCATCGATTGGATTCGATATGATTCTCAAAGTATGGACCCAATGTATATTATCATGAAATTATTATACGGTAATACCTAATATTTCTGAAATATCTATGAAAATAATGTTGCCACATATATCATACGAAATTGACACAAGAATTGGAAGAAGGGGTCATCCCCACTCTTGCACCCTAGATTGTCCTTGCCGCAGGTGTATGGAGTGGCCGCTTTCACATTCTTCTAACATGGATTGTCGCCAAATTTCATCACTAATAATGTGAGGACCGTTTCGCTGAAACGGGGGTGGTGGATGGCGGTTAAGGACACTCCTAGACAGTGATTAGTGGTGTCCCGTACCGGGGTCTCACATTGATAAGTTACCTACCTAAATATGTAATTTTTAACAATTTTACCATTACTCAATAATTGGAATGTACAATGCATGAAATAAAATCATTTTAGCACAACAAATCTATTTTTTTTTATTTTATTTGAAACCTTGTATCTCCAAAGCTTTCGCAAGTTGGTGTTATATATATCAATGATTATATTCTGTCAAACACAACAGCTGGGTTCCTGAGAAAACTTTCCATCAGAAACTTTTTGGATGCTTAATTGGTGCAACTATAGACTATTATAGAAAGTGTTTAGGCATTGTTACTAAATAATTAGAAAAATATATCGGGCCTTGTTGAGAAATTCTATTTATTTTAATTCAAAAAAATATCAATGTTTGTAATACAATATTATCGAATTAATTTCAAAAACTAACATTTCAAATTCCAAAATAGACATTTGTATTTCCAAAAATATAAAATGTATTTCGTAATGCATCATTTGAATTTCAAAACTGGAAAATCACAGGCAAACGTTAGAATATTTACATTCATCCTGACGGAACGCTTCTGGTCCTGCCATATATCACTCATTAGTTTGTAGTAGTATGGCAGGATTTTCAAATTTTCTACTTTAGAAATGGCTGTGATATGCAATTGAAACAGGTATATATATATATATATATATATATATATATATATATATATATATATATATATATATATATATATATATATATATATATATATATATATATATATATATATATATGTATATATACTGAAATATACTGGAACACTCCGTACATAGAGAAGAAAAATATACGTTTGCATCATTTTATCGAAACACAAATGCACATTGGCCTTTCCGCCAGCTTACCTCTCACAATGACTTGTATTATTAGGAAACTGTGAAAAAAACGTATAATTTAACATAACATAAATAAAATTAGTAAGTGTAAAAAATTCAATCAAAATGAACTATAGACTACAGTTATAACTAGCATATTTGTGTTTGGCAACGTAAAAATAAATCCCTATTATGATATATTCGTTCTTGTACTTATCATACTAGATATTAATATAGCTCCTTGAAAAGTATATCTCACTAATTGAACAGAACTAAATGAGGATTTCTAATTTCCGTTTTTTTTGTATTAGCATAACGATCTGTTACCTCATCAGCTTCTATGGGCAATTTCTGAGGCGGCTTGAGACTGAAAAACTCTTCTCTCTGCAGAAGCGACACTGTTTGGCGATCAGTCAATATCGTACATTTTTAATGGGGGAAAATGTCAGAATCGCACGTTTCGAAAGCGGTATCTATCGAAGTGGGAACTGTTTATATAAGTCACTCTAGGAATGTGCGGAGTATCAAACAGAGTCGGTATTTTCCTCATATTACTGGATCCTTCGATATTACAGGAAGTGAGGGTTGAAAAAATTGTGTGTGACTCTTCATTTTGAATTACCCCCTTTACCCCTTCTTGTATACGCACCTGAACGTGGCCAAACTCAAAGGGATTATTTTTTGGGTAATTCTAAGAAAAAAGTTTACATAAACATAGGTCCAGTAATGCTTCGTTTTCAAGTTAAAGGGTATCAGAATTTAAAATGAATAATAGTTCAAAAAACTAAAAAAACACACTTTTATAGCTAACCGAACTGAAAAATATATTACGGTAGTAGAAGGCTAAACAATCATTCATAGTCAATCAGCTCAAAATAAAATTATAATGAAATTTAAGTAATTAACAGAATAAAGTAATTCAGAGTAAAATCGTGGGGTGCTTGATATATTATATATTACAATCATTCTATCGGTAATTATCTTTGAGAGGAGACTTATGAAATGTAGTAAAATGCACCCCACGCTTTTTACTCTGAATTACTTTATTCTGTTAATTACTTAAATTTTATTATAATTTTATTTTGAGCTGATTGACTATGAATGATTGTTTAGCCTTCTACTACCGTAATATAAACTCTTTGTAATTAAAAATTATTTTCTATTTTTTAGTTCGGTTAGCTATAAAAGCGTGTTTTTTTAGTTTTTTAAACTATTATTTATTTTTCATTTTTTAGTTCAATTTATCAATTAGTTTCTAGTGGAAATGTGATATTTCTTACGAATCATTCCGCAATCTCATCATTTCATTTAAATTGAAATTTGTTAACTTTATTTTAGTTGGTGAGAATTTATGATTGAATATGTTTTAACTATAACTAATTCCTTTTTTACCGACTGTAAAACTAAAGCTGTGTAGAAATTGTCCTTGAACAGACGTAATCCTTGAACGGCCGTAATTGGGAGATATTCTTGGCACAGAGAGAGGTAACCGTGGAATATACTAACACAATTAAGACCCGATCAGCCATTTTTCCAAAGGTCTAATTAAATTTTAAAGCTTTATTATTGTTTACCAAATTTTGTTCCATAATATAAATAGATTGAAATTTGTGTTCTGATTATTTTGTTATAATTTAGATGCCTTTTGTAAATCACGGTTATCATATTATATGTTACATAAATATCATATACAGTAATTTGCATGTATCAGACTCATGTACACCTACGCATGTAAGATAAGGAATGAACATTGTGAGAACGCAACTACCCTGAAAACGTTTCTGCCTCCGTTGTGCTGTGCCGAGTGCCCGAACGAAAGAACGAAAGAGTAAGTCCGAAACTGCAGGCATGCGCAGAACGCGCGCTAGCTCTATCTTTTTTACTCCACTACAGAGGATCTATAAAAGAATTTATTAATCCTGGTGGTCCTTATAAGGATAATGGAAAACTATGATCAAATTATTGCATTGTCATCGGTCCTTGATACGTATGCAAAGTTTCAAATTAATCAGACTTCTGGAAATTGGTGAAAATTATGCTCAAAGATTCCGTTACATACATAGTTACAACCCAAGCTAATTCAATCCTGGTGGTCCTTATAAGGATAATGGAAAACTATGATCAAATTATTGCATTGTCATCGGTCCTTGATACGTATGCAAAGTTTCAAATTAATCAGACTTCTGGAAATTGGTGAAAATTATGCTCAAAGATTCCGTTACATACATAGTTACAACCCAAGCTAATTTAATCCTGGTGGTCCTTATAAGGATAATGGAAAACTATGATCAAATTATTGCATTGTCATCGGTCCTTGATACGTATGCAAAGTTTCAAATTAATCAGACTTCTGGAAATTGGTGAAAATTATGCTCAAAGATTCCGTTACATACATAGTTACAACCCAAGCTAATTTAATCCTGGTGGTCCTTATAAGGATAATGGAAAACTATGATCAAATTATTGCATTGTCATCGGTCCTTGATACGTATGCAAAGTTTCAAATTATATCAAACTTCTGGAAATTGGTGAAAATTATGCTCAAAGATTCCGTTACATACATAGTTACAACCCAAGCTAATTTAATCCTGGTGGTCCTTATAAGGATAATGGAAAACTATGATCAAATTATTGCATTGTCATCGGTCCTTGATACGTATGCAAAGTTTCAAATTAATCAGACTTCTGGAAATTGGTGAAAATTATGCTCAAAGATTCCGTTACATACATAGTTACAACCCAAGCTAATTTAATCCTGGTGGTCCTTATAAGGATAATGGAAAACTATGATCAAATTATTGCATTGTCATCGGTCCTTGATACGTATGCAAAGTTTCAAATTAATCAGACTTCTGGAAATTGGTGAAAATTATGCTCAAAGATTCCGTTACATACATAGTTACAACCCAAGCTAATTTAATCCTGGTGGTCCTTATAAGGATAATGGAAAACTATGATCAAATTATTGCATTGATACGTATGTAAAGTTTCAAATTAATCAGACTTCTGGAAATTGGTGAAAATTATGCTCAAAGATTCCGTTACATACATAGTTACAACACAAGCTAATTTAATCCTGGTGGTCCTTATGAGGATAATGGAAAACTATATGATCAAATTATTGCATTGTCATCGGGCCTTGATACCTATGCAAAGTTTCAAATTAATCAGACTTCTGGAAACTGGCGAAAATTATGCTCAAAGATTCCGTTACATACATAGTTACAACCCAAGCTAATAAAAGCGTGTTAATTAATAAAAAAGGAGGCACGTTTTTTTTCGTTGATCCGTCGGTCACTTATTCCGGACGAAGCATTTTATTTGTACAGATCAATAAAAAACCTTTGAACAAACACAAACAAAGTCAGAAAATCGAAATTTATGCAAATTGAAATTTATCTTTGCTTATTAGTCATAATGAAAGTGCTGCCAGAAATCAGTTTTGGAAAGAGATAAACTCACGAATCGATTGCTACCAAGCATTAAGCAAGATTTATCGTCATGTAGATAGTGTATGATTTTTGCGAAATTTCCGTTTTTTCTATTTGAAGGTCAACAGTTATCTTCAGTTCTAATAAGCATTGAATAATCGTAGGAAATTCATTGAATAAGCATTCATTTATAATTTCCAAAGTTATCAGTTCAGGTAAAGTAATTATCATGAGATAAAAATTTAATATTTGATCTCCCTAAGAAATAATTCTACCAATTGAATGTATAATACCTCAATCATCATGTGATGATTCAGAAGCGGGAAAGGTAGCGCTGTGCCCGTCTTGTTATCGGGAGGTCGTGGGTTCGATTCCCCAATGGGGCAGATATTTATTTTCTTTATTTTGCCTATCGTGATGGGGAAGTTAGTAGCAAGGCCTACTTGCTGAAGGACTCCAATCGAAGTCGATGGTGTTTGAACGATGTGCTCGCTGTTAAATATCTTCATCTCTTGGTTTGTCTGCTATTTTTTTCGGTCATCCAGTAGATGGCGTTTCGTTTTTATAGTAAACACAATTATTACTAGAATGTAGTTTCATTGTTTTCTGAAAGTGATGAAGTTTTATCAGAAACTCCATTCATAGAATGACCACAACCCAAGCAGCAAAATTGTTTTATGATTTCATGGTGCTGCAACAGTTTTATTTTGTTGTTATTTTATAATTACTTCCAAAATACTGCTAGATTATATTAGACGACCTGTGAACACAATATAGTTGTAGGCAATAATAGTGTTCTATGAATTTGTCATAGAAACGTTTATAAAATAAAATTAAAAAACCATTATAAAATTGTCACGAAATTATCACAGAAACGTTTTAACGACTAACTTATAAAACATATTTTGCTATAAAAGTAAATCGTTTTGAAGCAGTTTTATAGCACTTTTTTGCTAGTTTGTTATGATCTTTATAAGACTATTTGAAGCTTATTTTATAACTGCTTCCTGTAGCTTTGATGAAATTATTTTATTGGAATGCTTTCAAACACAATTTTGTTTTTATTACCATATTGTCACATTAATGATAATTTCTCAACTATTTTATAGTATGGTATATTTACTACAATTCTAACACAACAAAATAACTGTTATACAATCAAATTGCTTCCACGAATGTATATTTGCTGTCGCCAAGAATGAAATGCAGCTTTCAAGAAGAACCAGCTGTCATTGATTTTAGAGGTCAATGAAGTATACTTTGTGAGTTCCATTTGACAAGTGTGTCCCAATTATTACCTAACGCATGATGTCGTGTAATATTGGTCATTGGAAAAAAATTAAGGAAAGTGGTTTAGGTTTAGACGAAGACTGAAAATATGTTACGATAATATGTTGTGCAGTGATAGGGGCATCTCTGTCGTTAATTTTCAAAACAGGTGGTGAATCAAAAGAATCAACAAACAATATCATACAGCCATAGCTTTAGACTCAATTCGAAGCGTAGGTGTTCCATTAAAAAATTATTTGGAAACTTTTTGAGTCACTCTGTTTATTGAAAATACTAACAAAACACTTCAAAATCTCCCACGTAATACATAGTGTTTACATTTTTTTCTTGCTAAAAACAGAAAAAGGTTAATATAATGATTATAAAATCCGTCGATTTCAGTGTAACCATGTATATATACCCTCAAATTACTAGCTAAAAGATCCTTCGAAATTTAGCCTTCATGACCAATGGAAGAAGCTTCCTAGCCAAAACATCCTGATAGATAATACTCATATCCAAACTTTGTGAAAAATCCCATGGAATATCATCATATAATCACTTTTGTAAGAATCTATAGCTTTAAAAGTAGTCCGACTCTGCCGCAATACCATCACTTCCAGAACTCGGTATTTCTTAACAGTTTTATAGGAGTTTTATAGTAGCTAAAATGCGTTGAAATGATTGCTATTAATACAAAACTACTTTTTAACAGTGTTAGAAAACTTTCATAGTATCGGTCGAAATGTTTATTAAACTACTTTGTAGTGTTTGTGAAAGGCTTAACATAATATTAATAAAGACTATAATGTTATATAAAACGGTGCCAATTTATTACTTACAGCTGTTTTATCATTGAAAACATTTCTGAGAGGAATACAGTTTTATAATTTGTTTCTCCGAAACATTTTCACAACTATTATAAAATATAAAATTGCTAGTTGGGAAAGGGATATAGAGTGAATGAAATATAATTAAATTACCTACTGGAGCTTATCCATTCCATATTGGCAAAGAACTAATGACATATATACCTAACAATCTCTGTGAAGTGTAATAAGAAAAAGAAACACTTATTATATGTATTCACTGTGTTGAAATTTATTCCTAGAAGGTGTTTTTTTTTGTCGTGGTCTACATTTCCAGTGTGCAACTGGAAAAGTAGCTGAGTTTGTGCCAGAATGGATTGGATAAGCTGTACAAATCTTGACGACTAGGTGATGAGGGGCAAAAATGTCCCAGTTTTTGGTTCTTCACATATATCTCAAATCGGTTCGTCGGAGGAAAAATATTTCCTGAAAATCTTGAAATTTCACCAAACATCTTTATATTAGAGTATGTGCGTAAGTAGTAATATACTTCCGCTGGCTATATCATTCACATTGATTAAAAAAAATGTCTGAAATATAATCAACAAGTGCAACGTTCTTAGAATTGAATTTTGTAGTGAGAATTTCAGAGAGTTGAGCAACTAGAAATCTTACAAAAAATTTCTGTCATTCTTTGGGAATATACACAACGAGAGGAGTTTGGAGAAAACAGGCTTATATAGGGCGTAGCAGCCTAATAGTTGACACTGAAAGTCGCAGTATTCTGGGAATGACCTCAGATTTCATGCCTCCAACAGTAAAATATGATTTGAGGACTGGGTCCTGAGAGAGAGAGAGAAATACGAAAAGCAGAGCTGTTGGTTCATAGATGGATCAAATGAGAACCACCAAATCAACAGATTCGTAGGCAGCCAGTTGATAGGACGGAAGGTAATTTTTTGCAAATCGCTAGGAAAGTTGGTCTGGAATGTCAAAATATCTTAAAGAAAAAAACAAGATTTCCTTACTGTGAGGAAATGATAATTTCCCTGCAATTGTTAGTGTTCTATATAAATGAGTGAAAACACATCTAGTGTTTTCATTCATTCATGGATCCTGGGTCAATTTTTATCATTTATTGCTAACAAGCTAGTTTTTCGTGAGTAGCTTCATTATGAAGAGACGTCCAACTTTCCAGTCAAACTTTCTCCATTAGGGTAGCTAACAGAGGTAGTAGCGATAAAATAGGTTGTTTTGACGATTCTCACAAATTCATTATTTGTTGAATGTAAACATAATTTTCTAATCAATTCGAAAAAATATTTGTCCTACAAAATGTATGGTTTCATCAAAGAGTCCCCTCCTTCCAGCATGTATCGAAAACGAAGTCATGAAAAATGATTACTGACCAGCTGATTTTTTTTCTGTTACTTGTTTAATATTCATACAATCCAACACCCACATTGTCCTACACCCACATTGTCCTACACAATGGGTGATACGATATTACGGTCCTACGCTTGAAAGTTGTAGTGCAAATACTTCATGCAAAATAATTACTATCAAGCTGAAGCTTTGGGAATAGCTTTGCTTTGAGATACTCAACAATTTCCTGTACGAAAATTATCGGTTTTGGTAGCTAACAGGGGTATCAGGAATGAAAAACGTTGATTTGACGATTCTCAAATATTAATTACTAACTGTGTTTCCATTTGTTGAATCTCAAGTCATTTATTCAAATTATTCAAAAAAAAATGTCTTACAAAATGTATGGTTTTATCAAAGAGGGCCCCTATTCCCAATAAGCATTGCTTGCTGTGAATCAAGTATCCCACGTTAGAGCCTACCATAACCTTGCAAAAAGTTGAGTAGTTGACAGGTGTTTGTCTCTAGAGAAATAATTTCAGGAATTTTTTTTTGTGCTGTGTGGTGAGATTGTGCTACCCAGTACATTTCTGATCAACTAGTTTCATTTCTCACTGTTTATATTTTGTTTTAATCTGACTATTTATTTATCATTGTCATTCAGTTTTCATCAAGTTTCAGTTTTGATGAATGAAGCCTAATTTTCCACGTGAAGGTTTCACTACAATTTCGCTTTTTGAAACCGGATAAATTTGACATAGGTCACCATTCGCCGACGGACTCGCAAGAATATGTTGAAATTTTGCTGTATGTGTTGAAGTTCTTGACGATGCTAGTAACTTAAGACTCCTGAAACACATACAGTGTATAAAAAATGACACATTCCCTGACTTTGTGTTGCTAAGTCTCAGTTTGCGCCTCGACTTAGCAATCTTCACAGTCGTCCAGGAATGTTAGGTTTTGCCTTAGTTAAACAATATACTATTTTCTCGCCGATAGCTATCCTTTCAGATTGCGGACAATTTTCCCTTTTCAACAGCCCTCTGCTCAGACGAAGCGTATATTTTCTTTGAGACGGTACTCATTGGTGTGGCATCAACTATTCAACGAACATCTTGTGAAGAAGAACACCCATAAAAATATCTCGAAAATTATGGTTCAAGTTTTTTTACTCAAGTATTAAATGAAAAAATGAAGAATTCAAAGTTCTGGCGACGTAAAACATAACTCATACGGTGTAATTGAAATTCGACATCAGACCATCCTAAAATTGCGCATGTATATGATCAATAAAAGCCCTTAGGAAAACTGAAAAAGTCCTAGTATTTTTCCAAATGCTCAGGTTAAACCGAAATCTTAAGCAATTGTTTTAATTTTTTCCTACAAAACAAATTATAAGTTTTCATTTTGACCCCCCATTCATGAAAGTCGTTTCGTCTCTCGGCCACCATCACCAACTTACGTTACGTTTGTGCCTGAGGTTTCGAAATATCGAAAACATTTTCTGCATTGGTTGCCATATTGATTTTTCAATACGTCACACTGTCGTGTAGCAAAATCCGAAGTCATTGAATGGAAATAAGAAAAACCCAATTTAAAGTAATCCTGGCTACCTGGCTACATGTACATAATATATCATCAGAAATGATCGACATTGCCCTTATATATGGACAATTCATTACTCTTTGTATGGTGAATGTGAATCCTATCATTCAGTGTAAACCATACTCATATCGCCAGAGAGTGTTACTAATATTTATTACGTAACTTTTTTAGAGATTTTTAGAGAATTACCCCAATAAGAACCTAATATTTTTATACTCGCCGCTCGTTCTGCTAACAAGGTTAGTTAGCTTGTTAGCGAAACGCGCGTCCAGTGCAAAAATATCAGTTTGGTATTAGGGTAAATGATCCCTAAAAAGTTTCAACTATCCTACCACAGGTTCCAATCTCATCGTTTAATATTTTTTTTCTACAAACGTGTTAAAAATGCCATTTTTAGCACTCCATAGAAGCCTTAAAAATGTCACTTTAAGGCACTGAGTGCCTTAAAATCACTTTATGGCACTGAGTGCCTTAAAATGTTTATGGCACTGCTGTCAAAAGTGAATTGTCATATTTTGAAAGCAAACGTCAAAATATTTAGATTTTATTTATTAACATTAATATTAATAGTACAATTAGTGCAATTTGACAAATTAATTTCTTGCACTGCTGTTTTACCATTTTCCATGGCTAAGGAAGAATGATGCGTAGAAATAATTGAATTTCCAGTCGAAGTTGAGGCCACAATTTCTTCGTATGTTTGTTGTTGGATTGATGTTGTTGGTAATGTTCGCTGCACCGTCAGCAGTTTTTGGGCAATCAAATTCTTATTTTCCAAAGAATCCTCGATGTACCCCTCAGCAACGGTAGAAGATCTCCACCCCCCATGACGCTTAATTGTCGTCAAATTTGCGCCAGCATCGGCAAGTAAGGACGCTGAAGACCGGCGAAAACAGTGTCCCGTATAAAGTTTCGGATTTGGAAGTTCCAGAAATCTTGCTATAGTAGCAGAAATTTTTCCAAACGAAATAATTCCAACCGGATTTCTGGTACATTTACCTTTCACGTATTTCAAAATCGCCTGTGTCCGACATTTGCTAGTCGAAGAGCCACATATTTTCGATAAAGATCCAAATACATATTTTCAATAATAGTAAAACTTCGTGAAATATTGGTTTTAGTATCTGGTATTTTAATAATTAATGAAGTACCCATATCTTCCACATCGTCAACAGTCAATTGACAAAGCTCCTCCCTGCGGCAAGCACCAAATATTCCCACAATCACGACTACTTTCATTAGAAGATACTTGTCGTCTAATGCAGACTTCAAAAAATGGTCAATTTGGACTCTAGTCAAGATTTTTGGCCGGTAACCTTCTGCTTATCGCTTCAAATACGCGATAAGTAAGTATTTGCTGATATCTACGTCGCTATTTATACGTAGCATAGATTTGATCATCGAATAATTTGACCACAGAGATGATGCCTTCCATACCTTTGCTTTCTCCTCAAAATAGACCAGAAATACATTTTCAGTATATTTTCCAGAAACGCCTTTCGCTTCACACCATTTCTGAAACTTATTATAGGCTATATCGTATTGAACCCTGGATTTTCTCGGCAACAAATCGAGGGTTGCTCTATTGGCCGCCGCCTCTATGTCTTCAAATGGATCATTTTCATTACTTTCTTCCATTTTAAGAAAAATCTACAACCTCAATTGCGTTTTAAATAAAACTAACAAACGTCTGACAGATGCATCAAAACATTCGTAAACAATTAAGTCAACAATGGTAGCTAAGGTCCGTAATATAAGATGCAATTTAAGATTATCTCCTTTGGATGTATTAATACAGGTTTTTAAAATTCAATTCAAACTGTATAATTACTTTATTTGAACGTTTGTAGAAAAAATATTGTATGATATACGTGTTAAAAGTACCTTTTAAGGCACTCATGTGAATTGCAGAATTCGCTTCGCTTATTCTGCAAACCTTCACATACTTGCCTTAAAAATGTACTTTTAACACTTATATCATAAATAACTATTATATTGAAATAATGTTTTCATCATACCTCATCTGCCACGTTTCATGGTTGACGGGTAGGGGTTAGTAAACAAAGCCTTCTTGTTGAAGGACTTCTATCAAATTTGATGGAGTTTAGCATAAATGACTATGAATAACATTTACTACTACTGTCATTTAGGGAGATGATAATGTGGCAAATAGGAAAAATCAAAGTCTGCTATAGGTACTGTAATAAAACAGTTCTTAGATAGGTATTTCGGCAATGGAAATGTGTGATTTGTTCTGAAATATGGGAGAATCGAATATGAAATACTTGGAAGACATTTTGATACGTGGTTCTTGGGAGTCCCTATGAAAATGTCAAAACCACAAGAATCTAAAGTTTTAAAGTCATTATTTTATGGTGAATGAATCCTTTCTTCGTAGTTTTCAAACTACCACAATCTTGAATACCTTAATTTTTTCATGTTGGGTTGTAAACCTACCACTATCTTGAGAATTTTAATTTTTTCAGATTGGGGTAGGTTAATAACCCAAAAAACTACTGAGAAAATACAAACATTTATTTCTTCATTCAAACAAATAATGACTTACTTCCTTTAGAATAAGTTCCCCACTCAAATATATGCAAGACTAAAAAGGTTATGAATTTGAGTTCAAGGATGAAATAATTTTTGCCAGTAATAGGGTTCTGAATATTTTGCAAGACTTTTTAAAACTATATCTCATTTGCATTTCTTTGAATTGATTGATAAGACCAATAACATCGACCACGCTAACAAATATTTTCAAATCTGACCAAAAAATTTTCAGAAACCAGAAATCGAGATCAACAAACTTATTCTTTCCAAATGTCAATGTCAATAAGGAAAACTACACAGAAGTAAAAATATGCCCCTGAGTCCTATGTCCCGTGCGGTAGATATCGAATAAAAGCGATGATTAAGCTTTCTTCCTCCGTTATCAGTGATAAAGGTCAAGAGGACAAGTATAAAGGAGATACTGGGGGTAATTTCAGTCAGTTGCTGTGCTACGATGGGTCGAACAGGTCCTCTACGATTGGGCCTAGCCCTTGCACTTGTTTTAGTGGCTCAGGATACTTCAGCTGGTAAGTCAAGGATGATTTGGGAGTTGATTCAAAAAATATATCTCGACTGTTTCGATATTCCCAGAATAATATTTTTTTTTTTTTCGATTGGGTGAAATAAATTGAAATAAAAATGTCCAATTTTGTATAATTTTTAATATTCTCGTGATCTTAATGCATGACCCATTGAAAAAGTATTTCGTGAACGGAATGACATTAAAAAAAAACGTGTAACTGTGATGTGCATATCTATTTGTATATGCAAATGTATCTAATTTTTGACGGCACATATTACATTATACTCGATTAACTGGTGAGAATATGTTGATAGTTGTCCCAAACCATTTCCCAGCTCCATTTTCGAAAATCAATAGTATTTTTACTCCTTGTTTTCGATTAGAAGATATCAAATGGACGGCAATATCGAATTTGCGATTATTTTCCATATTTCTGTAACTTCAGGTCATGGGCAAATACATCCACTCTGTTTTTTTATTATTTGAAATAATTCAATTCAACCTATTTTGTCATTTGGGCTGGAAAAAAATAGTTTTACGAATTCATTTTTCAACAGCGTATTGAATTCGAAAAGAATTGGTGCACTCAACTATACATTCTCCTTAACAGCAATTGTGGTAAGTTCAGGGTCAATTCAAATGAAAAAATTACAGAATTTTATAAGACTGAGAAAATCAACAATTTCATCTGAATCGGTTCCCGAAAGAGAAATACATCGCCGGGCCCCAATTTCTGATTGGCTTTTTTTAAACAATTATGTCGAATATAATAAGACATCGTAATCTTTCCAATGTGTCAACTTGTCACCTTATCCAAAAGTTTCAGAAATCGAATAATTTCATTATTTTTGCAATAATGCCTATTACTTGCGTTTATTCCAAAAAATTACATCGGAACAGTAATAATGTAGGTTTAAGAAATGTCTCTACAGTTCAAATAGCAAACTACCAAAAATCAGTTAGTTTGCCCGGCACCCAATGGCATTTTCAACATTATCTGAATATAGTTTGCCAAAGGCTTCACGTTGGAAAAAATGTGCAATAAATAATACAATAGAATATTTTCTCTACTAAGCCCTCCTCTCTTTCGTTAAAGCATTTATTTATTCGTCTTTCCCTGATTCAATAATTAAAAAACACTATTTTCGTTTAGTAAGAATGTTTCTGCAAAAAAATTCTAGACGTAGGAATACCGTTGCAATATTCTTGAATTGAATGCTTATGTAAGTAGGGTTGCAGTCAAATGAGTGTGCTACTGAGAAAACTCTTTGGTATTTGTCAAGTCTTTTTCAGGACAACCAAAATATAAAGTAATATACAATAATGCATAAGTAATGATATAATAGAACACTTACCAACGTGAGGATGATGATGAAATAGGCAAAATATAGTTATTGAAATATGTGAAATATAAAATGTAATCACCCCTTACTCAGAATGTTCCCGCCTAACTAATATAATAACGAAACAAAAAATATATCACTGTCTTCCATTATATACTGTCACTTCATCTTAATGTTTTTCATTCCATATTCTGCCGATTTCATCATCTTTCTCACGTTGGTAAGTGTTCCATCATAACGATACTTATGCAATATTATGCATAATTGTATAATATTTTATATTTTAGTTGTTTAGAAGGTATTAAATAATACCGAAAGCTTCAAAAATACCAACATTGGTTCGTGGTATTCGTCAAGATCTTTCATGGCTTTCAAAACTGTCACTTCAGAAAGTCTTGCCATTCCTCAAAATGTTCAGTTCATTCTGTTTGTATTCTGCCAAATTGCACATTTTTTTCAAACTGTGGACATTTTATCCCCCAAACGATCAAATATAAGCACAAAACGTTGCCATAATGTTACGAATCCATTGTTTGATACTGTGATGAAGCAACAGCTATTTAGCGTATATTTTACAAATGATATGACCCTTAACAGTTTTCAAACTAGTGGAAAAGTACTAGCAAGAACTTTTTTGTCCGCTACCCGATTCTTATCCCATAATCTATTGATGATGAGTCAACCAAGTTCAAGAGTAAATATCAATATATTTTTCCCAACAAATAGCACATTATTATCACAATATTGTTGCCATTATGAAAACATAATTGTATAAACGAAGACATTATCGGTAGCAAATAAATCATTAACAAATATCTGCATGAACCTCATGAACTGCGTGAAGACTATGAACTTGATAAAGTCTATAATTATACATATTTATCTTCTGATAATTGATTATTGTTTATTCCAGGAAAATTTACAAGAACATAACAGAGAATTTTTGGTGTTTTGATATAAAAAATATTTTCAAGCTTTAATTTTTGATATTGTAACCCTGAAATAATGTTTCTTTGAAATAAATTTACGTAACCAATAATTGGCGATTCCAGAAAGTCTTTTTAAGTTTTTGAAAAATACTAGAAAATGGCGAGGGATTTGATTCACGAGGTCGTAGGATCGATTCCCCAACGGAGCACACATTTCTTTTTGAGAATTTCTCTCTGTCTTATTGGGGAATGGTTCTGCCACGTTTCATGGTTGACGGGTCTTCGAATAACCATGCTGCTTCTGAGGTATGGAGCAACTATTAACAAGTCTACTTGCTGAAAGAAGGACTTCGAAAAAAGTCTACTACGTTTGGTATTTGGTACATAATCTCCTTACATAACTTCTGTTATATTTCATTTTTTTATTTCAATTCAGAATGATTTTCAGAATTTATTTTTGAAATTTTCAGTAGTTGAAATTAGGCACAACTTGGTTATCTGTAGATTTATGAAAAAAAACAGAAAGATTTTGAGAAAACAGAAAGATTTGATTAGTTGTTGGTATAGTTATCTCTGTCGAAATCAACTGGATAAACTTTTTTCATAGCAGTGTTCATATCACCTACTCAAAGCATCAATTCAACGACATTTGACCTTTCTAATCTGCATGTTTCAAAAACTGACAACTATTAGCATATCTGCTACGAATTGGCAAACGTAACCAAGAATTTGTATTGAGATAACCCCATTTTTGTACTTTCTCCTTGCTGGATAAGGATCACTTATAATTGCCGTCACTGATATGGAAAGTAATTATATTTGAAACAAAAATGCGATCATTGGAGTAATTCATGGCTCTGTAACCCGTTCTTTTCTACGTTAACAATATCTCCCGGAGAGTTAGAGAAAAATTCTTCGAGCATTTGCCGTTACTAATGTCGATTATTTTTTACCATTCGATGTTTCTATACTGAGATATTCATTCTCAACGTTGACTCAAAATTTATTTTAAATTTTCAAACTACAGAGAGACTTGATTTTCAGAATAGTTTTTCATTGATTCTCTTGCCACAAATCATTTCAATTTTATACCATGCTTCTCTGATGGTACATAATCTTCATCTTCCTGGGTTAATTCACTCATTTCTCATGTATGCTTAGCATAACAAAACTGAACTTATGATATATGCTTTTCCATATCCCTTAATAAGTTCAGAGTACTGAATTATTCCAATAAGAAGTTGAATTGTTCAAAATATTTCTAAACATTGAGCAACCTCATTTTACCCAAGATAGCAACATAATGATCCTAATGATTTTCTGTAATATTGCCGTGATTCTTGGAAATATTCCAAAACAATTGAGAGCATTCCAATTAGGTATTAGCCAGTATTAGGTGATATATGGTTAGGAGAAACGTTACAGTAAGGAATACAGACAACTCAGAAAATCATCTGCTCATTCACTTAAACATTCACATTAAATTTTTTGAATGTGTCTGATTGTACACAAGAAAATCTCAGAATGTACTGATTATTACCCCATAATTAATAGTTGCTTCCTTCGATATGACCACTTTCGGTGTTTAATATATTATAATAATGAAAGTATTACTTTGTTTCTAATATGTTGCTTCGATCAACTAAATAAATTTGATCATGAACTTTAAACTAATTCTCAGAACTCGGTTGAAATATTTCTTAATTGATTCCAAGCAATGCCTAAACTCGTACCGTCCATTTACAGTTTCCCCTGCCTTATTTATATTTTTCAACATTGCCATTGTCTTGTATGGATGTATGAATAACAAACAACCGCTTGTAAAATGCTCACCGACTATTATCCACTTGGTCTAATTGAAATAATGACGATTTCCCATTATTATTAATTCAATAAACTGAGGTATATACGGTGTGTCCTGCACACAACGCAGCCACCTGTAGACCACTAGAATTCCTCAAATTCAGGTATGGAAATCAGGAAAATGTTTTTATTATCTTGAATAAACATTCGTATGACCAGAATGAGTAGCTAAACATAGTGTGAAGACGATAAATCAATATTCACATGTAATTATTTACATCAATTTTGAATGCTACGTTCAACCACCTGTCAGAACACTACTACTCCCCTAGCAAGTACGAAGGGTATTGAATTATAATTGACAGATACCAATGCTAGTAGGTGGATATCTTGATCGAGTACACCAACCGACCCTTGCCAGCACTAGGATCGGTCTTCTAGGCGCCCTCATAAGTGTTTAAGAAAAGGAAAAAACAAGGGAAACCTTGGCAGGATTCTCCAGAAGAAATTTCTGCGTGTTTTCAGTAATAAGCTCATCGACCATATCGACCATTTTCGTGCAAAAAAGAACGCAGAATTTATCATTTCTCTGTACGTCCGAAGGAACGGAGAGCGCCGCGTTTTGTCTTCAGATTCATGTTCCACTGATGATAACACGAAAGTGAGAACCTTGACGTCTTTTATATAGGATCGGGTGTGGAATAACATATATCATGTTCGGATTTGCTTTCATTGCTTCTTTCAATCGCCCCGAACATTCTTTCACTGCCGTCTGGTCCAATATTTTTTTTGTCATTTCTATTGCAACGTTCCCAACTACATACATAATTCATGCTCGTGGGGACGTAAAGTTCAGTGGGTAAAACGTTTTACTTTCTGGCCCGTACTGACAGTTTCCGACACTTCCGAAGGAAACTTCTGTTAGTTATCAACATTTCTACACTAAGCTTCAGTTTTAGTTTTGTGAAAGTACGTTTTGGTTATTCAAACAAAATTCAATCTTGTCATATGATAGTTATAGTCTGATGGGCACTGTTCTACTCTACTTGCTGTTATGTTCATGGCCACTAACTGTCTGGTGACTGTCAATTGTTATTAGCAGAGACTGACGAGTCATAAATATTAATCGTACTTTTAAGAAACATGTAACATGCTTGTTTTTTGAATGAATGAATACCACAACATGGCGCAGTCGTGTGGAAATTAAACTATTGAAAATCTTAGTCACGAGAGGTCAAGGAATAAAAACAATGGACGTTAGACTACCGAGTCCCACGTCCTGTGAAGGAAATCTTGCTGAAAATTTTAAAAAGTTCAAACAACATTTAGAAATATACATGATAGCAAGTGGTAAAGGCAGCAAGGAGGACAAGGTCGAAGTCGCTGTCTTGCTAAATCTTACTGGCGAGAAAGGAATAGAAATATTCAACACGTTGAAACTGACAGATCAGCAAAAAGACGATTACAGTGTTGTCCTGAAAAAGTTAGAAACATACTTTACACCCAAGAGGAATGTTGTTTATGAGAGGTTCTTATTCTATAACAGGAAGCAAGAAGAGGGTGAAAGCTTCGATCATTTTCTCACTGATTTGAAAGAGTCTGTTAAAAATTGTGAGTTCACAGAATTTGGCACAATGATACGTGATAGAATAGTTCTGGGCATTCGAAATAAGGCCCTACAAGAAAAAAATGTTGCACATGGATAATCTTGATCTAATTGAAGCAACAGAGGTATGCCACGCAAATGAAATAGCAAATGCACAAATTAAAGATGTTCAGGGTGGACCAGAAAATCGAGTTGATGCTATCAAGAATAATAGAACAAAGCCAAGCAAGGGAAATTCCGTTAGAACACAAAGAAGTCAACTAAGAGGTGATGATAATCAAACTTATGACTGCCGAAGCTGTGGCACACACCATGGGTATCGACAGTGCCCTGCCTGTGGGAAAAGATGCAAGAAATGTATGAGGTATAACCATTTCGGAAAGGTATGTCGGAACTCAAGCAGGTACGTTAAGGAAGTCCAAGAAATAGAAGAAACAGATAGTGAAAACTCAGATGATGAACTTCTAGTATCAAGTATAACAATAAATGGAATAAAAAACAATGAATGGTTAGAATCTCTAATCATTAATAAATGTAGCGTTAAGTTTAAGATCGATACAGGATCTCAAGTCAACATTTTACCTGTTAAAATTCTTAAAAGTTTGAAAGATAATGCTCATCTAAGTAAATGCAATGTAACACTAGAGGCTTATGGTGGATTTAAAATTTCGCCTCTTGGAGCCATAGAGTTAGACTGTTTTTATGAGAATAGTAAATTTCGGATTAAGTTTATTGTAGTTGAAGGGGATTTCTCACCTATATTAGGCTTGTCAGCATGTATTATGCTGAATTTAGTACATTCCAAAGTTGATTCTATATTCAACTTGAGTAAACAAGAATTTATAAGTCAAAACCAAGATGTTTTCACTGGGCTTGGTGAATTTTCAAAAAAATGCAATTTAAAATTAAAATCTGATGCACAACCAGTTGCAAGGTCACCTCGTAGAGTTCCTTTGGCTATCAAAAGCAGGCTTAAAATGCAGTTAGATGATCTTCAAAACAGAGGAATAATATCAAAATTTAATGAACCTACTCAGTGGCTAAGTAACCTGGTTATTGTTGAAAAAAGTGACAAAAGTTTAAGATTATGTCTAGACCCACGTGATCTTAATCAGGCATTGAAACGAGAGTTTTTTATAATTCCAACATTAGATGAAATAAGATCAAAATTACAAGGTCAGTGTTATTTTACAGTACTAGACTTTAAAGATGGATTTTACCAAGTAGAACTAAGTGAAGAATCCAGTAAATTGTGTGCATTTGGAACAGTCTTTGGTGCGTATAAATTCAATAGATTTGATTTTGGACTCAATTGCGCTCCTGGATTTTTTCAAAAACGTAATAATGGTAATTTCGGTGATATAGATGGTTGTCTAGTATATTTTGATGATGTTCTGATATTTGGGGACTTATTAGAAACACATGATAGGGCTTTAAATAATGTTTTACAGCGGGCTAGGCAGCTGAATGTTAAGTTCAATAGTAAAAAAAATTAATATAGAGTAACTGATGTCAAATATTTAGGCGATCAGTTAAACAGGGAATGAATGAAACCTGATGAGGAAAAAGTCAAGGCAATTTTGGGCCTAGACGTACCAAAAAATAAAAAAGACCTAAAAAGGATGTTAGGTATGATTAATTATCCACGCAGTTTCATTCCTAACCTGTCTACTCTTACGTCCCCTCTTAGGGAGTTGTTAAAACATAATAATGTCTGGATTTGGACTGAGAGGCAAGCTAATGCCCTAGTTGAAATTGAAAAAGTGTTAAGTAAACCACCTGTTTTAGCAAACTTTGACGAAAGTCAATTATAATTCAGACAGATAGTAGTCAGACTTGGACTTGGATGTTGCCTACTGCAGAATGATAAACCTGTGGCTTTTGCTTCGCATTCTCTGACAGATGCTGAAACTCGGTTTAGCCAGATTGATAAAGAATTTATAGCAATTCTTTAGTCTTGTACAAAATTACACAATTTTATATATGGTCGTGAGGTACAAGTTGATTCAGATCACAAGCCAATAGAAGCTTTAATGCGTAAAGGAATTGCAGAAGTTCAATCCCCAAGGTTACAGGAAATAATGGTAAGACTTCTGAAATATAATTTGAATGTTAAATACAAATCCGGAAAGGACATACATATTGCAGATTTTTCCCCCGAAATTACCTAAAAGAAAAACCAGAAGAAGATAAGTTTATCACAGAAGTAGTGCACACTATAAATATGACAGAGGAAAATAAGAAAGAATTTCAGACACAACGTTCTCAAGATGAAGATATTAGAAAATTAAAGGAATTCTGTATTAATGGTTGGCTTAGTGATGTTTCCAAAGTTCCGTGTGGCCTCAAGGTATATTTCAGTTTGAGGAATAATCTCTATGTTTTCGATGATCTGATATTTATTGACAACACAGTTGTTGTTCCAAAATCTCTTCGTTCAGACATGCTCAAACTGCTGCATGAAATGCACAGTGGTATCACAAAAACGCAACAAAGGGCAAGACAAGTACTATTTAAGCCAGGAATTAATCAAGATATGGAGGAAACTGTAAGAAAATGTAAAATATGTGAGAAATATCAGAAAAGCAATGTCAAAGAGCCTATGATACTGAGGGAGTTCCCAAAATTACCGTTTGAGAAAGTTGCGAGTGAGATTCTGGACTATGGAGAAAATTCCTTTTTAGTCATAATGGACTACTTTTCGAAGTGGTTGGAAGTAAATAAATTAAAAAGAAAAAACTTCAGAGGAAGTTATTGCTACCATGAAAAAGGTGTTCTCAACACATGGATTACCTGTTGAAGTTTATGCTGATAACATGCCATACAGCTCAAAAGAATGTGTAGATTTTGCAAAAAATTTGAGTTTTGAGTTTGTAACCTCGAGCCCGCACTATCCGAAGTCGAACGGATTGGCAGAGCGTTCGGTACAAATAGCTAAAAACATGTTACGTCAGTGCAAAGATTTAGATTTGGTCCTACTGGAATATCGTAATACCCCTGTAACTGGTTTGGACAAATCACCGGCTCAGCTCCTAATGGGCAGGTGCTTAAGAACAGAGATCCCAATTGCAAGTAACCTGATGAAACCAAAACTCATTGACTATGATGAAGAAGGAAGGAAATAAGAGAGAAATAGAAAGATGTATAAAGCCTACTATGATAGATCAGCAGTTAGCAGACCAGACTTTACTGCAAAAGACAATGTTGTGATACAGGAAGGAAGAAAATGGGAGCCAGCAGTGATAATCAGTAAGCATGAGGCACCCAGATCATACATAGTACAGAAAGAGAATGTGAGAGTTGTTAGAAGAAATAGTAGTCAAATCAGACCGTGGCTAGGAAAACATCTCGTCAAAAAAGACTTAATAGATCTCGGTAACGACTCCTCTTCTGAATCAAGCTCGACCCAAGGTGTTCGAGAACCGAACCACACCGAGACTAGGTTTTCTGAACAAAAAAAAAAATAAAAAAACTGGACACTAGGGAAAGTAAAAGGGTTGTCAAACACCCAAAAAAATTTGATGACTTTGAAATGAAATATTAACGATCAACAGGGTATTAGGTTGTCTTTTTGTTGGAAGGGGTAGGTGTCCTATGATAGTTATAGTCTGATGGGCATTGTTCTTCTTGCTGTTATGCTGTCTGGTGACTGTCAATTGTCATTAGCAGAGACTGACGAGTCATTAATCGTACTCTCAAGAAACATGTAACATGCTTGTTTTTTGAATAAATGAATACCACAACAGAGGGTGGAATTTTTTTTGTTCCCTGACATTTTCAAATTTCAATGATCTACCTAATATCTGTACTGTTGAATGTCGTTACCCATCATGAAATTTTAACATTTTTGGCTGAGAAGAGCCAGCCATTTTGGCGTCCCTGTCTTTCCGTTCAAAACGCTAACAACCATGGGTCGAGATTAGCTAGTTCGACAAAAAGCATTTTTAAGTGATTTTGAGTTTGAATTTGCTAGATTCATGCGTCATTCACCGACATTAATGTGAATGATGTTATGAGCACTGTGTCATTTACCGACATTAATGTTAATGATGTTATCGGCACTGTTTTTCGATATTCCTGAAAAAGATGTATTTAATCGTGAAGTAGCTATCCAGGCTGTTACATGTGTTTATCCTCCGCGAGGAGTTAGATAAAAACTAACTCCATTTTAGCGAATTGCTAATTTCTCTTTCGTTTTTTGAAGTGTGCATCCCCAAATTTTCTAGATGGAAGAATATTTATTGGTGCTAGCAACTCCAAGTAGGAGCAGTAACATTCTTGAAAATGCCAACTGAGATGTTGGCGAAACGTCGAAAGTCAATTACGTGGTAAGGTCCGACCTTACCCAGAGATAAAGACAAATGCAGTCGGACGAACGAAGGAAGTGGGAGGGGCCCAGGTCAAAGATACCATCAATGACCACCCCTATATATTGAGAAGTAGAACTCGAAGTGATTAGTCCAGATCGGAGGACGAAACTCAATCATCACCTAGAAGATGGCAAATGAGACTTTGCCGAAACGTTGTGACAATTATCCTTCAGAGGATCAAAACCACAGAACATGGAATGAAACCCGAAAAAACACCTCATCATACTTCGTCCGTGAGAATCTTCATGCTAACACACACACACACACACATATATATATATATATATATATATATATATATATATATATATATATATATATATATATATATATATATACCTGAAAACTGATTTGGCTTCATTTGGGACGAAGTGATTTCACATGATCTTGAGTCCCTGAAAAATTATATTTCCGATTGGCATGGTCGAAAGTCCCGTGATAATGGCAGAATGAAGAAGGCAAGAGAGCAACACGAATTGGTAATTTTCTATTATGCTCTCATTTATCAAAAACTTGTTTTCCCTTCGAAAAGTATAACGAATTAAGCAAGTGTTCACAAAAACAAAAAACCAACCAACCTTTTCCGGCATAATAACTCCATTATCCTTGGAAGAAGTATAAGCAAGCAAGTGGAACTGTGGAATTGTTATAACCATTTAATATGGCAACGATGCCCTCATCTATAAAATGTTATCACCTAGATCGTTGAATATCTTTTTATATCTTCTTCCATTTCCATGAAAGAATAGAGGCACTTTCTGAACCATATTCCGTATGAAACGGCATGAATAAAACTGTCCGAATTTTGTCACCGATATAAAAGACATTATTTGCTAGTGGTCATTGGAAGGCTGAATTTCCACAGATCTTTCGAACGAGAATCCTGAAATATTTTGATTGTTGCAAATACAAAACTTCAAGTTGATTAATTTTCCTCAATGCGGATGCGGATAACCCATAAAAACGTTGAAGGCTGCTCTCAGAGTTAACAGCGATTATTTGCACTAGACCTTTCAAACATATCAATCTGATCAAAATAATTATAGATATTGGTTCACTTTTCAGGTACTACATTGTTACCGTGTTCGATTTTGAAGTTTTCTGAGTTTACATTTTTAAGGAATAATCTTAACATATATCCCTCCTCTAATAAGCCCAATCGACCAAAATGCGTGCCATTCCATAATTTTCAAAATTCAAGATAAAATTCCTGATCCGCATGTCAAATTATTACAAAACACTCGAGGCATTTGCTATTTGAAATTTCGAAAATCATGGATGTGCGAACATTTTGTGAGGTTTACCTTCATTACATTAATATTACATCATCATTACATTTTCACTAAAAAAATGTTGCTGTTCACGCAACACTCATCACATTATAAATCAGAATTTCATTTCGGATATGTTAATATTGGCGAACTGATTCTATTAAGGCACCTTGATCTATACCATTGCTGAATACTGATATATAAACACAAGAATAAACATCACATATCGTAAACCAGTCAAATGACACGTCACTGCACATGCGCATATGTTGTTTTCACTAGGAATCGTAATGTAATGAAAATGAAGTTAAAAGTTGTCAAACTCTTAGTGCAACTTATAAAATTGTAATGTACTGATGTGTTGCGTGAATGCTTCCACCATAAAATGGTGTTCAACTTTTCTTAATAATAATATTATATCAATGTAATTATAATGATCGTTTCATGAACCGAACTTTGGTGTACGGGGAATCCAACTCCCGAATATTCGCATGAAATCATTCGGAAAATTGGATATTGGAACTGTAAAAATTCAGCTTGAGACTTCTGGTTCCCGTTTGATCCAGAAGAAAAATACAGTGGATCCATGAAAGAAGACTTTTAAGTTCAGCAGAATCCTTTGTACTTATGTAAAATGAAATGAAAATCTGGATCGTAGTAACCAAAAGACATTTTTTAAGATTACGATCAGAAACCGCATCTTCTGATATTTTTTTCATGATCTCCCACTTTCTAATTGATCTAGAAAACTGAGTAAAAATGAGTCCCATTTCATTTATCACGTCTTTCAGTTTCATATTTGCCCACCAAAGTTCACATTATTACTTTTAATTTTCTTATTGTTTAAAATTTCTGTTCTGAAATCTCCTACCGACTTAAAAAAAATCCTTTTTCGTTATTTTTTGAAAATGAAATTTGCATGTGATATCTTGGCATATCATATCAGAATTTAGATTTTTAAATATCCAGTGCAGACAAAGTTTGAACTCTGGTGTAGAGAGTGTTCACTATGGAGGATAATCGCCATCTACTGAATGACCAAAGACTCAAAACTCCAGAGACACCCGTTGTTGGATATCTCTAATAACGGAAACATCGTAAAATCAAGCTGACACGCACGCGAATCGTCTCGATTTACTTGCAACCCCGATGGAAATAACAATTTGTATTCATGGGATTATTTCATTCAGAAATTCAATGCCAATGTGTTTTTTCGAGCTGTAATGAATCTTCTCAATGGAACTAAGTTTTCCTTTTATGTAACAGAAATCTGAACTCTGGTGCGGATAGTGTTCACCATAAAAACAAATCGATGTTTACTGAATGACTAGAGACTCAAACTTCTTCAGGTACACCGAGTGCTGGAGATTTCTGACAAAGGCCATCACGTATAGCTCAGCTATTAGAGTTCACATGTCGCGAGCAAAAGTTGTCTTCGGCATGCAACCCCGACAAAAAATAGAATTTTGATTAACGATCATTGCTTTCACGAATCTGATGCCAGACAGCTGTTTCAGCCCGCCATGGGATGTGGAGGTTTGCCTTCAAGCTAAACATCATCTACATCAAAGGGCATCTTGTTTTTTCAATTTAATTTGACCTTGGCTTCAATTTGCATTATCACGACTAACACAGAGATTGCCTTTCCCCATAGAAAAGTAATGCTGAATCCCAGTCAGAATGTCCATCACTGGAAAAAAAACTGAAATAATTTTCACCCGATAAGAAACCAATCTCTGAAGATACGTTGATATTATTCTTTCAAGATCGACGAAAATATTTTCTGGGGAAGAGATCAGGAATTAGTCTCATATCAGTCAGAAATATGAGTTTCGAATCGAGGTGATTTGATGACACTGAAGATCTGAGTTCTGTAAAAGAAATATGGAATAGAAAACTCAACTTCTTCCAATGTTATGAGATTATTTCGAAAAATAACTTCAACGAGACAAGAATAGCACGTGAAAACAAAAGGCCGTAGGTTCATCTGATATTGAAGAAACATCTTATATGATTCAAGGCTGTTAAATTCAAACAAGCGGCATTTAATCGCTGGCGCCAAGACCCCAGTTGAAGACGAGTTCTGAGTATGTTAACGCAAGAAAAAGATGTAGTGCAACAATTGAAGCTGCTGAAGAAGCACATTATCAGAAAACTCGTTCAAAACTTGTTGAATGTCCAAACGGTTTTTGTTCGTTTTGGTCATTTGCTAAAGCAGTCGCCAAAAATTTCACTTTTAGTTCATTTCCCCCTCCAACCAGAGAAGATGGATCACAAGACACCACCGCCCAACAACAAGCAAATATATTTGCAAATATGTTTGCTGGAAATTCTACTCTGGACTCATCGGGAAAAGATCCTCCGATCGACAGGGATATGCTTGAGATAATTTTTTACCAAACAAATATAAGAAAAATTTTAATGGACCTGAAGACGAATAAGGCGTGCGGATCTGATGGAATACCAGCAATTGTTCTGAAAGCATGTGCCCCCGAATCGACACCAGTACTTTCCTAAGTCCTGAAGGACAGCAAGAGTTCAGCCAGTTCCTAGAAAAAGGAAGATAACTCTACTTTGTAATTACAAACCTATTGCATTGCTTTCTTCCACTTACAAAGTCATGGAAAAAGCAATAAATATGAAGTTTATCAAATATCTAGAGAAATCAGGAATAATTATTGATTTATTGATCAACGATCAACCGGTGACTTAATGACTTATGATTCTTATATTTGACAGAAAGAAAGCTGCAACCCTTCACGGAGGACAACCGTTCGAATTGTTTTGTGTTCGCAAGTCCAGCCGAGTGTCACTGAGAAAACCTGTGGCGGGTCGAAACAGCTGCCTGGCATTGGATTTGTGATTGCAATCATTTCGAACATCCAAGTTTTTGATTTCTGTGGAGAGATGCAGCTTTCTCTGCATGTAGACCGAATACGATTTTCGTTCGCAGCGGATCATTTGTTACAGCATTGCCGTACGATGTCCTCGCTCCAAGAGGTCTCTTGTACTCTGTCTAGTAGGAGATGACCAGAGAATTCCGGTCATATAGCAGATGCCGTTTGGCCTTGGAGGTTTACACCATCCCATACCGTGTATAGTCATGTATCTGTAGGATATTGCTGGGCAATATGTTTTTTGAAGAATTTAATTCGCAGGACTTCATATTTCGTAGAAATATATTCGCAACGTTGAAAAACGTAATATTTGCATGATTATTTCCGATAGTTTCTCTTGTATTTCAAAAAAACAAATTTTCACAGACGAATAACCGATAGAAAACAGTTACCTATATGAGTAGTGAGGATCATACTCATAGTATAAATGATTTTCAAATTTCAATATCAGCACAGAATCGACAAGAACGCACGGTTTCATGAGCCCACTGATGTTCTAATTTTCTCCTTGGTATCAATTTCAAAAATCGAAATCCAGAACTCTTTTCTTCCACTTGTCGTGGTAGCCCAGGTGTACAAATGGATTTCTCAACAAACACCATTCCCATTATCACTGTCCAAAAATCGACATGCACTGTATGTGAACTGATAAGATCCAATCCAAAGGTTGTTGTCTCCGGCTGGGTGATTTCATGTACAATTCGAATACAGTCTAGTATACAGGGTGTTTCGTTAGAAGAACTTACCTAAACCTCAACTGCAGTTGACGAAAATGAATGTAACATTTTGAGAAACCTGTACATTGTCTACGGAGCGTTTTACCGAATAAGATCTCTGGAAAAATAACAATAGCAGCTATTTCATTTAGAGTCGGTTCAACTTTCGAATTTCACAAAATTAAATTATATTTTAGCAACAAAACATTATGGCAGGAAAACATCGCTGAGTGAGGAACTACAGGACTATTTCATTGACAAAAAATGTAATGATTTTACCATTAGATAAAATGACACAAAAGAATGGAATATTTTGTGCATCTGGAACTGATTTCAATATATCGACCTCCATTTGGAACTTTTTTATATCTTTCCGCATTATCGATATATTGAACAGAGACACACCGTTTGCATATCCTGTATAGTATTTGAACGCATCATTGTGATCATTTCATCAGTTTGAATAACTTTTATTTTCTATGAAACGATTCCATTCTCCTATGACAGCTCAACAAAACCAAAACTCGAAAGAATCATCAATAATTCTTCCTTTCTTCCATGCAAATCTTTTTCTTGAAGTGAACCTGCCAACCTATCAATCAATATCAATCTATCAAAAAATATTGAAAACTGGTTTTGCTATGACTATTTCAGAATAAATAATCCGAAACATCTTACTGATTTTTTCTATTTATCAAAAACATAAATTCAAAGTCTGCTCTCGAGCCCTGAACACAATTTACAGCCACCTAAAATCAAAAAGTGGGAAGAAATATCGAATTAGGAGTAGTAGAGCTAATGAGCTGAAATCATCCCCTCAACAATTCTTTCAGTTAATGCTAGAATAGATTATTGTCCTAATTCCACATAACTTACGGTGGTGCCGTGGCCCTGCTATATAAATTTGTGCTCTCAGCCAGATGATTCAGGTTCGAATACTGGAAGTAGCGAAATTTTCGAAATTCCCTATTTGCCGCCCAGTCACAAAGCTAAATGATTTGGATTCTACTCCAAAAACTGTAGATCTCAGGTATCCCTTCTTCGCACAAGCTTATAAATGATTCTCTGAGATGTTTCTTCGTTAACTGAAATATTCGTTGAAAATACAAGGAACATCACTTCAAAAATCACCAATTCACCTGAACATGATTTCTAATACTTATAATCAAGAGGTTCCGAGTACACTCAACTTGAAATTTAGTTGGAATATTTTTTTATTTTCTTCTTTATCATCAAACGATAATTCATTGAGTTTTTGCTAACCAATTTATTTTTCGAATCGTTCTTATAATTTCATTTGATACTTCTTCAATTGCCTAATACATCGTAATATTCCATTAATTTTTTTGGATTAACTCCGTTTTGAAATATAACTCTTTATATTATTCATTACTCTCATTCAAGATTTGATGCAGTCAGAATAAAACCAGCACTTTCCGAGGAACATGCTTTCTCATGCTGGGAATCACTGCACTTTTAACGTAACTACTAGCCGAAACATCATGATGATGTTTTTTGCTGGACTGTTATGACCTAATAATAATCACAGTACCTACTCAACAGAGTCTGATTACTGAAACATCAATATGAAGCTGTTGCACCAGACACGCGATTGGTCATCATTGTCCTTCATTTACATCCCATCCGCGATGAGAGGAATCATCCTTAAGTCCGGGATACTCCTATCATGTACCGTTCCGATCTTCCTACGATTATACAGTCGGACGACTGTCCGCGAGGAGAATGGTACTGGACTTCGAACACCAAAGTTCCCACCTTTTCGACTCATGCAAATCTCGACTCCGGTCATTCATCCAATCCATGATCCAATCGTTCAGTGTATTTGTTTCCCGACTGCAGGACGCCTGTCGTTTATTTTGAGTTTCGCACGGTGTTACTTTTTGATTTTTCATTGAATTGGAAAAGAATGAAGAAGTATCCAGTACTCAGTACCGTATGACAGGTCAAGGAGCAGTACAGAAACTCCGTCTGCAAAGACATGGTTTCGAAAAAATATTGAAGTAAAATACTATATTAGGCAAGTAAATCAGTATCTGATCCATAAAAAACTGCCAAACTCTGTCTCGTCTATCGTTGTGGCCAAGCGGTCTGAGGCGCAGTACTAATTTTCAATTTGTCTATTTCACTGCTGGTTCGAACTGCGAACGGTACAGCACTTTTCTAACCTGTTCAGTGCTGTAGCAGGACGATCGCGTTACCACTATATTAGGTATGATAATATTAATGATTGATGATTCATTTCGTTATAACAGCTGTTGTAATAGTTAAAACCATAAAACCTCCCAGCACCATCTGTCGGGAAAAGCTGAGACCAAAGATCATTTAAAGTGTTGGCTTGGTTGCATACCCTACAGGTACGAATGGTATTTTTCATGTTTGTGTTTTTTGCGCCATTTCACCACAGGTTGGAAGGGAATAAAAAACTTGTGTGTGCGATAAATTGTTTTAATGAGAACTTTCGAGAACGAAATCTGTAGGTGATCACACCTCTTTTTCCAAGCGAAATTAAATTGTTAGCTGAACCTTGTGGTATCATAAAATTCGAATACTCTTTGGATTTGTGGCCTGGTCAACTTTCAGGTAGGCGAATAATGTATTTTTTATTACTTAGTTTCCAAATATCATGGTGTTTCCACGTGCCTTTTGCACAATTATTTTTGGTTCAAATCGTCAACTTCCATTCAACTTTCAGTTTTACAATTGAAGAAAGATCATCCTGTACGTAATAAACTGGCAAGAAATAAATTATATGGTGGTTTGTCGTAAACTGGCGTTATTCATTACGGCCTCTGGACTCCAGCAAGGCAAGAAACCCCGAAAATTGACCCTGAGATTTCTGTACCACCGCAACTTGGCGACCAGCTCGTGAGGCCTTGTTCCATCAGGAGTAGTGGATGATTTCAGGATGCAGCATACGCCATGTAACTATGATCTCAGGCCAAAGAGACCCCTGAATTATGAAAGACTGCATGAAGGTTTGCCTCAGCAAAGTAGTGAAGAGGAAACACTCATCAATAACGAAGCAGAAAATGAAGGTAGGATCTTTCCAAATATTAACAATCCTCCAACGAGTGGTTCTTCAACTGTCCAACCCCCTGAGATAAGCTCTCTGGGTGCAGTGCCTAGGGTTACCACATATAGAAACCGCACTCCCATCACAGAGGCGTTTCAAAAGTCATCAGATAAAAATCATTCAAGATCTGAAAATAACGAAAATCAGTATAGGCCAAGCGAATTACCTAACCAACCACCAATTTATGGGGGGGCAGCCTCTAACTGGGGGGCATCTGCAAACTTCTCAGGGGTACAAGGCGTCCATTTTGAAGAACCAACTCAGAGGCGTTTTTCCACTCAATCGCCGGAAGATCTCACGGAAATTGTCACCAAAATTGTTTCAAGAATTCTACAGGAACAACCTAAAATTAGTCAAAATGTTAGCTCAGATAGGTCTAGTATTCTTTTGAATTCTCAATTACCAAATGATCATGTAACTAGGTCAGGAAACACTTTTGTAAGACCAGGTGACAATAATAATTATTTTTCTCCGAATTTGGCCCGAGGTGAGTCTGTCAGAAATGACAGCTTTTCGCTTATAGAATTAACAAAAATTATGCCAGTTTTTGGGTCAGAAAATGATAACATCCAGCCATTAGATTTTCTTCAATTCTTGGAAAGAGGTATTGATCTAGAACGAACATCATTCAATAAAATTAAAATTATTTTAAATAATTGTTTTAGAAATTCAGCAAAACTGTGGTGGAATGTATTTGCAGATCAGTGTGACAATTATGATGAATTCAAGTCAGCATTTTTAGAAAATTTTTGGCACTCTAGACTGCAAAATAAATTGAGGTTACAATTAGAGAGTGCAAAATACCATGAGGGTTTATTTGTAGATCATTTTAATTACTGGGTAGGTGCGGCAAAAAATCTCCAACCCCCCTATAGCCAAACAGAACTCATTGAACTGATAGCACCCCATTTTCCTCCTAATGTAGCAGGTTCCTTGTTAGGAACTACCACGTTGGCACAAGCCGTTTTTAGATTACGTCACGCTGACGAATACTTCAAAAATACTTCACGCAAACCAAATACTTCACATTTGAGAGATGTGAACCAAAATAAATCGTTTAAGCCAAACAAGCCATTTGTTCATACCAAACACTTTGATCATAACTTGAAAAATATTTCTTCCATGGATGTAGAAGATAAGGATACTTTTTCGGAAAACGAGAGCGAGCCTCACATATAAGCTCGAATGTAGGGGCTGTTTTGCAAAGAGCTAACCAAAATGTTGCCAATAACCCCCTTGATGAATTATTAGAGGAATGTGATTTTGACCACACCCTTTCAGATAGCAGATCTCCTGTCATTTTGATAAATTTTTATGGATACAAATTTCCTGCTTTGGTGGATAGTGGCAGCACCATTTCTGTTATCTCTGAGGATGTTTGGTCACAACTTCATGATTATCATTGTATCATCGCTCATTTTAATGCACCGGGTGTTCGTATTGTTGGAGCATTCAAGGCAAAATACAAAAAAGTCTCGAGACAGGCTCAACTACAATTCAAATTACAGAATTTTGAGTTTAGTCATGAATTTTTGGTTGTATCAGGACTTTGTTACCCAGTTATCATAGGTTGTGATTTTTTGCGGTATTTTCAAGTAAACATAAACCTAGCTGATAGGATTTTGTGTATTCAGTACAAAACTGAAAGTATAACTATACCAGAGATGGATAGTTTACATGATTTTAATTCCACAGAGTCATTAAATGTAAGTGCATTGTCAAGTAAATATTTTAAAAACTTACCACTGAATGCAAGTTCAGAGCTACAGGGTGGCTCAAGTTCAAATAAAAATAATCTGTCAAATAAAAATAATTTTCTTTCAAATAAAAATAATTCTGGTAAAACTGAAAATAAAAAGCATTCTGAAGGGACCCAAGAAAACGCAAAAGAGGGGGAAACTCATCCGGAAATTCGAAGATTTGCGGAAGCTCTGGATAGGTCGTCGTTATCTGAAAATAAAAAGCCTAGTTTAAAGAAATTGCTAATATCTCATACCGATCTGTTTTCTGATAAACCTGGCCTAACCCATGAATATTATCATACTATCAAACTGAAAGACTATTCAGGGTTTTTTGTGAAGCCCTATCCGATACCATTGGCTCATAGGGTGGCTGTGGATAAGGCTATTGCTGAGATGGAAGCTTGGGGAGTTATTGAGCGTTGCTCGTCAAAATTCATTTCACCCTTGATGACCACCCTTAAGAAGGACGGGACTGTGAGAGTTTGTTTGGATGCTCGAAAGTTGAACTCGATTATGGAGCCTGATTTTGAACATCCCCGTCCTATTGAGGAGATCCTCAAACTGTTAGCAGGAAAAACGGTTATGAGCTCCCTGGACTTGTCACATGGCTATTGGCAATTGCCTCTTAGGGAAGAGGATCAGCAGTATACGGGGTTTATGGTTGGAACCAAAACTTATAAATTCCGGCGTTTACCCTTCGGCTTGGCCAGTGCCGTGGCATCTTTCTCGCGCTGTATGAGTTTGGTTTTTGGAAAGGACTTTGAAACTTTCGTCATAACTTACATCGATGACATATTGGTGCTCAGCTCTTCAGTGGAGGAACATTTGGGGCACTTGCAAAAAGTATTTAGCAGGTTGCAGCAAGCTGGGTTCACGTTGAAACTCTCGAAATGTAGGTTTTTCAGAACAGAGATGCCGTACTTGGGGTATATCATCAGTACCAGTGGCGTGCGCCCGGACCCTCAAAGGATTCAAGCAATAGTAGATTATTCAGCGCCGCGGAATGTCAAGGAGCTTCAGCGTTTTGTAGGGCTCTGTCAATACGACAGAATATTTTCATATCGCTTTGCAGAGTTAGCGGCTCCTCTCACTCAGTTGCTAAAGAAGAAAACCTCCTGGGAGTGGGGATTATTGCAGACTGAAGCTTTTCAAAACATCAAGAGGCAGCTGCAAGAAGAAGTACTACTTTATCATCCTGATCCCAAACTTCCTTGGCACGTCCAGTCTGACGCCAGTGACGTGGGTATAGCAGCTATCCTTTTCCAACTGGTGGGTGATAAAAGGCAGGTGATTGCCTATGCCTCTCGTCTTCTGTTGGAGAGGGAAAGGCGGTACACCGCTTATGAAAAGGAGGTGCTTGCGGCCCTGTGGTCATTTCAGCGGTGGAGGGTCTACTTGCTAGGAAATTCTGTGGTCTTGCATACTGATTGCAAGGCAATAACCTATATCCATACTTGTCGTTTGTTATCCCCTCGGGTTACCCGGTGGGCTTTGGCTCTGCAGGAATTTTCTTTTTCGGTTGAACATATTTCTGGGCAGGAAAATGTTGCCGCTGATGCCCTCTCCAGGCACGCTTGTGTTCGGTTTCCCGTACCCGAAGACAAATGTTTTAGAATGTTTTCTGTATTTGACTTGCCGGAACCATTTCAAGAGCTGCTAAAGAGCATAGTTCAGAAACAAGACCAGGATGTCAAGTTGTCCAGCATAAAAATGAATTTGGAAACTAATGAAAAATTGAGACATCAGTTTGCTGTCCACCGTGATGTCTTATATAGGCGGGCTTCTGATGATGATACTTTTCTCCTTTGTGTCCCAAAGTCCTTGGTTACAGCTTTCATCAGAACCTACCATACGCTATTGGGCCATTACGGTTGTTGGAAAACCTGGGTGGCTATGCGACGGGAACTCTGGTGGAACAACATGTACAGGGAAATTAAAAAATATATACGTACTTGTGTCCTTTGTCAAAAGGCCAAGATTGCTGAGCTTCCTAAACCCCGACAGCTGCAGATAATTCCGTCTGACAAATCCGATATAGTCGCCATGGACCTTTATGGACCATTGATCCGTAGTCGTGGAGGGGCAAGTTATATTCTGGTGGTCTATAATTTATTCACCAAATTTGTCGTCTTATACCCCTTGAAAAAAGCGACGTCAAGGGCTATGTTGAATCGCATGATCAAGCATTATTTTCCTACCTATGGTTTGGTTAAACGTATTTTGCATGACCGAGGGACGCAGTTCACATCCAAGCTGTGGCAAAATGCGATGAGTGAGGCCGGTATTCAGTTGGTTTATACTTCAGTCCGTCACCCTAACGCCAACCCATCAGAGCGAATAATGCGGGAACTTGGTAGGCTTTTCCGTACCTACTGTAGTGACCAACATTCTCGTTGGGCCTATGAGGTGGGTAATTTTCAGGAATTCCTCAACAGTGTGGTGCATGAGTCCACGGGTTTTTCACCGAATGAACTCCAGCTGGGTTTGCCGCCTTTGCATCTTCTCCCACCTGAGTTAGGGAATCCCTTAAACCACCGAAATGACTCACCCCCGGAACAAAAACTCATACTAGCCGAAGCTACACTACAAGGCAAGGCTGCCCGGAGAGCATTAAAACATCCCGGCAAGCCCTATCATCGTTTCTCACCTGGGGAATTAGTTTTGTTGAAGGCCAACAACCAGTCTTCTGCTCTTAAGGCAGAAACTAAAAAGTTTCTACTGTTATTTGAGGGACCTTACAGAATCAAAAAACAGATCAGTGATGCCACTTACCTCTTGGTCGACCCTAATAATGATAGGGAAAGGGGCATGTTTCATGCCAGCCACCTGAAATTATATCATGTACCACCTTCAGTTCAATGAACTCTAGCATTTTTCATCGTCACTGAAGTGTTGGGGGGCAAGTTGTAGCAGGACGATCGCGTTACCACTATATTAGGTATGATAATATTAATGATTGATGATTCATTTCGTTATAACAGCTGTTGTAATAGTTAAAACCATAAAACCTCCCAGCACCATCTGTCGGGAAAAGCTGAGACCAAAGATCATTTAAAGTGTTGGCTTGGTTGCATACCCTACAGGTACGAATGGTATTTTTCATGTTTGTGTTTTTTGCGCCATTTCACCACAGGTTGGAAGGGAATAAAAAACTTGTGTGTGCGATAAATTGTTTTAATGAGAACTTTCGAGAACGAAATCTGTAGGTGATCACACCTCTTTTTCCAAGCGAAATTAAATTGTTAGCTGAACCTTGTGGTATCATAAAATTCGAATACTCTTTGGATTTGTGGCCTGGTCAACTTTCAGGTAGGCGAATAATGTATTTTTTATTACTTAGTTTCCAAATATCATGGTGTTTCCACGTGCCTTTTGCACAATTATTTTTGGTTCAAATCGTCAACTTCCATTCAACTTTCAGTTTTACAATTGAAGAAAGATCATCCTGTACGTAATAAACTGGCAAGAAATAAATTATATGGTGGTTTGTCGTAAACTGGCGTTATTCATTACGGCCTCTGGACTCCAGCAAGGCAAGAAACCCCGAAAATTGACCCTGAGATTTCTGTACCACCGCAGTGCGATAGGCAATTGTTTGTTGGCAAGATACCAATCCTGGGATATCTGGATTGAACACATCAACCGACCTGGTTGAACCGGAAGCATGTTTGACATTTGACATGTATGCTCACCCCTTTCCGAGCCCGCGCCGATCCGATTCTTGAGGCGAAATCGGACTGGAGTCGGATCGGAGTAGTGTCTGAGTATGTCTCGGCCATTAGTTTGTTTTAGGGTAATCGTTCTATTGAGCCCTTTTGGGGAATGTTTCACTTTGCGATTTCTATAAACACTACAAAACCCCGATCAAGAAAATTATGACTGGATATTAGAATTGTGGAATATATTGGACTCGTGTGAAACTTTTCCATGATCATATTCATTCGAATCAGTTCAAATTGAAATACCATTCACCAAATACCACTGATCCTTGAACAACAGGTCTGGAAATGAAACTTGTGGCATGGCTTCATGAGGCACTTCAGAAGTAGATGGTGTCGCTTCACTCAAGAACTGGCTGGAAGGTGAAACGGATGGATTGTGTTTAAATTCTCGTTTCCTGCGTTTTTTCTCATGTTGCTGTTGAACCCAAAGAGCCTGGAAAAGAGCAGGTTTGTGCATAAAGGGAATCTAGTAGAAACGATACATTATTGAAATCATATTTTTCTGAATGGAAATGAAACTATTTTTGCTCTTCAAGAAGATATGAGCATGTCGATATGTTGTTATCATAATACTCTTCCTACACTTTTATGACTGTATACACGAACCAGAATAAAAAAACTATAATTATTTTCGGCAGTGGTTGTGAGAATTCACTTACATTGAATTGAATTCACTTACATTGAATGATTCGAACCTCTTTTAGAAATCAATTACCCCAACACGAAACTGGTATTATTTCCACTTGAAGCGTGTTTCGAAAACTAGGTTAGCATCTTCAGGTGAAGATATGGTATGAGGTTCCAATCTCATCGTTAATTTACCTGTACGAAAATCTCAAATGTGGATGAAATGATGCAAATTATCGTATTCATTATTTCCAGTAGAAAATTCACATGAAAAATTCACAGAAACCAAGTTCATCCATTCATTGAAAACAAAAAAGAATTCCTGTTCTCTCAGAGATATACTTCTGACTGGCCTGTCATTCCACGTGTTTTCAATGAACAAATTATACACATCACACCACATTCGGATTTCTGATAATTATTTTCAGAAAAATGGAGTTGTGTCGGTACAAACTGGGAGTTTCAAAAGTTTTGCCTATCATGAGGTGGAAAAGCAGACTCATTCAACAATCCCTATTTCCAATACCTACTCAGTTGAAGAGTTTCTCATTTGTCTACCAGGAAACAGGCACTCAAGTAGATTGATTATAGTGATTCCTCAGCATTGACGCCCAATGTCTTTATATCTGTGAACTGAATCTTTTTCATTAACGTTTCTCTCGGAATGAAAGGTACCTAAGAATCGGTTCTAATGAAAGCCTTTCGATCATTCTTTTCCTGAGTTGTCTTCTTTTGTCGGAATGAGAGGAGAAAATTTATTGATTCACAAAGAAAATGCAATTGTAACTGTAGAATGTATGTTTCTTTGCGAAAAACGGAACGTATCGCTCACATGTACGGAAAGGAAATTGCATGGAATTTTATAGTCACAAAAATTTCCTTAAGCGTGATATAGGACAGAGAAATATGTGATATGTTTGCTTGAAAGTGGTTGACAATGTTCCTTGCTGAATGGTAGTGGTTCGAACTTCCATTGTCCACAGTCCACATTATTAATTCTATAGAAACCTGTTGCTGAGAACGGAAGGATCAAAATACAATTCAAGTTTGAAAATCAAATCAAAATGAAATTTTCGGTCAATAATGAAATTAGGGAATCATTGATCAAAGAATATACTGTTGTTACAAAAATCGAAATATCGAATATGAAATATGCAGATACCAGCAATCGAAAGGTCGTGAGTACACTCCACTTGAAACTTGGTTTCAAAATTTTTTCATGATATTTCATCCAATTACTTAATTTACATTTTTTGACTAGTGTTTCATATTCGATATCTCGAGAACTGTTCTTCGCCTTTTATTTTCAAGATTACAATACACGCTTCAATACAATAATGATTATTTTGGAATGTAAAATATTTTTAAACATTGAAAATAATATATATATATATATATATATATATATATATATATATATATATATATATATATATATATATATATTGTTATAAGATTTTTTTATTATCGCCTCACGTTGGGCTGTCAATTTGATATAAAATTGTTTATTTAGTGTATAGAATGAGCCAAATGGGCTGTCAATTGTAATAAATTTTGTTTGTATAAGTGAAGTTCTCAGGGTTTTATACAAATAGAAAATGTTAGGGTTTGTTTTTGTAGATATTGTTAGACTCTTTTCAAAGTGTATACCTTACCTTCCCAAGGTCTTGCATTTCTTTGTTATCCCGGGGGGATTCATTCGGAAAGGACTTCTAAGATGTTGTCAAGTAGATCGTAAATCATAAGTAAAACTCATTGAAGGGAGACACGAGAGAGAATTTCAACAAATTTTAATGAAATAGGCATGAAATTATCAATAAACATATGACCATGTCGATTGGAATGATGAAATGTAATATCCGAACACACTAACCTAAATAATCGTAATGTTTACAATGAATACATACATTACAGAACTTGAGTCTGTATCATAGTTCTGTGGTTATGACATTTATAGGATTGCGTTTGATTCTACGCTAGTTTAACCTATGAAAATTCTTAACTTACGGAATACTTTAAATGTCATTTGTCGTTGACGTCACGGTACGTCATACTTCAGTTTGTGAAAGAATGTCAACACACTCTAGATTTGTTTACTAAATTAAAATTGTCCAACTTGAATAAAATAGCGGTGGAAAATAAGTCTATGAGCTCAGGGAATGAATATATGTGCACAGGGGATATATGCGTTGCAACGATATAGTTAAAAGTGTTTACCAGCTGGGTTTTTATCGCTGCTTCGACTGGTTCTGATTTTACAAGCCTTCACGGCCCGCAGAGAATCTCGATGATGTCGTGATGGAGGTCTGCTTTCTGGAACTGGCTGAGGAATTTTCCCTGGGACGTTTTGGTTGGGGAAAATTGTCACAAATTCACTCACGGTGGATCACTATACGGATACAATGCACTTGGGACTTTACTAGTCTTTTCAAGGTATGAATGTCTTTAAATAACTATCAGAGAAAATTTGTGCGTGCTCATGCTTTGGGGCTTGGATTCTGGGTCCTTGTTGACAAATCAACAATAGAATGTGTCGTTTCCTTAGCAACAATACTTCATTCTACTCATTTTCAATGTTTGTTACTTATTTCTAAAGCTATTCTACTATTTACACACACTTAAATACTATTAAACGAAAGCTTATTCATTCTAAATCTGTTCAGTTATCATCTTTTAATCATTCCTTTTAGTTTTCATGATTTATTTTAAGGAAGCATCAGTTGGTGTCACTAAAAATTTGAATCATAATCTCTATGACATAATTTTGTTGATATAGATATCTTACAAAATAAATCCATTTTATTTTTGAAAAAGTATTCAGGAGATTCTCTATATTTTTATGAAGGGTTTGGCTAACTTTCCATTTACTTGTTTATTATCTATTATTTGCAATTAATGTTCAAAGTTCACTATTTTGGCAGTGACAGTTGTTATGTCGATTGATGGTTTCTCAAACTATTTACCATGTACAGGGCGTCCAAAAGTTTCCTCTGAATAAATTCACCCGATTTACACAAAGATTGATGCTTTTCATTTGTGTATCTTTGATATCATAACAATATATATATATATATATATATATATATATATATATATATATATATATACTTCACACCAATAATTGGCATACTTGGGTGGGTAAGGCGTACGCCCTCTGAGATGGTCCACTTTAAAGTCGTTGGTTCGATTCTCACCAAAACCAACTTTTTTTGTACTTTTTTTCCAATAATTGAAATATTATAACTTTTCATGACGCACTCAGTATTAATTTTTGGAATTTCGGAAGATGTCGATAAATATAAATTTGAATATCGAAAAAATACTCTATATCTAAAATTGATTATCAGTATGATACTTGAAAGAGTTCTAAAGTATATACCTGGTCGAAGATATAATAAACTGAATAAATCGAATGGATATTGGCTACTTCGTCCTCGTGTGATATGACCACTCTTGTACAAACTGCTCTAAATTGATTGTCCACGATAAAACGGATATTGTAAAAAATCAAAAATGAACTAATCGGTATTGATGAAGTTGAAGAGAATTTGCAAATAATTTAGAATCAATAATATTCAGAATTGCTTTTTCAAGTCATTATCTTCATTTTCGAGGAACATCAAATAGATTGAAATTGATAAATATGAGATCACCCTACTATTGAATATACGATGTTTAGGATCTGAATGGGAAGTCTATCCACATGTGGATTATACGAAGGTTCTGAGCTTCTGTCTGTGAAAAAATCCGATCACGAAGAGTACGACAGAAGAGTCAAGTTATTTGGCAGCATTATTTCATAGTGTGAATAGCCTGAGTGGAAAAATAATGTCTAATTAATATAAGTTGGGTGATCTTATACGAAGCGAACTTAAATGTGCCTCGGCATTTTCATTCCTTCAATCATTTATATTCAGAATATCCCAACAAAGAATAAAGTTTCTTCGAAGAAACTTCTAAAGAAGTTCATTAGATAGTTTCATTCAATTTCCTGGTATGAATTTCCAATTTAAACTTTATCGAAAATAAGAATGAATAATACTTTCTCATTACGTTCGACTCTTTAGAGTTTGGAGTTGATTTCTGGGACTTAATACAAAAGAAATGTCTTATAAATGTTTTGGGTGGTGGTTTATTATTCAATTCCAGAATCGTATAATTTATCGATAAAAACAGTTGCAGGCGTTGGGGTGTTCATAAACTTAGTGGAAAAATATCCCCAATATGATGAATCGTATTGATATCTCAATGAAAACAAATGTTTTGCTGATGATATTTTCCCGGAGATTTTCATATTCAGTTTCATTTGATTTTTTGGCAGTCGTTCACATCAAATTCCAATTGGAAATTTCAGAGACTTATTACTCATCCAGATTATGATTCGGTAGATTATAAAACACTTATAGATCAAAAACCAATTCAAATTCGAAAAATAAGAAAGAACTGAGAACGAAATGAATATTGAACAAAATTTCGAAACAGTTTTTCTCGAAGAATCAATAAGAAGCAGCCAAATCGAAAACTTTTCAGCTGCTCATATTGAGCACAATTACAGAAGAAGGGCAATGATATTGATTTCCCATACCTATTCTATTTTATTCTTACTAATTTAAAATTCTGACACCCCATCAGGTGATCAATTATCCTATGAATTTCCTGATTGAAATAACACAGTTCTACAAGAGGAAAAGCATTATTCTCATCATTACTCTATCATTCATCATTACTGATACATGAAACAAGTTATGGAATACTCATTGCATGAAACTGTATGATACTATACTTGAGTCTGTTGTTTCTTCGAAATTTCTGCTACCTAGCACAACGTGGAATACTGAAGTACAATGAATACTTCGAATATTCATACCGAAAATGAGGTGATATTATCACACATACACCATTCAGTTACATGCGTCCTGTATATAGACACTGTTACAATGCAAAATTTTCACCGTTCAAGTATCTTTCGGTCATTCAAGAGAGTTTATGATAAGGCAGTAGATTAGGGTTCTTATGGAGAAAGTGAGTACTAATATCTTTCCTGTACGTTCTTGAGATAGTGTGTGGTAGCTTCAATATCGTGTCAGGGTCAGCTTTTTTATTACTCCTCTGGTGTATGTATATCAGATATCGCTAGACTATTTGACCTTTTGGGTTTTCTTAGTGCAATCACAATAGTAGGTGAATGCCTTATGCAAACTTCATGGACGTAAGCCTCGACTGATATGATTCTCCTTCAGTCCATATATCAAAATCAAAATCCCGCGACTTATTTCATTCGATGATACAATGTGCAATTTATAATTTCACGATTTTTGTGACTCTTTCGGAAAGGCACATGCATCTTTTTTCAGATTGTGGAACCAACTTTGTTGGAGCCATCGAAGAAATTGTCCTTTTCAGGATCTATTGAATGGAATTATCCTGAGCTCCTCATTTCACTGGACTAGCAGAAGCAGCTGTTGAGTATGTGGAAACGCATCTTAAACGACTAATTGGTAAACAAGTTTTCACTTCCGAGGAACTATATATCGTATTAGTTCCAATTGAATCTCTGTTGAACTGCCGTCCATTATGTATGCTCATCTCTGATCCAAATGATTCAACTGTATTAACGCGAGGTTTCTGAAACAACATTCTGATTCATATGGTGTTCTCTCGATTGCAACTGTTTCAACCAAAGGCGGTAAGCGACCGCTGGTGAAACTCTGTCCCTCACCGTCTCTTTCTATTGATCAATGAAAAATATACTCATTACATATTTTGATGGGGAGCCAATGTCCGCTCCTAGCGTCAGTTTATATTTTATTTCAAATAAGTTATGTCATTTTCATTGTGAGTTTTCCTTTATCACACTGATCGGAGGTGACACTTACACCCTCTACCGACGAGCCAGTGAAAGGACAACTTCCGTTGTCCTAATCCATCAAGAGAACACCAATAAAATCTACAATGTGGATGTCGTTCTCCATGTCGTATGGACATGGGACAAAACCTATCGGCATTACTGCTAAGACCAGGATACAGTCACCCACCTAACCCTCATCATCGTTTCCTGGACTTCAAATCATCATTCAGTATATTGAAATGTTGAAAAGTTCTCACTCGAACCACTCCATAGGTGTAGGAGAATGAAGAATTATAAAATGAGTCACAAGAAATATAACCGATGAGATTTGAACCTTTGGTGTAAAAGTTGAAACTTTTTCTAGAGAAGAAAATTGATACAAAAAATATACTACTTGTGATTGAGATAAGCATATCGAACAGCCGATGGAATTGGCTAACACTTGAATAAAAATTGACGATAACGTAGTTGAATCATACTTCATTGTGTAATTTTCACTGAACAATATGTGAACTGTTCAGTTCATGTATATTATTCGATAATTTTTAATTCAATTCATCATTTACATTCCATGAGAATTTATACCAATACAGTTATTCTTCGATTTTTGAACATTCCACTGGAATGGTGGGATTATCTGATTGAACGCCAGGTGATGAATTCCTCTCACTGATCTGAATTGATAATTCGATTCACAAAAACTATGAATATTCGGAACTCAGCAATAAGGAGTATCAAATCAATCATTATTCGACGAAATACAATCAATCGAAGATAATGCCAAATACTTAAAATTTCCGGAGCTCATTTCGATTTTCCACTCAAACACTCTCTTTGCAGACTACCCCACATCTAATCAGAGTACCGTCATCAATCTTCTACTAGAATGACTGATTTTAATTATTATTTGGTGCGTTCGGTTCGACGAATTCCTCGAAAATTCTCATACGGAGAGTGATTTTGATTGACATTTAACAAATTGGCATCGCACCCCTGAGTATCAATTTCAGGAAAAAATGTCTTTGTTGGTTATTGTGGGGTGAGAGTGGAATGGAGTCGGAAAGCAATTTCAAAAGAAAAAAGATATTGAGATACGATTCAATTCTAGCATTTTTATGCTAGAAGTGCAACTATTTCTATAAGATCCTACTCCCTCGTTCATGATATGTTGGATACCAAAAAGACCTTGCTAACGTGTTCATATCAATCAGTTTATTTCTAAAAGAAGCGGAGTTCACTCAAAACAAGGCAGGCAAAGCCTTCCTGATTGAAATGCCTCGGACTCGAATGTTAGGTGAAGTTCAACTCGAATTAAATTGTACGAGTCTTATTCTAGTGCAATGGATATGTCCAGAAGAAGAATGTAGACGAATTGATTTTGTGCATTGCTCAGGACTCAACTCGATTTATAGCATTTCAGAAAGATATAATTCTGGAGTAGATGAAAGATGAAGATTACAGAGAATATAAATTTCAATCTCTCACTTTCATTTCATCCCAGTTATTCAACTGCTGGATTGCTACGGTTATGTATTTTTTCCAATATTTAATTGATTTCTATTTAATATGTATTCACGTTTGTTTGTTTTCTTCATTTTCATCTCTCATATTTCCATTTCATTTCTTGTATGGATATGTATTATGTATAATCACTTCGACTATTCCTACCCACTGTATTATTGTCAATAGAAAATAAAGATGATTTGATTTGATGTATATGTACTTATCATTCATTTCGTCGGATGCTTAGTTTGAGGAGATCTGCTCTTGAGTCAGTTCCAGTATGCTCCGAATGGAACTTTTCCTAGAGGTAGCTTACTTAAGTTGCTTTCTGATTTTGAGCTACGCTGATTTTTACTTGTTTCTCATTTCCATGCTTTGGTTTTTCATTTCAAGCGCAATGAAATCAACACGTTTGATGCGCTTGTTTGATATGTCAATAATAGATTATACACCTGAAAGAAAATGCTTCATACCCGTGGAAAGCAGGCCAAGGTTTTTCTTTCGAGGTATTCAAACAATTTTTGGCCTGCATTTTTCTTACTTCTTGTTTTATCTTAAAATACCATGCTATTAGGAAGTAAAATTTTTCCACTCCGTGAATATGCTAATAATCCCTACAGTCGCAGTCGTCACGACTGAAACGATATAACGACACAAGATAGAATATGAATTCCGCGTTGGAAATGCTTGGTTAGCAGAGATGAACTAATTGAAAGTGCGATTTGTTAACTTTATTGTGGGAATTTCACACCAGAAGATCCTGGAACATTGATGATTTTATTATATCATCAATGAACGAACTGCATCAAATATTCATTTGGAGATTTTGAATAATATGGATTCTCAATCAGAGTGATAATAATTTTCAAATACTCATTTCTGGTTAAGAATTTTTTCAAAAACAATTCAACACCTGATAGCTATGGTATCGTTACGTTAAATAAATGATTGAAAAAATATTGAAAGATTATTGACTTCTATGATATTCTAGGTGAATCTTTCGATTTGACTTTTCAATGAACAACTTTTATATGGAAAAATTTGATAATAAAATTGGATACGAAATTATTATCGTATTCAGTGACTTTTTATGCTCTCAAATCTTCGACAAATCATCGAAGACTGACCACCATTTGAATTGAGTAAGGTTCAACCGCAACCTATGATACCAACCGCCCCTCAGACTGACAACATGGACGTCATTTTTTATATGGATTCAATGGGGTACTAGTTGTATCAACAGACATATCTGGCATCGTGTGGGTTCAGAGATCTGACGGCAGGAACTAGGAACGGCGAAAGCAGAACACTGGTTCTCAGTAGTGTAAATATTAGCATGTTCGCCTTCCAAGAAGAAGACTGGGGTTAATCCATTGCTCGCACAATTTTGGACTTCTGAGGGTTGACGTTCGTCAGCTGGTTAACGGAAATGAACAATTTCAGAACAATTTTAGAACTTCTTCATATCATATCATTCCTAAGTCAGAGTAATTATAATTTATAATTGTACATGCACCATAAATTTGTTTTTTTTTCTGAGCTTCCACATTGAATTCTCCCAAGGGTATAACTGATTCCAGGGCATTTTCAAATCACAAATTCATAAGTTCCGGCATCTGATTTGAAATTGATATCAGTATTGAAAGAATCAATTTTAAATACTGAATGATTTTACAGTATCGCATGAAACACTTATATCGTCATTCAGTATTTGACAACAATATCTCTTCAAGCAATTCAGAGGTGCCAGTTTCCTTTCGTGAAGTCCAGATATGAAACAAAAAAAAGTAGGTAGGTGAGGCATACACGTTTTTCCATACAAACTTTCGATCCAGAGAGACCACAGCACAGTATTTCAAAAACTACAGGGTGCGCGTGTGGACTAATATCTCACATTGCTTCAATTGAACTGAATTGTACAAGTCCGAAATGACATCGGTGGATAATACCTGACATTAAAGAAACCATGTAGGATGCATTGAATGATAGAAAATGAAAAAAAAAATTAGTTTTATATGAGCAGGTATATTTAGGAGTAATAGTTGCTCGACTTTCGACGTTAATTTTTTTTTGTAAGCAATCAAGAGTAAAGTGTAAATTCTTTCAGAATTACATTCAGGTGGATGGAAATATAACCATATCTAGCCTAATTATGTAACAAAAATTGGGTATGTCATTGGCAGATGACAAATTTATTCTCAAAAGTAAAACATGTTTATAAGAATGAGATTATTCTCAGAAATTGATTTCATTATCCAAACATGTGTTCAGATCATCCTCAGAAATCTATCATTTTGTTCCATGAGATCTGTGAGGTGTTATACGAGAAGTCACGTTCGATTAGACCAACCTTTCACAAAGACAATAATAAACATATTTTGGTTCCCCTTGCTTCACCAGAAAAACGTAATGAGTTGTTGAGGGCAGTTTTTGTAGGTGTTTTGTTGCAAGTAGTGGCTAGTAGCTTGAAAAAGACGTTACCAACAATTTGGTCAAATCGAACGTAACGAAACGTAATAAAAATCTCCCCACAGGTAAGTCATTTAAGGGTCTTTATCCCTGAATAAAATGGATTCAGAAACGATTTTTTTCATTATGATTGATGAAGGGTTTTATGAGTGTATGAAGAAAAAATAATAAAAAAAATATTCTTCAAGTATTAAATGAATGAAAAGGATTTTCTTGCTCATTTTTGGACATTTTTGTACAATTCCACCAACAGAACGAACCAATATTTTGGTGTTTGGATTTGTTATGTTTATTAGGTACCTGTTTTCAAGATGCCATATCATCTTACTCTGACCACCATATAGAGTACACAAAATTTTCATAAATGCTTTCTGCTACAGATTACATCATTAATAGTATTCCTGTAAATTGAAAGAGATTATTTTGCTTGAAGTGGTTGTTATAAAATAGTGTTCTATATTGTTATATTTACTCACCTGTTGCTGAAGAGTATAGCTACTCTAGTTTTCATGCATTTGTTAAATTTGTAAATATTTTTACCGTTGTATTTGTATAATTTCAGGCTTTGGATCGTCTATTTGCGTTGGTGGTGAACTTGAGTGTTTTCAATCTGTCATCAAAAAATAAACAATTGGATGTCGACCTTGAATCAGCTGACCGATACTTACTTTCATATTCCGTGAGACGAGCTGTTGGTGTACGCTGTTCTCATCATTACTCTGAACTTGATGTGTTCGTTGTTACTCTACTCTATGAAACGTGAATTCCTAGGCATGCCATCTGGAGGGTTGGAATAAACTATTTTATTTTCAAATATTAGTCTTCTGACATTAGGTAGACATTCTTGGCGTTGAAATGTTTTTCTTCACTTGAGAACATCTATATATACTATTTAATAGTTCCTATTATAGTCTCTACCTGTTTGAACATATTTCGTTTGATGAAATTCAAACCTCTTTGTATGACGTCACCGTATCGACGTGAAAAGCAGACTCAAGATGTGTGTCAGTTAGAATGTATGTTGATTTTTGGAGAATTTTCAAAAAAAAAGTTCTTCGAGTGCCATTATGAGTTGAGGAAAAGGTTGAAACTGCCCTTTTGCCGGCGTGACTTCAGAGAGGCAAGTCATAGGCACTGACTTTCTTCTGAATTTATTTTTTGTGAGAATACGTTGAAGTATCTGGTTATGTAGCTGCTCATTTTTGCTTCTGTTGAGCACAAAATTTCCGTCTAAACCCGAGAGGTATGTAAATTTAGTATTTAGATCTTGTTGGACTTTCCTTCGCCATTTTGCCTATTTTTTTCGTATGTCGAAATTGGTTGTAACTGAACCTATTTCACAGGGTTTTTCCGTTGGGGCTCAATTCATCCCTTTATTTTCTTGGCGAGGAGTAGAGAATCCTCCTTGATGAGTTTCCTTTTGAGTCTGATGTCGAGAAGTCTAACATGGGTGCCATGAGGTCGTATTCAGCAGTCACGTTGTAACCGAACCGTAGCTACAGCCCTAACTCCGCCGAAGTAAGCCAGACCTGATGTAGTTCAGTTATACCGAAACGTTCAGCATGCAGGTGTTGTTGTAAAGCAGTTTTGGTTCCACTAACAGCAGCTGTTACGTTCAACTCCAGTCTAGTTTCATCCAGAAGTACATCCCTGAATATTCACCGTTTGATACATCCACTCAACAAGTTTATCACCACCTCTAATGGACCGTCTAAGGAAGAGCTGATTCCGAAGCTCTAGGTATCATTTTCATTTATTTCAGTCATTTGATATCGTAGAACATATTTGTTCAAATTTGTCCTGGATACCGTTCCAGATTGTACATAGCTCATTGTATATTTCCATCTTTCCGTTCAAGATACTAAAATAATAAACTATTTTTGGGGATATTGACTTTCATTTCATGAAGCTGTCATTGTCAATATTTTCGTTTTCTGGGTTTCATAAAATCAAATTCTAGTGGCGCCTAACATTTTTTATTTAGCTATCAATCGATATTTATTTATACTTGAACCCATGCCCAATGCCGCCAGACGAAGAGCTGCCGTTCGCTGTGTGTAAAGTAAATTTTATGCCACACACTTCAGCTAAGATTTGTATCCAACATTGTCATATGGTATTGGCAAGATATCCACAGTTAGTTCCAGAACTTTGAGAAGTGTGCATTGTTGATTTCAGGAATAAATTTTATTCTAATTCTGTTCATGAAAACTTTGTTGGTAGCTACTTTTTATTTAGTCGACTAGAATTAAAAGTGATTCACGCAGTTCGGTTTTAAATAGTGTTTGTTTTGGTTCAAAGTTTTTTGCCAGAAAAGTGTGCTTTCAATCGCGATGCCCAAGTCTACAATACCCTTATCTAGACGTCATAAACGAACTGGACGATCGTTAGCAGTGAAGCGTCAATTACAAAATCTTCGTAGATCGTAGGTATTTTGCTGAAGTTATTCTGCTTGGATATAATTGTTTATATTTTGAATTAGGAGAAATAGTGATCAGAATCGCATTGCACAGGAGATCCATCAGCCCGAAGGGGTACTCGAGGGGTGAGTGAGATTGTTTTTTCAATCAAAATTTTGACTTGAATTAGTTTCGATTTGATATCCTTAAATCTTACAGGCAAGAATATGTAACTAATGAAGCAATGGAAATTGAAGATGAAAATTTTCCACCAATGGAATGTGAAGTCGATGAATCTTATAGATCAATAACCGATATTATGGAGGCTCAAAGAATTGTTAACCTGGGCCATGTACCATTCAAATTCAAAAGTATGAAAATGTTCTGAATCACAAATATAAATGCACGATGGGAAGAATGGATTTCATGAAAGAAACAAGGAAAAGATTGATTTCCTACTTGCATTTTAACTGCGATACATGCAGCAAGCATAATGTCATAACCACTGACTGTACTGGAAAAGCCCTCCAGGACGTAAATAATGCTGTTGTTTGGGGTAGTTTGAGCGTTGGAATTGGACACAGCCAATGCGAAGAATTGTTAGGAGTCCTAGAAATTCCTTTCATGACCCCCAAGAAATTTGTTTCTGAAACCCATCATTTGAAAACGGTATGCTTGTTGAACATTTTCAACTTCTCTTTTGACACTGCATGATAATTAATACACGTATCATGGGAAAATAATTCATTGTACCTAGCGCCTAATTTTCATTGTGTTCTTTGCGTTACATTTTTTTCAACTCACAAAGTAGGTATTTATTTATTCCATATCATTATGTATTCGTTCTCAGTAGTAATAACTCAGGGACTTTGAAAAATTGTCAGACCGTCTAAGCGGGTGGAAAGGGGGTTGAAAATTCGAAAATAATCACAATTCGAGAAGATAATTTTGTACACCTCTCATATGGAATAGGTTGTTTCTCGTGGTTGAATTGACCAAGAAAGTGATGTATGTTTTCCTGGCCGTGGAAATAGGATTGAGAACTCAAAACTATTATAATTCGTTTCCTTCGTACAACTTTCATATTCAATTTTGCTGTTTCTCAGGCCATCTATTGAGGTTGAAAAATTCCAGAAAATTTTCAAAATGTCTAGACTCTCACATGCATCGAGTAGCTTTGTGTCATGCACATGCCCGGTCAGTTTCAGATTGCTTTCACCAATTTTTCTGAAATCTGTTACTAATCAAGCATGTGCATAACACAATGCTAATCGATGCATGTGAGAGTCTAGTAATAACAAAATGTAAGAATAGCATGAATGGTGATAAAGGGCCTATCCCTTTCAGCCCGCTTTTGAGTTCGTTGTTGAGAATAACAGAAGTAACCGACGAAATCCACATCGTATCAAAAAACTTTGCAGGTAATGGCTGCATCAACAGAAAATTGTAAAGTCTGTGAATAGTTAACCGTAGTTTTCAGATTCAGTATCAATTTTCTACTCCTGAAGATTCTAACCTTGTTAGCAAAACGCGCGTTGATTGCAACCAATATAAGTTTGGTGTTGGGGTAATTCATCTCTACAAAAAGTTTCAATTAGATGATTCCGAATGAACCATTTTCATTGAATTCCTACTTGAGCCAATCATTTCATTGAAACAAAATCCAACTAAATGCTGTTATTGCATTGTTTTGCTTTTTTAGGTTTGGAGTGATATTCTTTTTGAAGAAATGAAGAGAGCTGGCGAAGAGGAAAAAAGAATTGCTATAGAAAAGGGTGATGTTACACTAGAGGGAACCCCATTTATAACAGTTATTGGCGATGGAGGCTGGAGCAAAAGGACCTATGGCCATGGATATAATGCATCTTCCGGTGTTGTGAGTTTTATTCTCATTATTTACCTATATTTGTTTATGAAGGCGTGTTTGATAGAGAATTTGAATTGTTTTCAGGGAATACTCATAGGAGCGGAAACGAAAAAACCCCTCTTTTTGGGCGTGAGAAATAAATTTTGCTCCACTTGTGTTTACTACCAAAAAAATCAAATGGCCCCAAAAAAACATGACTGTTCTCTAAATTTCAGTGGCCCTTCAACCGCTATGGAACAAGACATAATTGTCGATGGATTCTGTAATAGTTTGGTTCAGCATGGACTGTTATACAAATATTTCATAGGTAATATGGAAAGTATTGGTAATAGTTTGGGTTGTCTCAATATTCATGATTCTAGGAGATGGAGATTCCAGCGTATATGCAAAAATTGTCGAAGGTGTACCATATGGACGACAAGTGGTAAAAATTGAGTGTGCGAATCATATGACACGGTGTGTCAGTGACAAATTGCACAAATTAGCAGTAAATACAACATATCCTCTCAACATGCGAAAATTACTGAATGAGAAGGTAGATGGTATATCTAGACTGGAGAGGCTCATGAAAGGTGTCAGAACGGCCATAAAAAATAATATCAAGAATCCTGAGTGTCTTCGAACAGACATTTTGAATAATCCTTATCACATTTTTGGTCAACATGACAAATGCGGGTGAGTTGACGAACGATGGAGTTTTTATTTCAGCTAGAATACTTTTTGTGTGTGTGTGTGTATGTGTCAGAAGCGCACTCTATATATTTTTTTTTCGAAGCGGGGGTTGTCATTTGAAATTTTATCCGAAATTCAAAATACATCCCAAGATATTTTTACTGATTGATCGAGTGGTAATGATGCATTTTTGGGAGATGACCTATAACCGCTGAACCTCCCCCATAGGGTGCGCCCTTAGTGTGTGTGTGTGAGTGCTCAATATCAGAATATATAATTGATTCCATTCAGATATTTATTGATATATCGAATAATTCAGCACATTCTGCAACAAAAAGAGTACAGAAGTGAACTTGATACCAACAATTGAAGAAAGATTTTTCTCGAGATCAAAAAAATATTGGAGCCACTGGTCAGCAAATCGAACCAACTGTCACACAATCAGACTACAAATCAAGCAGAAAGGTATATTATAGATATTTCTTTCATCTTATTCAATAACATGGTATTTGATTCCCAGGTATATGTCTTTGGTGGCAAAGTTCTCTGGGGGTAAAAGGATCAACTATACAAAAAAAATTCGTTTTCTGCCAGAGCTTACGGGGCTGCATTATCCCATTTAGCGGGGCCAAGTTGGCATACCAAAATTTGAAAAACAGCAATGAAAAAAAATCCTGGAAATATTATGCAGTGAGTGTTTTCAAAGCGAGAAAAGAAGTTATTGGTACAGAGGAAAAATTGTTCAAAGAGAAAGAGATCTAAGAAGGGAATTTCTGGACCTGATATGCATTATGGACCAGAAGCAGCTCAACCGGATATTCCCGAAGAAGAGTTGAAGTTGAAAAAAGAACAGTTTCTATCAAAGTTAAAGGAAAAAATTTCAAGTGAAGATAAAAGAAGAATGATAGAAGAACAGACGAGGGGTCAGCACGAGAACAGGATGTGGCACGAACTCAGGTTGAATTATCTGACTGCTTCTACATTTGGAACAGTAATTAAAAGAAAGTCGAGCACACCCTGTCACAATTTGGTCAAAAGACTCTTGTATAACAAGAAAGAACTGAATACTGCAGCAGTTATTTTTGGAAGAGAAAAAGAGAAAGTAGCAATAAAACAATATGAGGAGGAAAGGCATTGTAAAGTTGATAATTGTGGGTTATTCATTGACGAAAACAATCCATTTCTTGTTGCTTCTCCCGATGGATTAGTAGGAGAAGATGGACTGATCGAAGTGAAATGTTTATATTCCATCAACGGAAAATTGAAAGATGAAGAAAATACATTCACTAGGTGTTTTCAGATTATTGATAATGAAATAAGGTATTAATCATTCGAATCCGATCTTCTAATATATTCAATTTCAATAATTATTCTAGGTTGAAGAAAAATCACAATTATTATTTTCAAATCCAAGGGCAGCTGAATATAACCAGAAGAAATTATTGCGATTTTGTTATATACACCAAAAATGATTTCATCATAGAAAGAATACATAGAGACGTATGTGTCTGGGAAACAAAAATGCTTCCAAAGCTAAAATCATTTTACGTAGATTGTATTCTACCCGAAATTCTGGACGGGCGTCTTCCTAGAGGAATGAGAATCAGGGATGCTCCTGATAGAGAAAAAATGCAAAAAAAAGAAAGAAGTAGCATTTTTTAATAGCTATTGATATTCAAATGAAACATCTAGAAAAAAATTGTCCAATTTCATTTATTTCCAATAAATGCATTCACATCGGTTGAATTGAATCATTCATGGCTGATATTGACTAATTTTGTCTTACCTTTTATATGGAATCATACGTATACGATGAACCTTTCCTGCAAAAAATTACGTTCAAATCGAAAGAAAAGTTTTCAAGATAGTTTCGATGAGATCCTATTGATCACTATTATCAACTGTTTCATTCGATTTCAAAAATATATCCGGCAAATATATTCCCGAAGAGCCCTAGATGAAATATTTTTTAGAATCAAAGACTATGAATAATGAAATTTTTCCGTCATTTCGAACTAATAAAGAAAACTGATAGTGTGGAAGGTCTCTTACTCGAAAGACAAAATCTGATACTTTATTTTTCAATTTTCCATTCATAACTATTACCTGATCAACTAAACATGCATTCATTTTCATAAACAACCAAAAGGCAATTCTTAACAAAACACGACCATGAATCAGGGAATAACCCGTAGCTATCTTGTAGCTACCATTTTTGAATTCTTGAAATTTGATGGAAATTTCATTTACCTTCAACCCCAAAATACCACTCATATATAATTCGACAATCGAACACAAAACTCGTTTGCCATCTCAAAATCCTGATTTACGAGCGGAAAATAATTTTCTTCGAACCCAAAAACCGCTACATAGGTACCATAGATCGCGACCATATTTCACAAAACTAGTCTGCCATTTTGAATTTTAAAATTTCAACATAAAAAATCACGCCTGAAGACTACAAAATATCGATTTTAATTCGGATCGGTCCATAATCACAAAACTCGCCAGACACCTTGAAGCCGTCATTTTGATTCATTACAAAAGATTCATAATGTTGATCACGAAAACCTCCACGTACCAATTATGGATCGAATCAGACCATAATCAAGTCTTGTTCAACTTGAATTGAAAATTTTTTACAAAATATTTGTAATCTCAAACCCTAAATCAACCCCGAAAACCTCAGAGCAATTATGAATCGAATCGGACTATAATTGAATTCTCGTTCAACTTGAATTGATTATTTTTTACAAAATATTTATAATCTCAAACCTTAAAAAATCCTCATAGCAATTCTGATTCGAAGCGGACCATATTCACAAATCTCATTCGCATCTTGAATTCATCAATTTTGATAAAAGCTTCTTAATCTTCGAATAATTTGCAATTGCCGTGCAAACTTTGAGATTAATACGATATCGAACAGGTTTGAATCTGAAATGTAATTTGAAAGAACGAGCACGACGGTGAACTGAATTCGGCCCTGTTATGCCTGAGCGTGGCCAAGTTAGAAGTAGGGCGGAGTTTGTATTTCTTTCATCAGGCGAACTCGCTCTGCCATCTAGCGATATACGTTCTCGTAACTAAAGGCTAAATACTCTTAATCTTCAACAATAGTGATGACCGGCGATTCCACCATAATTTCAAATTGAATTATTTCACCATTTCAATGATTCTGTCGAATAGAAGTGAAATTAAATTTTGTGAAACCTTCACCATATTAAGCATTGGTTGAGTTGTACAATTCGTTTTGTTTTACGAAAAAAAAAAGGTAATCTCAACCATTCAGCTCAAAAAATTTATTTTTTATGCTTAGTGTATCGAATGAACATCCTGCCAAATTCCTGTTATTTCATTATGAATCGCCAATCAGAGTGGCAAAGTACATGAGACAGCTTTCCCATTATTATTAAAATCACAAGAAAAGGAAAAAATTGCATATACCTAAAAGGAAGCAGATGAAAAATGATGGGCTCCAAGCATTCTCTTCGAAGAGATATTCCACTATGATATTTCTATTATATGCTGGAAATTGCTCAACTTCCTCATCAGTTGCGCTGGGTTAGTACAGCCCATGACAGAATCCACAAACCTACTCAAATTAACATCAGAGTCTGGTTGTTTTTGAGCAGTACCGCCAATATCTGCCACGTCCATACAATTATGATCATAATAACAATAAAAGTTTACCTTATTGTTATGCTACAATTTTACAGAAATCGAGAAATTTAGTTTGCATGAAAATAAAAAGCCAAGTTTGGATTTCAGTGACATATCAGAATTCTCTTCCACATAATCTCAAACAGTCGCATACCAACTTTGTGATTGATCATTTCGAACAGTCCTAAAATATCAGAATCGGGCTGATTTCGTTGTGAATTCAAATTCGAATATATTCAGTCTATTGGCTCTTAAATTAATAGATTAGACAAGTCGAGGTTAGACGGCAAACAGTTATGTTTTCATTTCTATACTAATACATCCGAATATGATTCAACGGAAGCAAATATAATTTATGAAGAACAGACTAGATGGACTGAAAGAATCTGCGAAAGATTTGAAGAGCTAAAACCTTTTGATATCGAAGACAATTGATACAACCAACAACAGACCATATCTGAAAGAACAAACATTTCACATAGCACAGATGTTTAGCTAAAAACATTGGAATCCATACAACGAACCTTGTAGGTAGTGACTGCACTAACAGTTAACCGTCGTCTTTAGATTTAGTATCACTTTTCTTCTTCTGAAGATGCTAACCTTCTTAGCGAAGCGCGTGTCGAGTGTGAATAATATCAGTTTGGTGTCTAGGTAATTGATCTGTACCAAAGTTTCACACTTGTGAAAATGTGTAGAATATCAATGGAAACTAGAAAAATAAGGAGACGAAGTACGCTCCCTTGTGGAGTTCCATCGTTAACAAAATCCTCCTGCCAAGAAATGACAAGACTCATACATTTTCATCCAACTTTCTTGATACAACGGTATCAAATGCACTTGTGAGGCAGAAAAAAATTGTAACAACTTATTCACCATCATTCATTTTATTGCTTGCTAATGCTGCATATTTATATTGAATAATACCTTTTTCCGTTGATCGCCTATCTCGGAAACCATGTTGATTATCGAATAATATACGGAATGTGTTTCATCTGGTGGTTGTTTGATAATTCGATCATTTCTTCTAGGGTTACTGAAAAAAAAAATATCGAATTTGTATTGTAAATATTCTGCAATTCTGCACAAAATCGCTTTATTAAAATATTTCAACCAAGAGTTATGAACTCTACACATCTCAAAGTTGAAACCATGTCAGAAATATTCAAATCTGAAACTTATTGGCATCAGTAACCGTTTCCCCAAATTGGCTTTTTACGTAGGTGCTTCATCACAATAAGTTTGTGGAACCACTGCAGGATGATGAGCCATATCGAATTCAAATTTTCAAATGAGAAATACAGTTTTCACTGGAGAAAAACGATAAAAAACAACGTCTTTCTTGAAAGTTGAATAATATTATCAATAACAAGAAATGCAGGAAGTGAACGAAGTGAAAATATATACCTATCTCAATATTCAAAGACAAAAATAAGTACCCTGAAAACAGATACACTCCGTTCAATTTGTGCTTGACTCAACTGCAGAAAGTGCTGCCTGGTGTTGAATTAAATTTATTTTTATCTACACCCGTACTCTAATAATACATTTATCTACACCCGTACTCTAATAATACACTTATATGCCCATCACCCGTTTTATAATGAAATCCATTACGATACAGATTTTCAACCAATAGAAACCCATTATTTTTCAATCAAGCATGATGTGCAAGCTTTGCATTTTGACGTTTGTCAAGTCAAAATCAGTAGGTATTGAATTTTTGAAGAATTCAGTCAATTTTCTATAATCGAATGGAAATGTCTTATAGCAGTGATATAGAAGAATTACCAGCGACTCCTCCACAGATGTCTTAGACAAGAAAAAAATACAATCTGAAGGATTATATTTTTCATTTGATAAATGCAACACATATGTTATTATTTTCGTTCAAGTCGAATGTGCTTCATGGCCGAATGGTCAGCGGCGCGGGCAGTGATCACAAACGTCCCGGGTTCAATTCCAGACCTCGGCAAAGACTTTATTTCATTTTTTTTTCTTCTTATTGTTGTATTTTCGGTGGTTATATCATTAATTATAATTCTGTAGAATTTTTCAAAGAAATACGATTGATTACCCACTATTATTGTGTTCAATATAAATACCTAATATTATAATATTGTTAATTCTTCATTATTTATTGGGTGTAGATAAAATAGCATATGCAACTCTCATGTAATGGTTATTAATACACTCGCATAAACCATACGAAACTCACCTTCGGCTCGTTTCGTATCCCGGTTTATGCTCATATATTAATAACCATCATTACACGATCGTTGCATAATATACTATTTACGCAGAGAAAGTAAACTCACTTCCACTAGATGGAAAAGATAGAAAACAATGTACGGCAGATTAACTTTCGTGTAAAGCAAAAAAAAGTGAAAACAAATGATTATCCCAATATAAATGAAATATATGAATCTTATTAATGCCGCTATATGAAACACTAACTTCTAAGTGCTATTACGCTAGTTTTCACAATCGACTATATGCAAAAGTTTCTCATATTATTTTTTCATTATGATACATGCAGAACAACTGACCACGAGAAACCCAGTTCCTTACAAGAATAAGAGTACCCTAATTACGACATTTTTTTGAAAAATTATTGGCTTTCGATCTAAATTTTTCCATCTTGAAGTGAAACACCGATCAATTCGGCCTTCCTTGGAATAAAACTTTTTTTCACAAGATGAATTGTCTGATCAGTTTCGTTTCGAAGAAGGGTAGAGTCAATCAGTGACTTCAGCTAAAGCTGATCAGTCAGAAACTTTGACCAAGGTTGACAATTTTGTAGAACGATGAAATATACTCTAGCGACTTTCGTAACTTCATTTCAGAATGAATCGAGTCAAAATAGAGATGTTGAGTGTATTTATGAGCTGTGTATTGAAACAACGCACATCAACTCAATACACATTCGGTTATTCACTAATATTTTACTCACTAGCTCACTACAAAATATCGTATGAAGAGATTTATTATGGGTATGTTTTCTTCGAACTCACGTCCAATTGAATGAAAATATCGACATTGCAACCGTTCAAGATGAAAATTAATAAATATAAGACTCCAGAAGTTCAGTGGTTTTGGTCAGTTATTGAATGACAAAGACAACTTATGTTTACGTTGAGTATCTATATGTGGTTTCATCGTACTCAAGTATATGCCTTTTTTTTCTTTATTATTCGAGAACTACAAATTTACTTATTTTTATGAATGTGATGGACTAACCACTCCTCTCCACTTCACTTTTAATGAGACTCAACTTCACTCATATTTTGAATCTATATCAAGGAATCTACGTTACTCATGTCACAAAGAGAAAGCGGAGAAGGAATGCTAGCAGAAATATACCCTAGTACGAAATCTCTCATTATCTCGAATACTGAAAAACTCGACCTAGGACTCGATTTTTCAAATGAAGCGGTACTTCAATTTGATATCAAAATGGGTATGAAATTACACTCGCCAACTCCTTTTACATGACAAAGAATCTCGATACCGATTTGAAATGTCTCCAATAAACTGAGAGAATTTCCCAGATCGAATATCTACAAGTTGTTGGCTACAGATTTACTGTTTCCAATTAGGTACGGAAATATTTGATCGTTTGCCACCGAACGAATTGCTATGCCCAGATCGAGGTGATAAAAAAACCTTTTCACAAAATAAGAAGGGTTTCACAGGGAGCTCCATATCGATCTATTGTGCTGAAAAACACAAGAAGGTACAGAAAAAGAGAGAGGAAGTCTGATATGGAGATAATTCGTAATGAAAGAGTGGTACTAACTTGATGATCAAGACCTGTGGAAAAAGCACATTGAATTGTTTGTATGTATAACTTCATTATAATGAGCGTGTGATTGTTTTTCCTGTTTGGAATTTCAATATATGAGTCAACTCCACCAATGCATCCATTTGATTTGTACCTCAGTTATGAAGACTTGAAAGTGTGAAAATTTCGAAAGGAATGTGACAATTTTTTGGAACTCAATACAAATTGGACATTTCCATGATGCAGTGTACTAAAATACTTCATCTCAATACATGGAACAATTGATGATGGAAATGCATCTGAGACTCAATTCCTATCCACAATATAAACAAGTTTTTCATAGAAGATTTCCATACTCTTGGCGAGTATTGCGAATGGAATAACTGAAGATGATAATGAATGAATGAGAATGCGCACGAAACGCTGATGAACTGATTGAATATTATTTTAACAAGGTTTTGGAATAACAAAAACAATATTGAAGGTAAATAATCAGTGGAATCATTAGAAAACACAACAATGAAAAAGTCTATGAAAACGGAACAGCATATATACATGTGGGTAGTGCTAATCAGGCTTCAAAAAGAAAGTACAATTCTATAGTTCTTACATGAAAAATTACCCAAAGAGAATGACATAAGTAAAGTATTTCGCATGGGAAGAATTGAGAGTTCTCACAATATTCCAGGGAAAAACTAAATCCGAATATAAAGTGAGAAATGTATGGTGCAAGAATGGAAGAATATTTGCTAGTGTTGACAACATACGACACAATTGAGTTTTGCATGTTTACAGACAGAAGTAGAAAGAAAGTGATAGCTGTACCACAAACATTTCATGCCTGTAAATCTATTGCAACAAATAGAAAGCAGAGTGTTGAAAATCTCTTACAGCCAATTTCACAGAAAAAAAATCTTCATATTTTAAATTCATTGTTGGGGAATCCTTATCCGTTTAATTCGAGACAGTCTTACTATTCAATCTTGGCGAGCCCTGTATATGATTTGTTATACATTTTATTAATATTAAATTTAATCATGGTTAGAAACCTATATACTCGTCTCAGTTATTTTGCATTAGCATTTATATGAATGCCGTTTTTGAGATAAAAGAAAAAAAGGTACGAATTCTTTTTTATTTTTCAGTATTATTGCGAAAAATGTGGTGCCTTGAGAGTTTCATTGGGTCAGAAAAATATATTCTTTTCGATATTTTCAAGTAGTTTGATTGGGAAACCGTCGTAAAGACAAGGACGTGGGGGTTGTAACACGAAGTACGAACATTGCCAGTGACTAGGGTGAGTCATCTCCAACCAGTCGATTTTTTAAATGATGAACTTCTCGGTAGTATGCATTCGCGGCTAAACCATCGCAATATATATTCCAGTAGTTGACACATCAACGCAGGTCTGGTAATACACTCTCATTTAACTGGAGCTCTAGAGTTGGTCTGTCTTGACCAGAAAACCTGATCTGAATGACCTCAATTAGTTTGATTTGTGAACAAATCAACGGCTGCTCACTGTTTTTCACTCTTCCACTACTGATAGTAATTGGCATTCCAATACCAGCTCATTCTATCTTCTTTCGTTATACATGTTATAACTGGTTCCAATGGCAAACAGAACAATAATTTTATTATCAATATTGTTTGATCACTTTCATCGTTGGTTTGTGTTTACTGGACTCTTGTTAGGAAAATCATCGAAACACGTCGATTTTTCATTACTACAGGGTAACTTTATTATTCACCCCTAATTTCATCCCCGACTGGAGGAAAGCAACCCTGACAAAAAATTTGAATAGCATGGGGTGGTGAGCGATAGCTCATTTCATCGGGGGTTTCATTCTCTATTCAACCGTGCGAAGGAATTGAAAATTTGCTACTTTAATCCAAGAGTTAATGATTTTTACATATCTCAATGTCTATTAGACCATGCTTCTGAAGGTTTTTTAATAATCGCTATTCTCTGCATCTGAAGAATCATTGAGGACTTTTCCTACAAATACTAGTTGTACAAAAATCTCCGGCTGTTCAGAGGGTCATTTGATGAAACAACATCAAAACTGATACGCCAAATACTCACTAATCGATCATTCATTCATTTCCAAAATGATATAATGTTTAGCTACAAGCCTTTTTTAACATTACCATTACTCATGGTGAATAAAAGCAGGCGGAACTGGAGTATATGGAGCTATTTATAAATGAGTCCATTAGGTCCATCATGTATTTGAGTAGTTAACACGAACACAACGGGCCACACAATGATTTGTGTAAATGAAAGCCAAGTAATACTGTGGTGACATAATAATGGAAAGCTTGCAATATATTCAGCGATTGTTCCGATCGTCGATACGTTATTCTTTTGATGTTTCCCCTCATGTAAGCACAATTATGTTCCAAAATGATTGAATCAACAATCGATTCCAACAACCCATTTGAATTTCCTAGTGAGATATCGCAAAATGAGACACATACTTCGTCCTTGACACTCAAAAGTTTCTACTGCGAGTTTCTGTTCGTGAGGAAACGATAGCTACTTGATCGAAAAAAATAGTTCATATATTCTGTGATGTTTACATCAACTTCATCACCTTCTCTCACTGAAAGCAGTTATGGGAGATCTGGAAACGATGTAGTCAACGAGAATCCACTCTCAATGCCCGATCATATGAGATGAACATGTTCGATGGAATTGATGCGAAACACCAGCATCAGATAAAACGATATTGATGAAGAGTTTCAGAGACTAGGGAACGATTTTTTTCTCCAAAGCCGAGTATTCGTCGAAAAAAGATTATTCTTCGATTTTTCTTTAAGAGTCGACTCTTTTGATTGATAGTGAAGAGGAAAACACCAGTTTCCAATATTTCAAAATTCTATACCGAAAATTATTTTTGACTGACCAATCACCGGAGTACAAGTATTTTCATTAACAATGAAGTCTATACAGTCAGAAAACAAAGTATACAGAATTCAGAATTTCTTTATAACTTTCAGAAATAGGAAGAGCCGCATTGCGTTTAACACTGTAAGGCACTCTGGACTCTTTTCTGAGATCTATCATCTTGAACGAAGCCATATGGAATATTTGGCGTAATTTCTCAACTCAGAAATTGAAAGCTAATTAATTCAATTAATTTCAATGAGTTCAACATATTCTCAATTTTGCACAAATAAAACATTGTTATTATCGTGCAAGGCCGTACCCAGAAAAAGTTTTCGGGGGGGGGGGGTTGTGGCACCAGGCGGGGCAGAAGACCCTCCCAAAAGAACGTTAAAACTAATTATCAAATATCCCATTTCAACGCCATTTCAAGCTTCATTAACAAAAGTTAGGACGACACTGAATAAATGAACAACAAAATAGTTTCCCCTGTTAGTTTGATGTCTAGGTAAATAAATAGATTGACAATGCAAATAGACTCAACACTGTTTAGTACAATGCGGTACAAATTTACGTCTGTAAAAAATAACAGTTACATTACAAAACAAAATCCATTCTTCTGTTTTTTTTTTCTTGCGAATCATCGATCACTTTGTTGGAATTTTATGGCTTCTATGAACCGACATGAGAGCCAGTCCGCTTAGTCTATCTTGTCCACACGGATTTCCCAAGTACGCTTTCAATCGCTTGAGAGTGGAGAAGGTCCTCTCAGCAGTTGCAGTGGTCACTGGCAAAAAAGTGAATATTTTCAGGAGGGTGAATATGTTAGGAAAAAGTTCTCTATTTACATTGGCTTGATGTCTCAATGCCACAAGGAGGCTTGTCGAGTTCCATTTGTTTTTCCCAAAACAATTTCCACAGTGAGTACTTCCTAGGTACTAGTTCTAGATCAACCATCTTTTCATAGAGTTTCAAAGATTCAACGTCTATTTTCTCGTTCGTTTAGTTTCGGAGTAAGCCCCCAGTACTGTACTGCCAACATATAAAAACAGATTTTTTTCCGAAAGTAGTCAGAGTCAGTGACTTGCGAAAGCGAATGGCGGTCTTTTTTTCGTGCTGCTACCTATCGTGATAGCCCAACTACTTGCTTTACGGCAACTTACGTAATGAAACGCTTCGGTCTACGCCGTTAGCGGCGAATCACGTCCATCCACGAATTCCACGTAGGTGAATGGGTTAGTAATATTATAATAAATTTGACAAATTATTTACGTACATTTAGAAATTGGTTCGAACTCTTCCTTATTTACCTATGCAGAAGAAAAAGAACAATTATAATTTCAGTAATGCGTTTGAGAAATCTTTTTTTTTGGAAAATTTCGGGGGGTTCAACCCCTCTGATCCCCCCCCTCTGGGTACGGCCTTGTTATCGGGTATATACATATAATTTATTCTCATTTGCCCACTAATGATGTTCAAGCTTGTTCAACAACTGACTGTGAATTAATCGATCGTGGGTGACTGGGTTGATAGTCTTTTTTACTATTTACGACGACACTTCTCTTGTAGTTTTCAAAATTTCATTGTGTACCTCACTTTTATAATGTTTTTTCTGTTAATGAGTTATGTGTTTCAACGGGGATTTTCGATTTTAAGTCTTCATTCCTGAAAAAAAAACGTCAATGATAAACGATGAGATTGGAACCTTTGGTGTAAAAAAATTTCAACATCAAGGATATTTATCTTGTTTTGTCAGGTATTTGTGATCCACGGGTACTGAATCATCGACTCAACTATATTCTGAAACCAGAATCAAATCAAATTTTTGAAAGTATGAATGGGAGGCAGAACACCTTATGTCAGTCACCTTTTCAAAATATCATTTCCAGAGGTTGAGGTCCATATTACAAAGTATCCATGAGAAAGTCAACTAATAATAATTACATTGACTTCGACGATACTTCATGATTTGAGGAAGTAGAACTCCAACTTAGAGTGACTCGCAACCAAATTCATTTCTGTGACCGCAAAGTTCTGCTTGTTCAGAACACGAAGTTCAGGGCATTGCTGCGTCGAAACTTCCACTGGTTATTATCGTCACGTCAGAATGTCATCCAATCGAAGCTTCACCATTATATTCTCCTGGAATGAAAAAAGTAAAGTAATGTTTTGGATATGAAAGGAAAATGACTTCAGAATGACAAAAAACTATTGCAGATAAACATGTGTACCCGCTAGATCTTCTTTAGGATAGTGAGGAATGTGGCTGTGAAAGATCTAATTATATTGTTCAAATTACCTGGGTTTTCATTTGATTTCTAGTTCACAGATTCATCAGCGAGGGTAGATTCAAGAAGGGACGTCACGGTTAGAATGCCTACTTCCACTTGGCTTCACTCACAAGTGCAAGAGTTGTTGTGAACGAACCTAGTTCGTCTGAAGTAGTTGTTGGTTTTTATCTTATAGTTGAGATATCGACTTCTGCCAAAACTTATTTTCTTCGATTTTCTAATACATTTTTTCTTTCAAAATGTGCAATACAATAATAACAAGGTACACCCAATTACGACTGATAAATTGATAGAGAAAGTTTCATCCGAAGCTACATCGATATTTTGTGAGTAGTTTTTCACATAAGAAGAAGCTTCCTAAATTTGTAAAAATAACTGATATGATCTCCCCATTATACTTCGAGCTACATTCTCATAGACCAAATAGTGACGCCGTCACTACCTCTTGCAACAAAAAACACAACACCGATACCTTATCGCTTACTCACCATGCCCGCAGGCCTTCATTACGTTTTCTAGTGTGCTAGTGGATACAGCTCGCAAATGAATATTATATTGGGAAGACACCACAACGCAACTATAGTTAGAAATGAGGTGGAATGAGCAAAATTGAGAGGTTGATATTGTTTTTATTCAGGCAGATGAAAGCAGTTTGTGCCATTCTTTCAAAACTTTGCTTGTTTCAGAGAACATTGCTGTACAATGTTTATGATATATTCCAACCCAACTTCTGTACAGATGAAAGCGAGGTGGAAAATCACTCATGTGATAACAAACCAAGGAAAGTCTCCAGATGCACCAGATGAAGGTGAGCATATATCTCTTCTCTAGACTATTCGTGCAGTTTATGGAGTTTTTCTATAAGGCAAATGAAAACGGTTTGTGCCGTTCTTTCGAAAATTTTTTGTTTTGAGAGAATGAAGCTGTACAATGTTCATGAGATATTCCAACCCAATACTGTGCAGATAAAGGCAAGGTGGAAACTAACTCATGTGACAACAATCCAAGGGAATTTTCCAGATGCATCAGATCAAGGTAAGCATATATCCGTTCTCTAGACTATTCGTGCAGCTTTTCTACACAGCAAATGGATGCGTTCACAAGGGACATCGCTACACAGTGTTCTTGATATTTCCCAACCTAAATCCGATGCAGATATGGGCGAGGTGGAAACTGAATCATGTGATGAGAATTCCAAAGACAGTACCAAGATGCATCAGATCAAGACGAGCTTATCTTTTTCCGACCTGTTGTTTTTCCATATAGCACATGTTGGCGGTTTGTGCTGTTCTTTCGAAACTTTTCTCATTTAAGAACATTGCATTTTTTCGAAACTTTTCTCAGTCGAGAAAACATTCCTTAAAAATGTTCATGACATTTCTCAGCCCAAATTTGATACAGATATTGCACATGATTCTCAATCTGTTAGAAGAGACAGTCAAACTTGATACAGGAAGCGTATATTCCTGTAGGAGCAAACTGAATCAGGTTATATAATAATCCACGAGGAGTCGCCAGATGCATCAGATCAAGATGACCAGGTATTTTTCTGGACAGTGAATAACGGCGGTTTGTATCATACTTTTGGTCCTGGCAGACCACAGCACAGCATTTCAAAATTACCAGATACGTGTATGGCCTCACATCTTACATTGATTCCGGTGAACTGGATTTCACAAGTTCGACATGACATCGTAAAAATGGTTGACATACAAGAAAGTTTGTTCGAGGCAATGAATGAATTGAGATAGAAAACGATATTTTTATGGGGAAAAAAACGAGTCATAGTTCTCGACCTACTTCGGCTGTTTTTACGCAAGTGAAAGTGAGGAGTCCATCAGAAGCATGGTCATAAAAAATTGATATATTCACAGAAGTTCGCAGGAGACTTTCGGAACACTTCGGGGCCTTATTCTCAAAATACAATTCCAAACTAGAATTTTGGAAAGAGCAGATCCAGTGGGGTTGGGTCAGGATGTCTTGCTGGCCAGTATTGCTCCATATCACGCCCAATTACCATTTTATGAAAACACCGTCAGACAATCATCTTACATGAAAATTGAGATTTTGAATTAGGATATAAGTGTTGTATTCGACGGTTAAGCTAACGCTTCTATAGTTGGTTCCAATGGAATAGACATTTGAAAAATCTATAACAGAAGATTCACTCATGTCGGACAAGCAGTTTTGTACAACAGATGATAGTAGGAAGTTTGTCGAAGGTATAGTTGATCAACCTGTTATTATTATCAACGATCAATGAAAGATGATTGAAGCACTTGTTGTTCCATCTCAATTGCCGCAGTCATTCATTCTTGGTGTAGATTTCGCCAAATAACTTCATCTTAGTGTAGACTTTAGATATGATTGTTGTTATGTTCGGTCGAATTATTTTTCAATTGATATGGTTGAATACTTGGATATTGGTATAATTCCAAATCTTATGTCAATAAATCGATTATCGAAACAATGTAATCGAGCACAAGCAGTTCTAGCATTTTTTCAACAAATTTTCAGCAATGATAGGTTAGGATATACAAATGGAATTAAGTCGATTCTTGCTACAGGTGATTCACCACCTTTTCGTGAAAGGCCTTACGTTGTATCTCCTCATAAGCAGAAAACTCCGTACAAAGAAATGAAAGAAATACTGAAACTTGGGGTTACAACCATCAAATAGCCCTTACTGTCCTCCAGTGCTTCTTATGAAAAAACATGACAGTATTCCACTTCATAATTTGAATATAATTTCAGCTTCACTCAGAGACAGCAAGTATATATCCACAATACATTCGAGAAGAGCATTTCGACAGATACCACTCAGCCCAGAATCTTGTCAAAAAACTCCTTTGAGTGTGCTGGAAAGGGTCTTTCTAATGCTGTGCAGGTGCAAGAGCGTCTTGTAGATCGAGTATGAACTTAAAATATTCTCGTATATTTAGACTGAAGCAAATTTAACTGATAATCTTGAAAAGTCTGAATTTTCAAAACATCAATTGTATTTTTAGGTTTTATTGCAAGTTCTAACTCTATTCTTACCGATCCTGCAAGGCAATTTTACTCGTTCTAGAACCACCACTGGAGTTGAAAGATTTGTAGGGTTATGTCCATGATATAGACGTTTTGTCATACACTTTTTTACCGCTTCATCGCCAATTGAATACCTACTTGGAAAATTGCATTGAACTAGCTGATACATAAATAACACAAAATATGACAGTTTCGTGTACGTTTCTCACTGAAAATTGGTTCAAAGAACCACTACATGTGTTTTGCTATACAATATCTTCCTCAAGCAGGATGAAAATCTCAATATCACTATGAAATATGAAAAAACAGTTCAATTTTTTCCACAATACCCAAAAACAAAAATACTGAAATACTTGAAATCCAATATCATCTGCCGAGTGGTAGAAGGTATATATAAGACAAACAAGTAGGTATTTGAATCGAAGGATGACATAACAGGAATTGTGAAAATATACACAACCCACTGAAAACAATGAAAAATCCCACACGCCTCGCAGAACATTTTAAGTCATCACTTCATACTTTCATTTTTAATTCAGTCTAAATTATAGGAGAACAGACAGAATCATTAGAAGACGACGAATCATTTTCACTTCCAATTCAAATTTCTTTTATAAGATATAATTGTTCCACTGATAGATCAGTTCTTTCATTTCTTCGCGTCTGTGTCAATGTCTTTCGTGAACCTGTGTATGTATTTACATTTAATATAAATTTCACTCTTTTTCGAAATTGGAAAGCCACCCTGAATGTAAGAACAATTAACGTTGTTTGCTGTGAAGTGTTCGAAACGTTTCATTTTCAGCCATTGTTATTTTACATCATCAATTTTGTTATTATCAAAACTAGGCTGTAGCATCCCATATTAACATGTGTGTTCTGGTTTTATACTCCAGAATCCTGAAGATAAAACAATTAAATTTCGAAATGTCGAAATAACTAAATATAAATGATCCTGCTTGAGAGAGCTGTTGTATAGCAAATCTTGTCGTCCTTTGTTAGATTATTTTCAGTGGGAATCATGTAGCAAACTGTGATATTTTATGACCTCCTTGAAGGCAATGGAACGGAGTGGCGAAAACGTTGTTCATCAAGATTGAGCAACTTCTAGTACCACCACCTTCTCTGTCACAACCAGATTCAACAAAAAAATTTACAAGGTATTCAAAGTGACCCTAGCAAAACAGGCCTTGGTAGCATTCAAACTCAGCGCAACTATTCAACAGTTACAAATAACCTCTGATTTTCTGCATTGAGGAATCCAGACCTTACGTCGAAAGTGTGATATTCACAGACATAGTTGATCAATCCCCTCTTTCGTGATTGAACAATTATTAACAACATCCTTCAGGTGAACTTCAGAGATGGGTGGTGAAGTTATGTCAACATTCATTTGATTTAGTACGTAAGAAATGTTCTAACAACGTAGTACCCGATGCTTTCTCAAGGATAATTTCGGAAAATGAAAGCACTGACGATTCAAACTTAGCCTCTTTCATTCTTGATACAGATAAAATAGATCAATGGTATGGAGACCCCAGGAACGAATCTCTTGAAAAACTACATGAATTCCCTGAGCACAAAGTGGGTGAGTAATGGGTCGTTTTCGAAAATTCAGACTGCTTATTGAGTCAAACACTTCAGATCGGGAATTTTTGTTGTCAAAACTTCAGAGGCTGGATGTAATTGAATCTTGTCACGATCCACCACCATGTGCACATCTAGGTTTTTATAAAACTCCACAGTTGAGTACAGGAACGTTTTTACTGGCCAAAAATGCGACAAAATATTCTGAGTTGTGTCCTGTCCTTTCGGCAATGAATAATGGGGAGAAGCAGTATCGAAGGCTCTTTACCTACGAAATCGCAATCAACAAGAAATCAGAATTTGATGGAAATATACCTCACATATCATGGACGGGAAGGAAACTTACAATCTGACACATAAGAATATTCTAAAGTATTACACATGCTCTTATACTGAATGAACAAATGATTTTTGAAAAAAAATCCTTTCATCATGATAGTTATGAATATATTGCGAAAGCAGTTTGAAATATAAAAATATATTCTAACAAGAAAATGTTCTATATTTTATGGATGAGAAAGATTGGGATAATGTATTCTTGAAGTTTCATTTTGGGAATTCACTTCCAATGATTTGAAAATTGTATTGACATATTTTGGCTAGGTATATACTATTCATCAATCGACGTCACTGACAGGTACATCCTCGAGTTGCTCCGATAATATTTTGACAAATTCAGATAAAATTATTTGAGTGTGACGACTTTGAAGCCTGTTTCTCTGACCACCGTTCTCAGTACTTCTTGTTGGAAGGGAATTCCAGATTATTTTCTAAAGTGATAACGAAGATAAGGTAGGATGGGCTATTGCAGATGTTGACTTCTGAGGTTCTTATCATGTAAAAAGTTACATGACATTGCAAAAAAAAGTTCAATCGAAACTCGTTCCTTGATGAATGAAGAGGGCCCAGTTAGTTTGCTCAAAACAAGTTTGAAGACCATGAGGAAATGTTCGTCAAACATCAAACTCAAATCTGATCTCAGCAGGCGTCTGGTAGATATTATCAACTATGAATATTGTAGAAAGAACTCTAGAATTAAGTTGAAAAATTCGATAATGATTTTATACGGTAATTGGAAAATAAATAAAAATCATGCTAGCAAGTAATGCATTCTGAGAGAAATTAATAAAACACTATTTCTATCTGTGATATTACTCTTGACGATTTCAACAACTATTTTATAAGTGTTGCCGACATCATTTTTAAATCTCTTCCAACCGTAACTGAGAAAGAAATTCTGAATTTCAGGAACTTCCCAGTTCCCTGTAGTTCTTTTCTGGAAGATGTTCTAGATATAATAACATCACTATAAAATTCTGAATATATTGAACTTGACAGTCAAATAAAAAAACATCCAGTATTATACTGCAACCCTTTACTCCACTCGTAAACTCAATGTTCACCGGAGTTCAAATGATTCCGCTATTCGAAAATGGGAATTTGAGTCGAATTGAAAATTACCGACGTATCTCCATTATATTTATATTTTCTATATCTGTCATCCAGAGAATTGAAACAACGTATTCCTGCTCATTCCGAAACAAACAACTTTTTTGGCAACTCACAGAGATCGTTCCACAACTCAAGCTGTTGTCAATTTAGTGGGTGATGTAGTCCGGGGTTTTGGGCAAGGTTATCACACAGCTTTTACGCTTTGTGAGCTCTCAAAGATCTTCGACTGCGTCTCTTATGAGATACTACTAGAGAAATTGTACTACTATGGAGTCAGGGGAGTTACAATTCCTGTTGTAGAATCTTATTGTGATCTCTGCTCTCGATAATATATGTAAATGATAACACGAGTGTGTTCCATGATTAGATAGACAGATAGATAGATATATTCAATTGTTCCTGAAGAATTACAATTCTTATAACAATGAGTTTTGTGTTGTGTACCTGGCTGGTAGGAGTGAGGTAACCAGAAAAAAAAATATATAGACATATATATATATATATATATATATATATACAGACATATATACACAATATAAATGCCAAAGAATCACTAAACGTACTGACAATGTTTCCAGAGGAGTTACAATGATTAAGGAGTATGTTGAAATGTTCCGAAACTTATGATAATTAAAAAAAAACTTATAATTACAAAGTAGAATTGGTGCTCAGTTGTTATTCATTTAAAACGAAAGAGCGAAGCCTCAGTGGACCTGCTAGGAAATGTGCTACCTTCTGTAATATCTTCGGAGTGCCAGTATTGAGGGACTCCATAAGATCATTCATGCTTGTGATCTGTGGCTTCAATAGAACTCGGAGTCCTTCATAAATAGGACAGTCGAAGAATAAATGCGGGATTGTTTCATTCGCACCCAGGTTGCAGATAGAACAGGTTTGATCCATTTTTATCATGTGAGTGGAGCCATTAGCTGATAATTTCAGGTGGTACTTGTTACATGTTCTCAGTTGTGCAATTAATCGGATGGACGAGATTGGAACAGATAATTTGAGATAGAATAGTCCATTTTCACTGGTAAGGAGCTTATACAAGCAGGGATATTCGGAGTGGGATAGTCTATTCTTATCCTCACGAAATAAGAGGGATTGATAGCAGGTTATAATAATGGGAGATAGCTTCTTTAAATCATTTGTGAGAAGATCATGTGATAAGTCCTGTCTATCAAGAGTAGAGAAGTAATCACCAATTTGCTTCACCCAGTTAAATTTAGACTCTGTCATGTTGAGTTGAACCAGACGTAGAAAACAAATTTTCGGGAGGCGGGACTCATTCATAGTTTGTAGTTTGGTCAACCATGAAAGGGCAGACCTCAATACTATGAGACTCGATTTTATTGAGGAAGATTCCAGTTTAACAATGTGATCGGGAGTATTTTTAGCTAAGCAAAGCAGCCTCTTGAAGAAGGCGACCTGAATTCGTTTCAATAAATCTGTATATCTGAGGTCCCATATACCAACACAGTATGAAAGAGAAGAGATAATGACTGAATTATAAAGTTTGATTCTCGCATCCCATGATGTCATTTGGGAGCGAATCATGAGATCCATAGTGGCTCCGAGAGCCTGTTTTGACTTAGCGACAGTTAGCTTGGCCATTTCGAGAAAATGGGAGGAGGAAGAAAATACCACTCCCAGGTATGTGAATTTATTAACGACCTCAATAGGTTCATTCAGGTAGCGAAAACTGAAGTTTTTGTTAGCGGCAAATCCACCTCTCCTGAAGACAATGATTTTGGTTTTTTCTGTGTTTACAGTTAGATCATTTTCGTGGGCATAGTGTGATAAGATTGTCAGTTTGCGCTGTAAGTCTATTTGGGAGTAGCTCAAAATAACAAGATCATCAGCATAGAGCAACAAATAAAGATCTCTATTACCAGATATATTGACCACAACACATCCCATATTCTCAAAATAAATGTCAATATCAGAAATAAACATTGAGAAAAGTATCGTCATTGCTTTTAATCGACATATGAGCATTATCATAAATTTATTTTAGTATTCGCAAGTATTTGGAACTCATCCCGAGTTGATACAGTTTATGCCAAATAAGGTTGTAGTTAATAGAGTCGAAGGTGCGTTTGAAGTCTACGTAGGCTGCAAATACTTTCCTTTTTTTGAGACGTAGATTGATTTGTATAATAGAATTGAGTACGAAAATGTTATCTTCACAGCCGCGGTTTGCTCTAAATCCCGACTGGCATTCTGGGATAAATTCATTGTTGTTACAATGTATTGAAAGTCGGTTCAGTAATAGTAATGAGAATAGTTTTGGGATGCAATTAATGAGGGCAATACCTCGGTAGTTTGATGGATCATCTTTTGGTCCTTTTTTATGCAGCATTGTCAAAATAGTCTTACACCACGAAACTGGTATTATTTCAGAGCTAAAAGTATTATTGAATAAACTGCAAAGATACAGCAGCCAGTTTTGTGGTAAATTTTTTAAGAATTCATAAGGAACACCATTAAATCCAGGAGACTTATGATCTTTGCATTTTTTCAAACAAGATGTGATTTCTGCAACCTCGAAGGAAGAGTCGAGAAAGTGATCCCCTGCATCAAAGAAAGTAAAATCAGCTATGGTCTTCTGGAAATAAATACCATTATAAAAATGTTCCCACGCTTCTATAGATATTGTGCAGGCATTGTTGTTTTTAAACTTGAATAAATTGATAGTTTGCCAGAATGTTCTTTGGTCTTTCGTATTGGCCAGTTTCTCAGGTATCATATTTTGGTATTCTTTTTTCTTTTTTACGATCATCTTCCTGAATTCTCCCTTCAAGGTCAGGTACTGGGATCTATAGGGTTCTGTAAAGTTATTCTTTCTGCATAACGAGAGGGATTGTTTGCAGGCTTTTTTTGAGGTAGTACACTCTGAGTCGAACCATGGTTTATTTTCAGTCATTTTAGGTATAGTGGGTTTGTGCCGAAGGAGGGCTAGTTCCTCTGCGGTATTCCAAATAGTTGTTATTATATTATCATAACACCTAGTGTTATCCCCAAAAATGCCAACATTTGGAGAAAAGCTCATTAGATTTTCAAAAGCGATGACTTCGGAGTTATTCCATCGCAAGAATTTACTTACTGTACTTTGTGAATGAGAATTGGGCCAATGATTATTAATAACGTTATGCGTCATTTGGAGACATACAGGAAAATGATCAGAGGTTGTTGCAAAGTCCAAAACTTTAAGATCGGTTATTATATCTAACTGGTTGTTAGAACAGAAAGCCAGGTCTATAACACTTCTACCTGTAGAGGCAGCATATGTGAAGTTTGCAGGCCTATCTGAGGCAACGCTTCCGTTTATCAATGAAAAATTGTTAGTGTACATAAATTCCATGAGGGAACGTCCTCTAACATTCAGTACCTTATTTATACTTAACATAGTAGGGTGTGAAACCGTATTCGACAACGAGTCTTCCGGAATTGATGGGAGTTGTCCCACCCTCGAGTTGAAATCTCCAAGTATGATTATTGGCGTATCATTATAGACTTCAATAATGTCGTTGAAAGACGTTTGAAACAAATCGAGTGTGTCCTCTATATCATGTGTTCCTCTGAAGTAGACGAGTAACATTATAAATTTACAGGTCTTGGATACAAAATAACATGTCAACCACCGAGGAGAAGTATCGAGGATTTCTGCATTGTAGTAGTTTTTATAGAATATAGCCAGCCCACCACTGGCACGTCCTTGAGACTTCTCCTTAACGGCTGGTGAAGAGAGTAGCTGATAATTTTTATAAATATCAATAGGAATAGCGGGTTTGCTTACCAGCCAGATTTCACAAATGGCGAGAAATTCAAAATCAAAGTCCAACTCTTGAAAGATAGTATGAAGGTTGTTGAATCCATTCATATTCCAAAAAATTATGTTGCACTTTGTTGTTGGCGGTCGTTGGAGTTTTTTAAGTTTGGGATTTTTGCGGCGTTTTTATTCGGGGTTGTTTCTTCTTCCCTTTGGCGTTTATTCTGTCCGTCACTAGTTTGACTTTTATCTTGAACAATTTTTGGAATATTTTTCACATACCTAATCGTAAGATTCATTTCGCCCCTACTCTTGCTATTTTTCAACTCCTCGCGAAGGATAGTCAGTTCTTGTTGCTGCTTGGGGGTTAAATCATTTTTGACTTTCACTTTAGAATATATTTCAGGAAGTTTATTTCTGCCTTTCAAGATGGTTATGGCATCGACCCTTGATGAGAGTTCTACTTTGATAGGTCTGATTTTTCCTCTACGTTCTTGACCTAACCCGTAGATCTTTTTAATGAAGACTTTCGACGGATTTATTGCTGTTTCAATGAAGTCTTTTACAATATTTTCGAAGTCCGAAACCTCTTCTTTACCAGTTATTATGATATTATTTTCACGTTCCAAACGTCTCTTCAACTCGTTATAGATTTCGGTGCCAGTTTCTAAATCCTGGATTCGGCTATTCAAAACCTTCATTGTGTCACGAAGAAGGCAGTTTTCAGTTTTCAGATCTGTCATGGCAGCTAGACACGTATCTATTTTATCATTCTGCGTAACAATAAGATTTCTTATATCAGCCACATTCTGAGTTAATGCACTTAGCTGTTGTAATATCATCTGGCTACTGGATCCTCCGGTACCGGTAAGAATATTCTGGATATTAGATTGGCCATTCATTGCCCCGCCACTGTCCATCATTGTGTCGATTAGAGTGTAGAACAAAACGAGCAGATATCACACAAATTGGCGTTTAGGGAAACCACAAAAGTTTTTTATGAAAGTTTCGCTAGTCACACAAAAACAAACACGAAACTATTGTTTGGTATTCAGAACTTTAACGGTGAATCAATAATTGATTATCATTCACTGAATTTGATAGTACTGAACTATTATTTTAGCACAAGCCAGGCACAATGCGACTGGTCTGTTCGGAGGCCAAAACAAAACTCCAGGCCAAAACAAAACTCCATGTGTTCGATGATTTGAATGTTCACTGAATAATGCTGAAACTTCGAAACAGCAGTAGATAATGCATACAGACATCGAACTCAGTCGTATTTTATGAATCAGTTCAAATTACGTACAAATTCGTCTCTCAAGTGAGCATATGCGAAATTTCGAAACGCCATATAGAATTCAGAGCTCTATGATGTTCGCACTACTCGATTTACTGCATATCATTTCAATGCACATATTTCAGGTTTAATCAGTGTCAGAATGAAGCATTGAGTATGTACTGCACGGAGTTGTTCTCGCACCGCCGACGATGAAGTAACACATATCGTTCAATGATAATAATAATAATCCATCTATTTTCCAACAGGTGAAACACCCAATTACAGGAAAAGCTAAACTATATAGTAAAAAATATATAGAGATACTTTTGTGAAAGTCAATTATGTACACATACAATAGGCATCTGAAGCAGCGAAAATATCACGTAGACAAAAATCAAAATAGTAAATAATTGATTGTAGAGCGGGCGCTGCGAAACATTCCGTTTGAAAAAACCGATGACCTCATTCTGATTGATGATTTGAGTTGAGGAAGACTTGATGAATAATAATTTGGAGGTTGCCATACGGAATTATGGTCCAGTTTTTTTTTCGGCCCTATAATAGGAGTTTTCGATTCCATCGCTGTAGTTGTTGAAAAAAATGTTGTATAGAATGCAAAAACCATTGACTGCTATTTCTCGACTGGAATATTTCTGCAAGATCTTTCCAAACCTGGAACTGAAAGTTGCCAGAAAAGCCCGTTGTCAGTTTTATTATAAATCTCCTTCCCAGCGTCACATACCTTCTCTCGAGTTTTGGAGCGGGCCGCGCTTTTCTCAACAATTTTTGTGACTTCAGTTATAGCTGAACTTCATCCATCATTATAACAGATACATTTTCCAATATTGCTTCGAATTTTGTGATAACTTTTTTAAAGTGAATAAATATCGCTACAATTATTAAAATAAAAAAAAGGCGAACGAAAAATCATGCTGAACTGGTGAATGAACCGAAAGAAACTATTCAAATGCATCAAGACGACGCAAAGACGAAATTTCAGACAAATTTGAGAAGTTGTTTGATCCGAATGCTGATGAAGAACACTTCTCGTGGTATAAAAGTTGCATGGCCAGCTATATCAGCGAAGAAAAAATTCGTCGTCGTCACTACATAGGAAGCTGGAAGAAAGAGCTTCATCAACAACACAGGGCGTAGCTCGATCATCAACTGACCTGCAAATCAAAAAGAAGCAACAGCGATTCGTCGAGTGACTCATGATGTTCCATTTGTGGTATACGACGAAAACCAAAATTAAAAAAAGTCATCTTTCAACTGGAATTTCAGCAGCTCTGTTGTTTTTTTTTCAATACGTTGATAATACTAAGAAATTTTCACAAAAATTTGTTATACGAAACACCGGAAGATTTGTTTGCAGAAACTTCCAATATCATACGTCGTGTTAAAGAAATTACGTTTCATTACCAATATCTTCTAGTAACGAAAGAGGTCGACCAACAACAAACATCACAAAAACAGTTACTGGCTGCTTCTGACAAATTAATGGCGGATATAAAAGACAGTGTTTCGACGACCGTTTTTGAATTGACATACTTGGCTCAACGCATGACTGTATTCGCTGAAGTAGAGGATGTAGTTCTAATCGTGATCTCAAAGTGATGCTGATCGATAAATTTGGTGACAAGGTTTTATTTTCATATCTCACTGAGAGGAAGCAATCTTCTTTGGTTTTCATGGCAGGAAGTTCATTAAGGAAATAGCTGAACGTGTACGTCGGCTAGACTGTAGCAAAATCGTCATGTGTGCTAAGGAATTACGGGAAGAACAATCCACTACTGAACTTATACCAGAGGAAAAGTTGTGTGATGAAATTCTTATAGAAGATGCCGCGAAGAAATGCACATTCACCTCGAAATGGAAGACTTTTATACAAGCCTCATTAAGCAGTCAAAATCTAAAATTATCAGGCAATACACTCCATGAAGCATTAGCGGTGTTTAGTGATATATATCAGTGTAACGAACAGAAAGACACCGCAACATACAGCTCTAGCTGAGTTCAATCACCACCTACCTAACTAAATCGAAACGTATGTTTGTTGAAAAATCTTAGACACTGTGATAATGACTTTCAAGGGGACATTAAATGGCGAAGATTCTATGACCGTTACAATCATGATAGTTAATCAACAAAAGAATGATGAAAAAAATACCTCACGGGTATGGCCTAGCTCTCCATGTTGACTAGTCATTCGATATCTGAAGCTAAGCAGCAGGGAAAGACCGCGTCGAAAGCTCACAAAACTGCAGCAAAGTATTATATCATAGCTAGCAGGCAATATATCAATGAACATAGGATATATTGAGGAATTGCTGTCTTTCGGAGGAGACGTAAAGCCGGTGGTCCTGAGTCCATGGTTGTTGGACTCGTAAAGGATCCCTACCTCTGGTTGGAATACCAGAGTGTTCGGCAAAATTTCCGGTAGGGGGAAATGTGGTCACCGGAGTCGATGATCGGCCTTGGTAGGGAAAACAGGCCGACGAAGAATAAATCATTTAAAGAAAGAACACCTCAGACACTGCTAAACCGAAACTAACTGAAACTGACTACAAATTTTTATATGAAGTCGTTCAACCAAAATACCAGCTGGCCATCACAGGTGGATATGAAGACTCCAAAAAATCTTCAAGCTCCAAGGTAATAGGTCTTCTGAATTGTTAGATTCATATTATTCTGCGTTTACGAGCGACAAGGCCGGCGCTAGAAAATTTCGTAACATTAATAATGAACTACTACATTAATCATTGAAAAGAAAATGAAACTTTTTCCCGTCGAAATATGTTCATTCATCTCTCCAGAAGCAGATTTTCAGCCATATTTTTGTTGCTGTTCGTGAATGAATTGAACAAGTTTTTATAAATTGTGCAGATTCCGATGTTTTCGTACTCAACATCCACTTTTAGCATAAACTATCGAATAGTAGTTTTTGAGGGATTTGCTTTGAAGGATCAGCCAAAAAATATCTTTCAAGCTGGGATTCAATTCGAATGTATCTGAAATTATTAGAACTTTTGTTTTTTTTTATTTACATTGCTTGAGGGCTGCAATACATGGGCCTCCGAACTTACTCCAATTTGATTATGAAAGACGAGATGGAAAATTGTACCCGGTGCAAATGGCAAAACCACCTATGACAAATTATATGATCAGGCTTTGCAAATCTAATGCTGAATGCCTGACAATGTTTTGCACTTGTAGAAAAAGCAAAATCAGTTGTATTTTCCTTTACAAATGCATCGGAAATAATTGTCAAAACTTACTTGAATGAATTTTTCACTACTTATTAATAGGTAAACCACTTTTTTTATTAAATATGCATTTAATTAGATCATGCAGTTTTTCTCCATATCTTACCTGAACCAGGTGTTAATAGTCCTTAACAATTTTTTTTTCGCAGCTACAGCGATGGAAGCGAAAACTATTATAGGACCGAAAAAAAAATTGGACCATAATTCCGTACGGCAACCTCCACAATATCATTAATTAAGTCTTTCTTAACTCAAATCATCAATCAGAATGAGGTCATCGTTTTTTTCAAACGGAATGTTTCGCAGCGCTTGCACTATTGGTAAATCAATAATGTTGATGGGAACAGCAATATAACTCGTAGAGATAGCTGAAATTTAGAATCGATCATGACAATTGCAAAATAAATGATACTGAGCGCTCTCTCGGTGAAATCAAAAAGTAGAAAGCATACAGCGACGAATTTCATTGAGAGATGAAAAGTTGACGTCGCAAACATTACATACTGTATTGTAATTTCTATAGCAAAATGCTAGTGGTGACCTGAACAAAATGCTGGTTCTGGCAAATTGTGAATGAAATGTTGCTTCGAATCTGGTTATATGAGGTGGAACATTAAAAGGTAATGACAGTTAATGATGTCACATTATCGGTTTTGTCAGATACGGGATCAGGGAATGAGGAATATATATATATATATATATATATATATATATATATATATATATATATATATATATATACCGTGTGTCACAGACTCTGGGTACACCCCCGTTTTCTCCTTTGCTTCTTTAGCTATATTTCTGAAATTTGGAACATTGAATATGCTCACTGAGCAGCATTTCTCGACATATCTGAAAGAAAAAAACAACTTTCAATTTTTCCGGAAATGGCATCAACTTTCGATTCTTGAATGGGACACCCTGTATATTGTTACATGATCGTTTAGGGATGATCATGAGGAATCCAACGATACCAGGTTTGATGATGTTATCTCCAATGACTGCGGAGATATCGCCATTTATTTTATTCATAAGCTCAATGAGTGGGAGAGAGAATTGGATTGACCCGCCAGAAAAAGTTTCTCTCTCCTACTCGTTGAGCTTATGGATAAAATAAATGGCGATATCTCCGTAGTCATTGGAGATAACATCATCAAACCTGGTATCGTTGGATTCCTCATGATCATCCCTAGCCGATCATGTAACAATATACAGGGTGTCCCATTCAAGAATCGAAAGTTGATGTCATTTCCGGAAAAATTGAAAGTTATTTTTTTCTTTCAGATATGTCGAGAAATGCTGTTCAGTGAGCATATTCAATGTTCCGAATTTCAAAAATATATCTAGAAAAACAAAGGAGAAAACGGGGGTGTACTATGAGTCTGTGACACACGGTACATATATATATATATATATATATATATATATATATATATATATAAATACGGAATGTTGTTGGGGATGCAGTCAAATTACTGGGCTGTTGTTTAAAGAATACTCTTTGTTATCTGGTCGAGCTTTCGAGAATGTTTATTCCCTTTATCAAAACATCTACAAAACTTTAATCATTATTAAACAGTTGTAAAACATTAAGAAAATGTACTTACTAACATGAGGTTTATAGTAAGAAATCAGACGTAAACTGAGACACAGAAAACTGATACTTTTCCTCATTCGAAAAAGAGTCACACATTGCATTCAACATTACATATATATGCATAAAACTTATTTTAATTTTTGGAAAAATTGAAATTTCACCGGCACGTGCTCGGAGGTGGTTACCAAAAGAAAGGAAATATTTGAAATTTGATTATTGACATATGAAAGACATTTGATGTTTTAAATTTTGAAATTTGACAGAGAAAAGTCAGGGTTACCAAAAGGTACACCACAAATCGCCATCTCGTGGTGGATTGACAAAGCAAAGGATCTGATGGAACGTCTGAAACCGAAGTTTTCTGCTATTACTCTGGTGTGTTGTTTTCACTTTTGTTGACCCAAATGGAACCTTCTGCACGGAGGCTGGCGGATGAAAATTTCGAGAGCATCTGCTGGGCTGGTTGTCAACAAAAGCTTTTCCTCGTTTTCTCAAAGCCTCGTGCTCACAATTTTTGCTCGTGCGCAATAGGCTACTCATTCTCCTAGTTACGTAATATACTATTTGATATCAAATTAAGTGACTTTTTACATGTCTTTTTGTTCATTGTGTTCATACTGGTATAATGTTAAAATAATAGTGATCGTTATTATATAATTCGATACAGAAGTTACCGACAAAAATGTTAGATTCCCTCTATACACTTCAGATTATGAAATGAGTTTCGCCCAATGCAAAATAGATCACATTCCAGCTACATACCAACGACTTCCAACTCTACCTAATTCAGTTAGACATCAGTTGCATCTCTAGCTTGTTTGTAGTTGAATTACCACAACAGAACAAGCACTAATTTTCTGAGATACAACTGAAACCTTGCCACAAACTGAATCTACAGTGAAGGCAGGTTTGCTATAAATTCATTCCGTGAAATTGAATCTCCCAATCCGATTTTGATGACTCGTTGTTGGCATATCTGGAGAAGTTTCTGTTCAAAAACTTCGTTGATTATTATTAAAAACAATCATCAAAAAAATATCGAGCAAATAAAAAAAATCCTTCTAAAAATAATTACCCGCCATCATTAACTAATAAAATTCTCGAGTATGACAGACGATCAAATAAAATAAACGATCCAATTATAAAATATAACAAAATACCATTTGTGAGAAATCTCTCTGAGAGAATTGTTAGGATTTTTAATGAAGAACAATTTGAAATTGCTTTCTCTAACTATAACACTATCGGAAAAAGATTCTTTTCAAGTCAAAAAGAAAAAACTTCCACTCATCTACAATCGAACGTTGTCTACAAAATTAATTGTAATAATTGCACTAAATGTTATGTGGGTCAAACAGGACGATATTTAAAAGAACGAATCTCTGAACACGATAGAGACGCACGAAAGCTGAATGTCAAAAATCCCACATCCTTAGTTGAACACACTAGAGATAATGGCCATACTTTTGATTTTACAAAACCCATCATTCTTGATCAGAAATCTTCTCTGTCAAAAAAGCTATTCAGTGAAATGATACAAATTCTTCACCAAGAAAGCGTTAATACAAGAAGAGATATAGAAGGATTGAATACGGCTTAATACAATCTGATAAGTCAGCTACCGAAATGATTCTTCATCATTATACGGTGTTTTCAACAATCACGTTTGTTTTTTTTATTCCATCAGCATTCATAAGAACTACAGCCATTCTATGCAATTTATTTCAGTATTCGTTTGTCTCGTGCTCAATGTGGAATTGTTTGTACCTAGAGTGTGTAACTAAAATATCTGTTTCATACATAATTTTAATTTTTTCACTCGGAAAAACTGACTTTTGGTACCTGAGTATTTTTCAATTTTTTTTCAATAATCAACGTTTTGAACCCCTGAGAATGTTCCAATAATTTGTTGGCATCCTCTTATTTTATTTATGTCCTACCATTTTGACACGAAACTCATTGTTATAGAGTCCTGATGATAAATTTATTCAGATTCGAAACGTTGACAAAGAAACAATAGTTTTTCTCCAATCCAATTCCCATCAATACCACCATTGTAGAATTTGATTCTGGATCACCAAACCTAGCAAAACTAATATTATAATGATGAAAATAATGAAATCGAATTGTTCGAGCAATTTTCATGGTATTGATAAAATATTGACGAGTGTGAAAGAGTTTTTGTGTTTTTCATTAATAAAAATTTGAGTAATGGTGACAATAATGGAATCATGCCACATTCAAAACTGCCGAGTGATAGAATTTGCTAGAAAATTTGCTCATGTGTTTTATGAAAAAAAAAAAAAGTTTTAGGACCCCATTCGTCTCAGCAACAGAAAGTAGGAAATTTGTCAGATAACGAACGACTTATCACGAGAATACTTCTCTCTACAGCTCTGGAAAAGGGCCTACCCCCATCAAAAATCAATCCAAGTGAAGGTCGTGAATGAACAAAACTAAAATCAAAATAACTAGCGTCATGACCATTTTTTGGAGTTGTTGATGGAGGATTTCTCTCGCTATGCTAGTAATGATGTATATTGGTTTTATTAATAATAATATAATAATAATTGAGATTTGATTTAGAGACGGGGAGTTGATGACTTAACTTCTGACAGGTATTTTCGTCTATGCAACGCACCTCTGACACCTCTTCTCTTTTGAGAAAGGCATATGTCAGTTACACGGTATATGTTTAGTCAGGCGGAGGAATCTGTATCTGTAGAGTAGGGAGGATGAGTGTAGGCCCACAGCAATCAGGCCACATGTGGCCCATTGTACATCCTTCCGAGGAGTTGACCTCCTAGATCCAACCTGTCTTTTTCAGGAAGGTGGACAAGTCACTAGGCTACATCTCTTTTATGTCGGCAGGTGTAGGCCGAGACTCACCGAAACTACACTCACTTGTTGACTATAACTCCGGACACTCGCAGAAGACACATCTTGCATAGAGGTGTCTCCACTAGCACCATAGTTTCGAGGTGTTTCCTTAGTTGACGGTGACCAATCAGAAATCCCCACTATTAAATGTTGTGAGGAATATGACTTTCGATTGTTGCCAGCCGGATTAGTACTCATACTGTTTTGAAAAATTCGAAAAAAATTCATTAAAATTATCGAAGTTCCGATTTCATGCTCACAGAGAAAATAAACATACCGTTACGTATTTGACGATCAACAAGAATTCTGCTAACAATGCACCTCTTTCACAACGCCCAAGACTTCCTCTATGCCTATGCAAGTGATTAGGAGGAGACTATGCCCATCGATTTTGTATTTTGTCTGTATAGTCAAAAGATGTAGATCAGGATCCAGTCCCATTTCAGTACCCAAGATAAGTACAAAATGAATCGCCCCCGAGGATAACACCATTGTTATTTTGTGGATACTTCCATTCGTGAGTTGGACAATCTAGTATTCTGGAAAATTCTCTCAACCTGAAGTTGATGGAGCCATGAGACTCTCATACAGAAATGGCAACAACGACTGAATTTGTGTTTTGGCAAAACAAGTACATATCTTTTCCTAGTTCTGATATTTCAATATTAACAGGAATTCTGAATTCTCTGCAGTCTAGTTGAATCAGCTTGCAGCAGTACAGGTCATTGAACGCTGTCACACTATGCCAGTTTGGAAAAAATAACGATTCACAAAATTTCATCTTTATGTTTGTCAATAATAAATCTCGCTCAGAATATATTTGACGAAGGATGCAAAATGATGAGTGACATAAAGGATTTACTTGTTGTGTGAATTTCAGATTCGAGTCGAGCCATGATCCTAAATTTTTATTCTTAGCTACCTGATGAATTTTCTGATTATCAATAATCATATACATGCAATGAGATTCACTGCCAAACAATATGAAATGTGTCTTCTTTCAATTGCAATTTTCGATATGAGTATGAACAGTTTGGAATTTATGGACTGGAGAGCAGAGGACCAAGTATAGAACCTTGTGGTACGGCTTGACCAACTTTCGACGACTTTGAATTATGCTCTTCCACTGAAACTGTGAAACTACGATTGATGAAGCTACCAATACGATAGTTCGCACGTTTAGAGAAGCCAAGGAAAAGAAGATTTGTGTATGCCATGGTCTGACGTCTGTGATTGAAAGAAGTGCCGTTGTGGTACTGTAATCAGAGCGAAAACTCGATAGCACATCAGTGATCAGTTTATGAGTTTATACAGATTGCAGCACTTGATCTCTGAGAGCAATTTCTAGAACTTCTGAGAGAGAGGAAAGATACTCACGGGTCTCAAATCAAAATTTTCGGTTGGAGTGCTACATTCAGCTAATGGAAAAACTATTGCTTGATTCCATATATTTGGGAATGTGAGAGAGGTTATGCAGTAAAGTGATACTCACATACTCATATAAAAATAAATCCTACCTAAATGAGTTGGAACATTATTACGATATACCTGGAGCAACGATGAAGCGTGTTTTTTTGACCAGAACAAACAAGTCAATTGGCCAAAAATCTTTCAGTCACATTGCACCAAGACCGTATAATACTATACCTGCAAACTTAAAACATTTTAAATCTGAGAAAATATTCAAATCAAAAGTGAAGGCATGAATTCTTCAAAACGAAAGATTTTTTATTCACTCGGTAATCGATCCTACTTGATATACTATGTTTTTATTGTTTTATTCATCGTTTGATATTTTTTAATTTATTCGTTTTATATTTGTTGTAATGAATGTATTGTGTATTAATATTTTATTGTTCTTGTGAAGTTTGTATTCTTTAACGAACAATGATTGTCTCATATCCATTTTGCGAGTAGCAAGTACCTTATCAGGGTATTATTAACCATTCTCTGCTGAATCGTAAGATCATGTGCAATGCTTATGGAAGTGCCTTTTGAGTTTATAGCATTCCAGAACACAGATTGTTTTTCACAACTTTGACCAGAATTCAACATTCATTGGGTGTTTATTAGTTTTCTCGAGTGGATAGATTTCCTTTTCGAATGAAGCATGTTGAATATCCTCGATTTCCAAAGTCAAGTTAACTTCAATAGTTTGCCAAAAATTCTCCTAGTCGGAGTTGCCCTTTTGAATAATTACTTATACTTTGTTATTGAAAATCTTGCTAGTCATTTTCCGTCGACGACAAAAACAATTTTTCTCTTCTCTCCTTCCAAATGTTGGCAGATATATTTCAATTTCTCCGAAGAATAAAGTCCTCCTACCCCTTATGGAGTCTAGATACCAGTTTAACTTTTTTTCACGAGTAACTCCTTGATTAACTGATCCAACTGGAAAATGTTCAGCGAGAGAAGGGTCACTCAATGATAATAACTCGCATTTTCCCTTCCTACCCCTTCATTTCACGTGGAGCTACTGTTGAGTTGATATATAATAATAATAATAATAAATCCATTTATTTGCAAAAATTGTGTACAATTATCATCAACATGGATCGAAAATGTTGCAAAAAGGAGTTATAGGCAGTTTGAAACTGATATAAATATAACTCCTGAAAGTTACATTAAAAAGAAAATATTTAAATATTGCATGGCGAGAAATAAATTCATTTTTATGAGACTCGGTAGAGTGAAGATGATTCGGTTCATTCATAAAGAGTTAGTTCCCAGTTAATTCATTAAAAGTTTTCTGTAAAGAAATTTGAACTTTGTTGGTTTGCAGGATTGTAAATCTGGTGGTATTTGATTATATAATCGGTAGATATTGTATGAAAATGACAACAATGAGAACAAGACAGTTTTGTGGGGGGGAGGGGATAATAGGCCCTTGAATCTTAAATTTAAATTATGAATATCGGTACGATACCTTACTTTCTCATAGAGATAAGGCGAACTTTTATGGAAAATTATTGAATGGAACAGTACAGCTGAATGGAATTTACGGCGTTCCTCCATATCCAGCCAGTTACAGGATTTGAGCTTATGAATAACGGGATCGAATTTTCTTATACCATATATGAACCTGAGACAAGATCTCTGTATTTTTTGAATTCTCTCCTTATCGAACTGTGTCAAGCAGGGTCCATAGACTGCATCACAAAAATTAAAGTGACTGAGTACTAAAGACTCTGATAGCATGATTTTAATTTTTTTTGTTAATTGATGCATAAGCGGATATAATATCCTCAAGCTAGCATAAGCTTTCTGAATGCATGCGGCTACGTGCTCACTGAACCTCAAGTCTGTATCAATAATCAGACCCAGATTTTTTGCTGATTGTACGGAACGTATTCGAGTCCTATCAATTTCGATTTTCAGTTGCTGTTTGAGAATTTCTCGTTGTTTGCCAAAAATCAATACTTTGGTTTTACTAGCATTAAGTAACAAATGATGCTTGCGAGAGTTTTCGGCAAGTCTATCAAGATCATTACAAATTTCGAAACTGGCCTGATCAATATCAGAAGATGAGAATGAATACAAAATTTGCGTATCGTCTGCATAGCGAAAATCTGTACAATGCTCCAACACATGGGTTATATGAAATGAATATATACAAAAAAGTATAGGGCCCAGAACAGAGCCCTGCGGTACCCCACAGAGAACTGCGCCTGAGTTTGAGCGACCCTCTGATGTTTCTACATATTGGAACCGGGAGCCAAGATAGTTTTTTATCAAGGTCGTTGCTTCTACAGAGAACCCTATGTGTCGCAAAATTGCCAGCAATAGTTCATGATTTATTTTATCAAACGCTTTACTATAATCTAGTAGGACGAGAACGGATGACTTTCCAGAATCTAGACTCGAGATAATAGCGTCGATAACATCCAAAAGAGCTGTAGAGCAACTAAAACCTTTTCTGAATCCCGATTGGCGTTGAGGAAGAATGCAATGCTTACTCGAGTGATTCTTTATTCGGACTGCAAGAACCTTCTCTAGAATTTTATAAATCGGGGACAATAATGAAATAGGTCTCAAGTCTTGCAGACTTTTTGGTTCATTTTTAGTTTTGGAGAGTGGAAATACTTTAGAGATTTTCCACACATCAGGAAATGAAGAATCGAGAATACATGAATTAAAAATGTTCACTAGAAATTTCAATATATAAGGACAACATAATAAAAGCATTTCAGTATTCAGTTCATCCGGACCAATAGCATTAGACTTCATGGATTTCAGGAACTCAAACACCTCGTGCTCGTCGGTTAGAGAGAAAGTTAATTTTTCGTGGAAAGTTGTTACAGGGTTATCAGAATAGAAGTCGACTAATATTTGATCAGGTTGTTCGAGAACAGAAAATTGTAGAAAAAACTCATTTATTTTGTCAGGAAAATTTAAGTTATGCGGCATTTCAATGTTAGTTTTTTTTCTGTAAATATCTAGATCTGTTAATTTTTTCCACAATAACTTGCTGTTACCTCGGCTTGAACTGACCGTACCTATATTCTAGATAAGCTCGTTTCTCCCTATTCACGGCATTAGTAGTTTCATTTTTTATTGGTTTGTAATAATTCCAGTTTGATACGGTTTGCTCCTTTTTGAACTTACTGTAAGCTCGATTTTTCTGCTTTATCAAACATTTGATTGCGTTGGTACACCACGGTTGATTTGTTTTCTTTATATTAATATTTTTTACGGGCGCAATTTCATCAAATAAACCGATCAGTAATCCAGTGAAACATATTGCTTTCAAGTTGACATTATCAATGTGAAAAATATTCACGAAAGGAGTAACATGAAGGCCTTCGTTTAGTAGATTGAGATTGAGTTTTTTCAAGCATCTAGATTTGATGTTTTTAACCGGCATACTTATCTGTTTATTTGATTGGCCGAAAACTAAAAAGTGATCTGACATATCATTCGTGTGATCTACGCCGAATGAGCAATAGTCATCGGAGTTTGATGGTACCAAAATGATATCAATGAGAGTGGAAGAATTTTTTGTCACTCTAGTTGGATTATTCACTACCTGTTTGAGGTTGAGGAGTTCAATTGTCTTAATGAAATTCAGAGTTCTTGAATCATTAGCATTCATAAGGTCTATATTTATATCGCCTCTACAGATCAATTCATTGCAGTAAGTGAAAAGTAACGAAACCGTTTCCTCGAAAGAATTTAAAAAATCGTTTACACTACCGGCAGGTGGCCTATAAAGAGTACCTATAATAATATCTTTATTATGTATTCTAATCTTTACCCACATTTGTTCTAAGGAAGGTGAACACTCTGGGTACACAATATCATATTTGATTTCAGACGAAATATATATCCCAATTCCCCCTGCCCTTGTTTCACGATCAAGTCTGATGAAATTGTAACCCTCAATATCGAGAGAATCAGTAGAGATATCAGCTTTGAGCCAAGTTTCGCATAAACCGACAAAGTCAAATTTTTCATCGAGCAAATAAGCCCTGAAATTCATTAAATGGGATACCAATGACCTTATATTATAAAAAGCAAATGTGAACCTTTTCATTTTCTCAACCTTATTCAATGAAATGAATGTAAAAACTTTCTAGTTCGTATGAGTTAAGAACAAGACAGTGCTCTGTGATTACACTGTTTCCTACTATTCGCCGTGTTACATAATATCTACTTGAATCTCGTTAACTGGTTTGAGCATAATATGTGAAAGTACAAATTTCAAATCCTTAATGCATATTGTGAAGTGACTCAGTATGAATTCAACAGAGATATACATATACATATATATATATATATATATATATATATATATATATATATATATATATATATATATATATATATATATATATATATTTAAACACACACATCATTATGAATACGAAGTAATATTATAGTAATCATATTATAATAATGAGAAGGATATTTATGAAACATATGTATAGGTGAATACATTGAAAACATAAAAATAATAATAACAGCTTTGAAGTAATGAGTTTTGGCATCTATGTTGCACTTGAAGCCCGCATATTGCAACTCTGTGATGATAGTATATGAAAAATTGTACTGACCGTGAAAAATGGCAGTAAACACAGATTTAGTTGAGTTGGATATCTGCAAGATCTTCTAAGGACTTGACTACCATTTTCTGACCTCCACTTTCCACATACACTAAACCACTAGATGTCCAGGCTGATTTTCCAAAATTTTCTCTTGCCTTCTTGTAAATATTCAAGTTTGTAGCACTGAGCATTTCTGTTATCATCACTGGCGAGCCCTTCAATTGTTTTTCATTGTAAAAAATCCAATTACGAGTCCAACGACAACAAAACTGAACAACGATCGGTCTTGGCTTATCAGTGGTCGTGGTGTTTTTAGATCTCAAGTAAAAACAGTGATTCAGGTCGGTTTTGTTTACGGAAATTCCCATTATCGAAAATTGCTTCAGGACTGATTCGTAGATATCTTGTTTATCAATTTTGAGCCCGTAAATTATTAGGAAACTAGAATTCCGCTGCAGTTCATAGTCGCAATTTTTGCGTGATATGTTGGCAACTTCAGTTCTAATTTCTTGGATATCAGATTTGAGATTATCAATAGCATCGTTCATGATCTTTTCAAATTTGTAAAAGTGCACCATGAATTTACCATCAGTTGAATTTTCAGGCAATGATATCATCTCATTATTCTTCAGGATGAGAACTGCAATATATTCAGATCACCATGACATGACGAACTTCATTTGGTAAGAATAATACAACAACCTTCCTGAAACTCCACTGCCTATTCATCAATATATCCAGATCACATTGAATTTATAGCTACACCCACTGAGGGTCAATTGAATCGAGTCCATTCTTCACTCAGCAATCCGCTTCTGCACTCCATTACTATTGTAGGGAACTTCTCACATTTCCACGTCTTTTTTCTTTCCCATGTTTGCAATGCATTTCCACCACACCCCGCTTACAGCGCTCTTGAGTACAACTGTCTGGAATGAATGCAAGAGACCTATGGCTGGAGGTTTACCAGTTTGCAGTGACGTGAGGAAGAAAAAACAAATTTCGTATCAAGATCGAAAATATTCCGCATAACCCGTGATTTTCATTATTCGTATCGAATTCTTACGACTAAGAGGTTCGATGAAAAGTTTTCACGTCAAGCAATTTCACTTATTCACTGTTTTGTTGAAAAACGAACCCTGGAAAGCGGAATTTGATTGGAGAGTGCATTAATCCTGACCGCGTATTGATTATTTCCTCAATCTTGATGACAAACTCCACAATAAGTTCTCGCGAATACCACACTTACTCTGTACAGTATGACGATATCGGGAGCTGAGTTCTAGTTGACAGAAATAGAGAACCACATAACCACATACTTGGAAGCACCTCTGGTGATGGAACTCACTTTTTTACCGCTCTTTCGTATCATCGATGAAAACTTTTATGCATCATGAGGAACATAAGTCGGCGGGTCATCAGTAGAACTCTGGTGAAGAAAACTTTAAATTATTGTTCATAAGTTGAGAAGTAAATCATTCTTCTTGATAGTGGTTCTGAAAAAACTGCTCTGTTTCTCGTGAATGAGTTGAGGAAGTGAATTGGATACGGTTATATTAGGAGCAAGCAGGGAACAGCTTGCGTCATAGCACTCAATCAATTCAGAGTGGTTGAATACGGAGACGCGTCGCACTCTACACGTGGATATACATTTCAACAAGATAATAGCCTTCTTTTCACTTACACAGAGAAGTTTCATTTCGAAGAGATTTTCATGAACTACAGATCCGAAAATATGCTTTCACCACCAAAATATTATTGTAACAGATATAAAGGTTCGGTCGATTCGCACTTCTACTGACTCTATAATTGGCAAGAGAATTCTCAGAAAAATATTTCCCACTGAGCTGTGAAGAAACGAATGAAATAATCAATTCATCAGAAAAAAAAATTCTCGAATTCTTGATTTGACATATCAATGATTCAGTATGATCCCATTCTGATGCTCATTCCCACTGGCTTCATCAATTTAGATCGTGAATAATAATTGAATGCCTCATTTATTCAACATTCAACTGTTTATTCTGTAGCATAAAATTGTTTGTGGCATTATATTACTCACTTCCGTATATTTTGATCATGAATGTGTTTTTCAGATGTTATGAATTTTTCCCATTCTCCTCGTCATCTTTATCCATCCACACTTCTACTGATTCTCCAATAATTGCCATCCCCACCGCAACAAACAGCTGGATGAAATCAATAATTTGTAATTATTTCCTTCTTGAATGCGATATTTCATAATACAATTTTTGAATTGCTAGTGATTATTTCTCTTTATTGAAAACTTCCCTTGAAATTTGAAAATGAATTGATTGTAACTTAATCGTATATTTATTCTTTCCGACCGCCTCTGAAGTATTTTTTACTTTAGAACTCGCACGGGTGAGTTTTTGAATGTACTTTGAAAATGGTAATATGATTGTTCGATGGCACATCTATCGGATTCGTGGTCGGATTTTATGCTTCCAAGCTTCATTTGTACTTTAGTGTATTCTTGACGAAACTGATCTAATTTCTGATCTCGAATTACTTGTTTACTCATTTTATCTTCCTTTAAATCCGGAACAGAATTGGAAATTCATGTGAGAACTCATTTTATGATTTTTCCCTCACTCTTTGCTTCATCGGGAATTTTTGAAATAATGACCTTGAAACTCAGAACACCTATAATCAGCCAAGAAGTCAGAATATTACATACCTTAAAAAAACATTGAATAGGAAAATTATGCTCACATTAAGATATGGAATTGTAGAAAAAACCACCGTCGCCCAGCCTGCTCTGGACAATGATCATGAAATAAGTGATCTGATTGGGGACGAAGATGTACAGATAGAGTCTGTCTGATGCATTTGAGAGTCTACAAATAGCAGAATTCAAAGATAATATGAGAAAGAACCTATCCCTTTAAGGTCTCTCTCTGGTTCAATGTCGAGAAATCGATTAGAAAAATAATCATAAGATGATCATTACCTTGCATTGTGAGATATCAACACTACTAACCTTCTTTCCGAATCCAATATCAATCTTCTTCTAGAGGAGATTTTTACCCCATTAGCAAAATACGAGTGTGAATAATATCAGCTTGGTGTTAAAAAAAACATAACTCTACACCAATGGTGCCCATGTCATCGTTCATTACAGAAGCAGCTGAGTGATACTTGATTAAAACCAATATTGAGAATACCTTCACAGTTCCCTATGAGATTTCCAAAGTAAATAATGTATTATTTGCGTGGAAAATGTTTTTCATAGCGGAACACGTGAATCTCATTATGGCGACAATATATCTCCTTGCTTAACAACCAATCAGTCTATTTCAAATTTTGAAATTCAGCCAATAGAATCCGAATTACAGTGAAAATAAAGCTTGTCGCTGTATTTTCACGGTGATAAACCTGCTTAGTTTTTGTTTTACTAGCTGTCAAGTGAAAATAATAATTTAAATTATAAACGTCAAATCTATGTGTTTTGATTAGTTATATTTCTTAATCAATATGAGCGATCGTTGGGGACAAATGGCGATTGGTATCATAGATGAAGCAGTGGAAAAGAGTATTCCCTTGAATACGGCCGGAAATAAAGAATCAATTACCAGGCAATTCAACAATTTTTGCTCAAACAGGGGTTATATTGTCGTCCCAAATATAATTCGTGGTATGATTAATAACCTATAATTTTTTGGAATATCAATTCATTGGCAATCCCAATGCAAGAAAATACAACTCGTCCTGCGGACTCGTTGTATTTTCAGCTTTGGGATTGCAATTCATTAATATTCCAAAAAATTATCGGTAATAATCATACCACTTATTATATTACCCCTGACAATATATCGATTTAAACATACACTCGCGAATAGTCTAGGGGACAAAACTTTGAAAGAACAATTGGAAGTTCATGTGATAATCCATTAAGAAAAATCAAATTCAACAATTTTTTTCATAATCAGGAGTACAAAATCTGGTTGTTTATAATCAGAGGGGATCTTTACAAAATATTATTTGTTCTCATGATTAATCGGCTGTAATTTTTTGTCATGAAACTCTATTTGTAACACTCGATGAGAATGATATATTTTCCATTGGAGATGAGAACCGACGCGAAAGGAGTTCAACTATGTTGAAACATTCGCAATACCCCATTTTCTGAAAGACTGATGGAAAGTCCATTAGTGACCGACGGGAGAGATAGGTGAAGGGTGCACCGTTACCAATTTTGCTTTCATTTCGATTTCCCAGCCCACATGATGAAGTGAATTCCAATTAGTGGCAGTTTTGTTTGATCAAGAGCACTCCATTGTCCTGACAAAGAGAATTTCTCCCGGGAATTTAGATTAATATATATGGACTAGGAATGTTTGTGTCCTTACTTTCGGAACCATATTTCATATCACTTTTCATTGTCCTGAATTGCTGCTAGAAAAAAAAAATGTAGTGGACAAAACTAATTTCATGTTCATTCTACAGAGGATCTTCAACAGTTTGGGAAATTGGAATGAATGTCTATGAAAGATAATCATCATTACCTTATCAACGTCCTGAATTATTTATCTTCAATACTCATCTCGATTATCACTGCAAATGTGTTGCCGTGAGAAGAATAAATAATACTCGATCTGGGAGTGATTGTATGAAGAAGAATATGAAACAGTAACAAAAATTTAGGTCAGTCTGGTGATCCAAAATTATTTTCCTCAAATGGTATTAGTGGGATTGGGATCAGTTTAATTGAAGAAAAACTATTGTTTCTTTACCAACGTCCCGAATTTTAATAAAAGGGAAAGAATGCCAACAAATTATTGGAACATTTTTCTGTTTATTCATTCAAAAAACCTGAGAAAGACTCTTCAGAAATCAGTTTTTCCGAGTGAAAATATGGAAATAATACATTGTTCGAAATTTCAGATACACATGTGGTTTTTATAAATGGTGATAGGTCGAAAATAACGTATACTGATGAAGGATCAATTCGGTAACTGACTTATTAGGTTGAAATAGGCCGTATTCAATCCTTCTATATCTTCTGGTATCAACACTGTGGTGGTGAAGAATTTCAATGAAAAGACTTTTAGACAGAGAAGACTTTTCATAAAAAATGGTGGATTATCTTAAATCAAAAGGCCATTTTGTCTAGTGTGTTCAACTTAGGCTGTGGAATTTTTGACATTCAGCTTTCGTGTGTCTCTGTCGTGTTCAGAGATTCATTCGTTTGACCCACATAGCATTTGTGCAATTATTACAGTAAATTTTATAGAAAACGTTCGATTGTGAATCAGTTGGAGTTTTTTTTGAACGTTAAAAGAATATTTTTTCAATAGTGTTGTTGTAAGAGAATGCAATTTTAGAATGGTCTTTATTGAAAATCGTTGCCAGTCTTTCAGAGAGATTTCCCACATACTCGGAAAAACTGATTTTTGGTAAGTCTTTTTCTGGTTTTTTTGATTGAATAAATTTCTCAATACACTGAAAATGTTCCAATTCATTGTTGGCATTATATTATTTTATTTATATCAAACCACTCCAACACGAAATTCATAAATACAGAGCCCTGATGATGGATTCATTGAAATTTTCTTCAAAAAAGCTGATTCCAATCCCACTAATACCATTCGAAGAAAACAAAAATTCATATGGAAAAAGATTTTCAGTTTACGGGATACGGTATAGGCTGTATGAGAGATTATGCAAAATATATTTCGGCAGAGGAATTATATACCGAAATGAACGTTTTCATACATGATGAAATATCAGTACTGTACGATGAGAGAATGGTTGAACTATTATTATATCTAACGTCTCTCCCGAACAAAAAATGATGCTCTTTTATATTTCAGTCGGATCAGAATTTTCGTACTAGAATTTTCATGATGGGAGTCAAGTGTGAGGAGATAGGAACTCTTGAAACTGATCAGACAAGTGTGAATATCAGAAATTATTCGTCATTAATAAATTCATTGATACAAGTGCACCATTGATTCCCTGTTCCCCAACGAAAACCAATAGATTATGTTTTCCACATCCGAATCTTTTGAATAATTCGCAGATATTCGACTCTACGAACAATTTGCACACGAAATGGAAGGCAAATCATTTCACAGATGTAATTCTTTCTTTCTCTACTAACGGGTGCTATGGATATCCCCTAATGAATTGTTACTGAACATATTTTTCACGGTTCTACCACCGAAATTACTGGCCGTTTTTCTAATACATGTAAATTACTCGACAATATATTACCAACTGAGCCACATTTATAACAGAGACGGTAATTACTCAATGACCATGAAATATTTTTATTCAAATAACAGAGAATTTTGGTAATTGGGAAAAGGCGAGGATTCCAGAAAATATATTCGAATCTGAACAGCGATGGAATTTATGCAGATACCCAGCAGTATAAATTTGAAAACGTTTACTGATGAACAAGGGTTTCAATTCGGTTCAAAAACGTGGATTTGATGGTGAAGTGCCTTTTCCAACCGTTCCCTGAGATAAAATAATTCGGTAATATGGTCTTCTTCATGAATTGATTGATTCTGTGTATATAAAATATTTTTTTATATCACGATTTGAGAAAACCAAAGTCATAGGTCAATAATAAATATTAATTTTTATCTCATAGATGTTCGATAATTCCTATTTCAAGTTTCATTGGAAACATACCAATTTCAAGAGATTTTATTTATGAAACTATTTTTAGATGGAGGCATATGATATCCTCAATGTATTTCAGAATTTCGAATGTTATCGTAGCTAAAAGTGGACAAAGTATAACGAAATTCCCACATGACTGGTGAAAAAAAATTAGATTGTTTTCTGATTCCTATGATTATATTTTTGAGTTCGTTTTTGCAATTTTTAGTGGTAGATTAAGTTTATTTCTATACATTCAATATTTTTTTGTGATTCCTCAATTATCTGATATTGTCTTCTTTTCTAGCAATACTCTATTATTATCAGATATCAACCAGATTCAATTTTGCAATTCTGTTCGGATTCAGTTGTTTTTCATTCGACACTTCTTTCAGGTTTCTCACTGTTTTTTTTTCTATATGATTTGCTGAAATTCGTGATAAGTAATCCTACCCCGTCTATGAAAATTCTATTTTCCATAAGGTTTGCATGGACCTCTGTTTATTTCTTTCCAGTTCAAGCTGGCAGTGAAGAACTTTGTGTTATAATTTCCCTTTTTCGGCAAATGAATTTGTATTTTTTGTTTAAAACAAGATCTAGTATTCCAGGTCTTGTTGATTTGCCACGAGATTGTCAGAATATTTTATAAATATCATCAATATCCTTGTCGGGTAGATTGATTGACAGGTTTTCATATAGTATATCTTTCATTAAGTTTCTCCCCTTGGATACCAAATATAGTCGAATCATTCTTCGTTTTTATTTCTGGCATTGTCAGTCTCTCGTCAATACCTCTGTTTTTAGTTTATAGTGTACGTATCACCCCTTTCAGATTCCCAATTGATATTTCTTGATTCTAAAGATGAACCTGTTTTTGTTTGATGTATTTTTTTGTTTCCTTTCTATTTACTGCAAAGTGGAATCCGCATACGACTGAAAATAAGCAGAAAGAACACAAATGGAGAAGTGGCTTCCGCACGGATAAAATACTGTGCGTCATCCATAATACCGAAATATCCGATGAATCCGAGAGACTTAGAATGGGATTTGAGCTTCTCTCCTCGGTAAAAGCGAGCTTTGATTTTGAACTGCAAACAATGTGAAAGAGCAAGAATCTCACTCCTTTTCTACTACTGATAATAAATCCAAAATCCATTCTGATCCACGTGATTCTGAGTAGAGACTTTTATGGATCTAGAGGATGAAATGAGACTGGAATTTCAGATACTTCGAGTATCAGTTGTAAAATTCATTTTATCATATTCTTACGTAGGTGGTCAGTGTCGAATATGTTAACCGCTGAATAGTTGAATTCTCATTACAGTATTGTAAATCCATTCCTATTCATCAAATTTAGGACAACAACAATCTTCAATTGGTGGAATGGTATCCAGGGTTTGAGAAATTCTTTCAGTCATGTTCCTTGATAATAATAATAATAATAATGTTTATTTTCGATAAAACAAAAATAACAACAAGTTTATGAATTACAATAAAATTTGAAAAAACAAAACATACTAATCACTGAAGCAAAATGATTGTGCGTGATGCATGAAAACATAAAAAAATACAATATAAATACAGAGTGAATTTATAACTTAATCTAGGTGAGAGTCCGTATCGAGTAAAAGGCCATAATAAGGTAAATGCATCAAAATAGGGTAAATAGTCAATTCTGTGCTTATGAGTCCATATTCGGTAAGTGTGTCAATATCGGGTCGATTAGGCAGAACAATAATATATATTTCATATATATATATATATATATATATATATATATATATATATATATATATATATATATATATTTATATATATATGTTACCGGCAAAGTGTAAAATCAGGCATTGTATAGAATACCTAGGCATTCTATACATTGCCAAAAGTGAGCAGGCAAAGTGTGAAATTTTAAACATTCCATACTTTGCCTAGGCATTGTGTATAATGCCTAGACATTATATAGAATGTCGAAAGTTTTGCAGGCAAAGTATAAAAGGAACAACATTGTTAAAAATTGTTCATTACAAATAACAAACATGAAATGTATTAAACATAGGATCTGAAAATCCTCATATTTTACTAGAGTAAAATTTAAAAGTGAAACATTAATTCAAGAAATTACTTGTTACAGCAGGAAAGAGAACTATGGTTAGGTTAGGTTAGGTTAGGTTAACCTTAACTTGAAAACAATGGAACAGACAGATTTTCAACCTAACCTAACCTCACCTAACCTAACCTAACCTAACCTAACCTAACCTAACCTAACCATTGTTCTCTTTCCTGCTGTAACAAGTAATTTCTTAAATTAATGTTTCACTTTTAAATTTTACTCTAGTAAAATATGAGGATTTTCAGATCCTATGTTTAATACATTTCATGTTTGTTATTTGCAATAAACAATTTTTAACAATTTTGTTAATTTTATACTTTGCCTGCAAAACTTTCGACATTCTATATAATGCCTAGGCATTATACACAATGCCTAGGCAAAGTGTGTAGAATTGTTAAGAAATGAGTTTATTTCATACTTTGCCTGGATTCACTCGGCAATGTATAGAATGCCTAGGTATTCTATACAATGCCTGAATTATACACATTGCCGGTAACATATACACTCACACACATATACACGTACATACTCGCATGCATATATCCTCATCTTTCAAATAATATTCGCTTACACATGCAACCATACATACACCTACATACACACATCATACTTACACGCATATACATACATATATATGATCTATTTCAAAAATTTAAGACTGACGATATTATTGAATATTGTTCTACCAGTTCTGTCTATCCAAGTTTTTACATGGCGCTTGTAAGAGCAATAATTTTTAATGGCTTTTATTTCATCAGGTAGCAAATTGAATATTTCTGGAGCTAAGAATTCTACTGAACGTTGCCCAATACTTTTTTTCTGGCACGGAACATTCTTATAATTTATCTTAGTTCTTGTATTGTATTTATGCTCAATGGATTGGAGAGAAATTTTGTTTTTATTCATAGAAGTTAATATTCTCTGGCAGAAAATTTGTCTTATATCAAATATATGGTTTTCAGAATGAAGTAGATCCGAGGAATAACTCATGTTTTTTTTAAATATTATTCTCATTATCCACCTTTGTATCACACTCAAACTACTCAAGTTGTTTTCTGTCACCCCACCCCATCCCAGGATGCCGTAGGATAACTGAGACTGAACCAATGCAAAATACAATATTTTAAGGTTTTCCATGTTTAAATAATCGCCCAGATATCTGAATTCATTTAGCATTCCTCTCAATTTATTCTTTACGCAGGTAATATGCAAATCCCACCTCAGGTGCCTATCTATAATGATACCAAGATATTTGTTTTCATTTTTTTCCATTATTACCATATCTCTATCTATTTCCAGAGGTCCCAGATTAGGTAAGTGGTTGGAGTAAATTGTGAATGGTAAGTAATACGTTTTCTCGCTATTTGAGTTTGTTATATTTAAACCAATCACATATGTTTCGAAAGTCAGTTTGTGCTTCAATTTTCAGGTCGGACCAGGTTTCTCCCGTGTATAAAATGGCTGTATCATCCGCAAAACTGAAAAAACTTGCCGTCGATCGGATTTTCATCAAGGTATTTATATAAACGACAAATAGAAGTGGTCCTAGGACAGTACCCTGTGGCACCCCATACGTCACGGATCTCGGGCGGCTTAAAATTCCGTCAATACTTACTATTTGCTTCCAATCAGATAGATAATCCTTTAACAGGTCGAAAGCTGGACCTCTTATTCCATAGGATTCGATCTTGTGTAGTAATCTTTTGTGACACACGGTGTCGAGAGCTTTCGACAAATCGACGAAAATACACAATAGAGGAATTTTCCTGTCCAGAGAATTATAGATTTCACTTGTCAATCGATAAATCGCATCCTCTGTAGAGCGACCTCCTCTGAAGCCAAACTGATTTTCAGAGAGAATGTTGAATTTCTCGAAGAACTTTGAAATTCTAGATTTTTCTAAAATCTTTGAGAAGATGGACAATAATGAAATTGGTCTATAGTTTTCAACACTTTGTTTATTTCCACTTTTGAATAGTGGTTTAATGATGCCAAGCTTTAGACAATCAGGAAATTTTCCTTATGTGAAACATTCGTTAATAATGAAAACTAGGGGTTTAGCTATTTCATACTTCAGGTGTTTGACGGTTTCAGATCGAATATTATCCCAGCCAGGCGATTTCTTCGGTTTTGAATTATTGATGATATCAGTTATTTCAATTTCGGAAGTAGGGGTTAGAAAAAAACTGTTTTCCGAGTGATCGAGAGCTTCAACAAAATTTTCGGGTTCTTTTATTTTCTTTGCGTAATTTTTTCCCAAGTCGCTGAAATACTCGTTAAATTTATCCGCAATATCATGTTTGTTTGTTATGATTTGATCATTTATTTCTATAGTATCAATGTGAGTCTTGTACTTCTGTTTCGGACAAATATCGTTCACAGCAGTCCAGATATTAAAGGAATAATTTGGGCAGTTTGTAGGTACCTACAACTCACAAACCAAATAATTTACGACTCATAGCTGAGTACAAGAATAATGAAAAAAAGTTTGAAAAGATAGAAGAGAAAACCAAAAACGGATTCTATGAAAATGAAATTAGAGAATGTGAATAAAAAAATGCGGCCAGCCTGTGGCAAAACATAAATCAAATGTTTCATGGGGATTAAAGTAAATTTGGGATGATTAAAAAAAAAAGATGGGAACATAGCTGATGATATTAATGGAATTGTAGACATTTTTTATGGTACCTATATTAACACAGAAAAAGACCTTGCAAAATCCAATCAAAAGAGTCTTCTGCAATGTCAACTGAGATGTTAGCGAAACGTCGAAACCCAATTACGACAAATCAACAGATAAACTCCCAAAACTCGGCTTCTGGACTTTTGTGTTCGACTGTTCGGTTCCGGTTTTGAAGCCATCCTCAAGAAGTTGATGTGACTACACGCTGAGGTGCCCAGCTTCCTACACCTCAGGTGTAATCACAGAAAAAGACTTGTGACTTGACGCTAGAGTTGTTGATGAGAGCGTCACTTTCCGTGCTAGTAAGGTAATATACTATATATCACTGGGATAGTTGTGAAGGCTCATCGAAAATCGTTCATGCCTGTTCAAAGACACGTTCTGTAGACGCTTGTCTGGGCTTCGGTTTTCTTGTCAAGATGTGTCGTTGGGCCCCTATCTTTATATTCAGGAGAATCAGTGTACTCATTTCCTGAACATAACTGTAGCGTTACCTCTGTCAGGGCGTCTATTCTTGAAATAAATCCGAATACGACTTTGTGTTGTGTCGCAGTTGAACACTCCATATATCTCTACGTCACTCTATTCGTATGAAAATTCATCCGCATAACTCAAGAATTGCAGTCCTGGTGGGAAAATGATCGAGTCTGGGTTATTTTGAAGACTTTTGAGAAAATGCCGCTCGTCCAGTGTGATGTGATGTTGGATTTGGGATGTTTTGCCTTCCGAAGAGTAGTGGCGATATCTTTTCGGCTTTTTTCGGCAATTACTTCAGGAAGAAAAAATATAGCGGATTCGATTCGAGTTATAACTGTTTTGGAATTGAAGTAAGAGTGATAGATAAATTGATACCTTCAGATGAAATGTTGTGGATATTTTTTTCCAGTGGAGTGTCGGGGAGATTGTGAACTAGAACTGGGGAACTGAGGAATTAGATATGAATATATTTGGGCTATTGGCCCTTAGGGAAAGTGCTTGTTTTTCATTGTCGGTCAATGTTTTTCCTCTCGAGAAATTGTAAGAAGTGAATATATTTCCATGGGTCAGTTCTATGTAATGGTAGAGTTTGATGTCTGACCGCAAACCTTGTCGAGAAAGACTTGGAAACTGAGGCGATAGTCACGTTCTACCACAATCCCTCTGGATACGTAGGTGACGTTTCCGTCATATGGCTCCAAGGCTCTGAAACTTTTCATAATTTTCTCAGCCAACTCGATGACTTCCATCCACATATGAAGATCACAATGTAAATCAAAACCAATAAACATTCCTGAAAGATCGATCATATACCAAAGAGTACTTCTTTGAAAAAAAGACTAATATTTTGACTGGACTTCAACTCAAAAACAACCCAAATAAATTACGACTCAAAGCTGAGTATAAGAATCTTGAAAATACGCTTAAAAATATAAAAAAGAAAACTAAAACCGAATTTTATGTCAAGACAATCAATGTCAAAAAAATGCGGCCAACCTGTGGCGAAACATAAATGAAACGTTTCGTGGGGATCAAGCTGAAGTGGAAATTAATTTCAATAAAAATGGAAATGAGAACGTGGTTGATGATATGAAAGAAATTTCAGACATTTTTTATAGTACCTTCATCAACATGGAAAATACCTTTCATAATCAAGATAAAAGGAGTATCAAAGCATAAGTAATGGTAGAATTTGGTTTGAACCGAGTCTAGAGTTCGATGTCCGACGGCAAAACTTTTCAAGGAAGACTTCGAAACCGGGCCATAGACACGTTCGACCACAAACCCCCTGTATACGTAGGTGACTTTTTCGTTATATGGCCCTCAATGGAAACCGAAACCAATGAACATTTCCGGAAACTTGACCATATAACAGAGACTTGGGAGACCGGGGATGGTTGGCTACAGGGGTTGGTAGTAGACTGATTTGCTTGTTTTGATACTGTTGGTACTTTGGGGTATTTTATCATTCGAGTAAATAATCGTTCTTCAGTTTGTATTTGTTGTTTTGTAAATATGAAAGATTCTCTTGAAACTTTTGTATGTGTGTTTGAATACCTTACCTATTAGCTGCCATGTCATCATATATTGGTTTGTATCAAATATACCTGATATGACGAGTGACATTGTTTCAAATATTTTGAAAATGAATGGGGATGGTTGGCTCAGAGGCATTAGGGTATGTTGGCATACTGTACCAACTAGCCCCATAGGCGGTGAAAAGTTATATAATACATTTTTCTAGAAATCGATCGTTTGGGTGACACAGAATTTTCACCTAGCGCTGTCAGACCGACCAGAGATGAAAGAGATCACTCCAAACTAAAAGCGATGAACTTGACACAAATGAAGCCAAAGAAATTGAACGATATCTTTTCCAAACACCAGATGGTGTGAACAAATTTTTAACGTTTCCGCTGGAGATACTTAGACCATTGCCCCAAGCCTCCAAAGAAATAATTCAAAAAGGAATAAGGAAAAAAGTTCAACAGCTATATTTACTAATTGAATGAGACTTTAAGAAAGGCCCTGGAAGAGAAAAAAGCTGCTGCCAAAAATCAAAACGTGAATTGGGTGAGGAAATAACAAATGAAAATCAAAGAAACCTACTAAGAACAAAAATGAAACAGAAGAAACAGATTCTTGATCCTGGCGACGAAGAAAATGTGGACTGGGCTGGAAATAACCCTGATGATTTTGGGGAGATATAAAGGAACCCCAGTAACGATGATTTTGTTCTGGTAAAGAAATGGACAAAGAAAATACCCGATTGAAGAAGTCTCTGTTGGAAATAGAATGATAATATCATTTTCCCTTTGATTTTTCAATTTCCTAAGCCTGTGCCAACCTTCCCCTAGGTATGTGCCAAACCAACCTCAGAAAACAGGTTGTGTAGGTTGCTCAACAGTATAGTTGAATTTGTATCTGAAACATCCCCAACTTCATAGATATATCTTTTGTACTCGCCTGAAGTATAGCTGAGATATAAATCGATATGGAAAAAAATACTCATTGTATTGAGAAAATTGTTTAATGGAAAAGAAATATTATCACAAAAGTGTGCCAACCATTTCCAGTCTACCCTACTTCTTTGATAAAAAACCTTGTATTTTGACTTTACTGGTTGAGTAGGTTTTTCATAACTGATTAAATGATGGAACTCGAAGGATATTCAAATAGGATTCGAATGCAGATACTGGGAACAAGTTCATTCAATCTCTTCATTCACAAGGTTGGACCTGATGTGTGTTTGGAAATTCCTTGAAAATCGTGAGAAATGAAGATAAATGAGACCGAAGACATACGACTCACCTGTCCACGATTGATGTACGAATATTTCTGCGCTATATCTTGGGCAGCAGCATCTTCTCCTGGAATGTGGACAACAAAGTCATTTGTGTGGACACGTGGTGAACCAGACTTCCCATTCACTGTACCCAAAAATGAAAGTCTGAAGAGTAACTACAGATAGGCCATAGTGGAATTTCAGTTCAAGACATAGCGCTTCAGGTGAAACAATGGATTTCTGTCGGAGTGATTGATGAAAGATGCGTGGCGACTCATGAGATATGTTATGGAATTTGTGGAATATCTGAAACAGAAAAAAGATCGATAGGATTGCATTCAAATTGCATCACATCAATCAATCATTGAAATCATTGAGGGTAATACAGAATACTAGATGTTTCCACAAGACATGTGGGAATAATAGAAATACCTTGTGAATATTCACATATACCAGACGAAAAAACATTCTTTAAATAGTTCCTAAAATTGATGATCAGTCGTAACTATACGGAAACCTGATTTATAAAATGGGTGAAACATTTCATGCCATCGAATTCCATTTCACGAATCTCTAGGTAACTTTTCATATACAGTAAGGATATGCACATAATTTAGGTTCGTAGAAAATGAGTTTCCAGTTCTCTACGAAACGGATATAAAAGATCTATTACACAACACGTTTATGACAAATGAACATTTTTTCACAAATCGGCAACCTCACCACCACGGATGGAAATATAATGATTTGACACAGGTGTAGTTATATATTGACGAATGATTTTCCTCGTAGAGGTTTCCATACTAATGTGGGAAAATTGTCATGTAATGATAATTATTAGATTTTTCAATGCGATAAACCGATGAAAAATCTGAGCAACCAAAATATCGTTTCAGAGGTGTTATCCGTGGTCCAGGGGTTTTTTTCCTGACTCTTCGCCTACAGCTATGGTAGGCATTATTACAGTCTCTGAGGTAACGGATGTAATGATCTCGTTCTCTCAGCACATACTGAATTGTTCAGGTTGTGATCATCATTATCTGATCTCGTATTAAACGTCCTGTATTGATTATTGTGTTAGAGATGAGCTTGACTTGTTTTCCATTAGCTGGTTTGAGTTCTGTGTTCTTTACTACAGGTACACCTAGACTATATTAATGTTCATGACTTTTTTTTGCAGTTGAAATTATCTTTATTTCTGAATCTCTATTTTCTCTCTCCTCATAGTCTAGGATAGTAGCTCTGAATTATGTACAGTCCTTGATTTTTGTCAAATGCAATAACGTGATTACCTCCCTCGAATGCATGTTCCGTGACCGCCGACTTGTCTGTCTGTCCTGGACGACGATTTTCTTCGTGTTCAGAGAGCTTATCCTAATACTTCTATTAGGTGGTTCCAATATAGACCGATCCACAGCTACACGAAATCCGGTAGATACTTGGTGTTGCCCACGGCTCTCTTGGATCTTTAGCTGACCTTATCCAATCCGATTCCGATCTATCATACCTCTAATGTATGGCATGAAGGCCCTTCCATTAGGTAACGTATCAACAGTTACCTTCGCTTTATCTCTCTTGGGCCGTATTGCCGTTTGAATTCGGCTTCGCTATACCCATTCCCTTTCAACGCTTGTTACAAGTGGTCAAGTTCCTCGAGGAATTTTGTGGTTCACACATACGGCGAGCCTTTCTCACTGATGTTGTGATAACCCCTCTCTTCTGACGTGGCCGGTAGTCCGTGTCTCTTATTTTCACGTCTGTTCACTAGCACATGCAGGAAAGAGATTCTCCTTCGGGTTGTCTGCTCCATTGGACTTCGTTGAGAGAGTTCAGATGTGAGAGGAATACATTCAGTAGTCGTGCTGCCACACCACGAACGTATCATCAACGTACCGCAGTCAGCAGTATGGTGATGATGACGATAATGAAACGTTGCACCTCCGAACCAACGAGCTATTTCCAGATTGAAATAATCAGCATATCATGCGTCAACTTGACATAATAAATAAATATGCACCTCAATGGATGTGGTAAGAATGTCCTACTCAATTACTATATTTTTATGGATCTCATCAATTACTTTATAAGCAAACCCTTTCAGACCCGATTTTTTTTTATTGGGCGAAAAAATATGAAATTTGGTACATCATATTTTTATGTTTTTTAATGATTTTTGGTTCTCGTGAATGAATCCTATCTTTACCCAATTCTGAGATTTGATATGTACACTGGAGTCAACGGAAGTATAACCACCAAAGCAAAATGAAATTAATATTAAGGAGTTCTTTAAATATTCTCATGAAAAAATTGTATCTACTTTGAGTTTTCATTTTCTAGTATGATATAACAAAAACAATTTTGTTTTTTTTGTGATACATAAGTGTACATGAAATTTTTGACACATATTATGCTTTTACATTCATGGAATTTGCAACGGGATGCAAAGCTTTTATCATCAGTTGTAGAGAAATGATTGTAGCCATCTAATCGAACTTCATCCACAGGCTGTACTTCATGTGGTCCATGTTTCCCTGTTACAGAAGGCGAAAGAGAAGGCGGTAACGATGGAGTTGAGGGCCTTCCTCGTTTCATCTTCATCATCTTCGCTCAAAATTTCAATGTCTGAGTCATCATTTTCCAAATGGTAAACATGCTTTTCGTATAAAAGCGGTCTTCCATTTTGAAAGAAAAAATGCTGGAAGAATACCATTTTCATGAACCCTCAAAAAAAGTCTAGAGAATATTTACTCACTCCACTGACAACTCTGATAATCCAAGCTAACACAAACAAAAACGATACTCGTCAAATCACTTCTCGTCGATACCCGTCGAAACAGGATCGCTGTAACAGTAACGCATGCAATTTTCATTTCCGTACCCATAGATGACACCATACGTATTATAATGTTATTATGATATACACTGAAGTGTATGCTGGGACGCAAGTTTGCGCAAGTTCAACTGCATTATCTTGCAAGGACTCATCGGCAGATTCGCTCTCAGACGTGTCTTCTGGTTGTAAATATTCTTTGTCTACGTCTGAATCATATCCATCTAACCCACTGAAAATTTCTGGGTAGGCTTCTTGCAGCTGCAGCAGCCTCATTTTTGTTACTCTTGGTCCTGAAACGTAACAAAATGCATACATTATAAACCCAACATTAAAATATATTAACAAGCATTATACCTCAAATTAGCGAGTGGTTCGTTATCAGATTCAGAATCGCTTGAATGTCTATCCATATCAACCAAGATCTTGTCTCTAAAATATTACAATAAACATTCAGTACAAAACTACCATCAGTAAATGTAACCTAACCTCACCTTTTTTATTCCCAATGATATATCCTCTAGATCTTCTTAGCACTTACTCAAGACTTCACCTAATATATCTTTAACATTTATCACAGCTCATTTACAGCGGCACAATGCTGTTTAATGTACTTATAGTCCATTAATTTCACAATGTTTTTTTTGCACGATATGCTGACGGTCTAGTCTTAGAACAACAAAATTGTATGTAGTATCCTATTAACATATTTTTCATTTCTTGCTGTTACAAAGTGGTATGTGACACATACTGTACTGAATGTTTATTGTAATATTTTAGAGACAAGATCTTAGTTGATATGGATAGACATTCAAGCGATTCTGAATCTGATAACGAACCACTCGCTAATTTGAGGTATAATGCTTGTTAATATATTTTAATTTTGGGTTTATAATGTATGCATTTTGTTACGTTTCAGGACAAAGAGTAACAAAAATGAGGCTGCTGCAGCTGCAAGAAGCCTAACAAACTACCCAGAAATTTTCAGTGGGTTAGATGGATATGATTCAGACGTAGACAAAGAATATTTACAACCAGAAGACACGTCTCGTATCGGAATGATTCGAGGTGTGCGAATTTTTTTCTTTTCAGCAGCAGCTTTTAGGTATTTACGCGCCGCTTGCAATGCCACTGTTATAGCTTTTTTCCTGTCATTCGTCACAAACTGAACACCTCCAGCTTTTTTCAATACATTCCGCACTTTACTAACTACACCAGCACCGAATGTAACTTTTTTTATTTCATTTCTTCTCGATGTTTTTCTCTTTTCTCTTGTTGCTCTTACAGCCCATACCGAAATGTCTCTTCGCCTTCATGATATTGGTGACAAGTGGGGCGGCAGCTCGTTCTCCAATACTAGCGTCCTTCGATTTCACTCTATTCCAAGCCGCGTATTCGAGTTCTTTGTCTGCCGTGTGTCGCGCTGCAAGATCAGATGGGTGTTTTGAATATTGAACGTCGTGATTTCGATACGAGAAATCTAATTGATTTTTGCCGTATTGATTGCGAGCTAAGCGGTTTTCCAAATCTGTACCTGGTCCACAAAATTGATAACCAGGTAGATGTAATTCGAATGGAAGTTTGTTGATTAATTCATTAACTGATCCAGAGCCTTTTGTTCACTTATTAGCAATACGTCCGATTCGTTTGATGGTACATATTTAAATGAGATGTTCACAACATTTTTTCATTTACATAGTCTTTAACCGCGGTAGGATGCGGATTGTGAAACAGAAAGAAACATTTGTCGTTGACAACCTAGATGAGAGATATGGATTTGGATTAGAAGGGCATGCTTTGCTGAGACATGGTTCCTTACTTCCTTCATCTGTTAGAGCATTGATTATTGGACCGTCAAATTGTGGGAATACTAAAATGCAATGATATCACTTCTCACACACCCAAGAGGATTGCGATTCACAAACACAAACGTATATCTCTATTCAAAGTCACTAAATCAACCCAAACACCAGTTCCTATGAAATGTTTTGGAACCTATAGAAGGGGTTGGTTTTTATACGTTCAGTAATAACGCTGATATAGTGGAACCTTCAGATGCCAAACCGAATAAAAACAGGATATTATACGATCGTATTTTGGCGCAGACTCATTCACGTGTACCCAAGCAATTAGTGCGTGACAACACAAATTTCATTATAATGTTTAAGCAAGATGAAACGAATCTACACCATATTCATTCAGATCATGTCTCACCGGATGTGTCTTTAAAGCAATTTCAAATAATGTGTATGAAATGTTGGGAAGATCAATATGGATTTCTGATTATCGACAAAGATAGGAAAATGCATGAAGGTAGATATCGCAAAGGATTCGACACTTTTATATATCCATGATGTGTCTATTTTGTTTTCAATCTGTCATTGAATAGTGTAGAGATCACTTCGTTGAAGTCACTCGTAAAAAATAATATGAAGGTAAAACCTGATTTTGTATCTGAGAATAAAAACAATGGAATCAATCTCAAACGTCAACTGGTTGAGACAACTGAGGCTGTACGGCAAAAATTCAATTCTATCAAGCATGGACAAATCGAAAACAAAATGGCGTTGGAGAAACTGTATGAACCTATAACAAAACCATTGAAAAACTTATCATCAACGACTAACACGCATATTCTAGCAACAAACCAAGGAAACATTCAAACTTTTCCGATATCCGCGAGTACTCCTATAGGAAAGAAGCAATCTTTTGTTGGACACCAAGTTCTTCTCGCGCCAGTTCTTTAGATCTTGACCCATCCAAACTAGATGAAAATCTTAAGAGTGTATTGAAAACACATTTGGAAAATCTTGAAAGTGAAAATGTAGCGTATGACGCGACATTTGGTGTATGTATGGACACACAAACTAAAAATGGGTAGTCTTGAAATACGTTTCGTGAATGGAAAAAATTCATTTCGGAATGCCAATAGAGTATAAAAATATGAAATCGCAGCTAGTCCCGAATTATATGACATGATCTTTTCAAAAAATCCACAAGACATCGATAATGAAATGGTTCGCCAATCATATTCCAAAATATTTAAAATAACTAATGGTTTCAGAAAAACAAATTCTAAAAAATTTCATGAAGTCATCAAACCGTTCTTAGACTCGTGGCACTATCAATCGAAAAAGAGACCGAAATTGGGTGGCACTTTCGACGGCATTGAGAAATTCTATAATTCCAAACCACTAAATCATATCTATTGGAATTCAGCGAAAGAGTTGGTGGATCGTTTACGACTATTAGTGTCTTCTAAGTCAGTTGGCCATAGTGGGCATGATAATGAAATAATTTCAATCATTGAACAATTACGTGAGGAAGGTATAATAGGTATATTGAAGCTCTCTCAAATAAATATCACTCTCTACTATTTATTTGATGCAGTCACATTAATTGAATTCAGTTTTCAGTTCTTACCCAATGTAAAGAAAGAATGATGGAATAAGTGAAGTCAAGAGACAACTTGCCGAAGATCTTCATGCTCCTGTCAGACGTAATTTCCCTCGTAGAATTACAACGATTAAAGGATTTGCGGATTTATGGCAAATAGACTTGGCGGATATATACTTGTTGTAATTGATTGCTACTCTGAACATTTATGGACTGTACCTGTGGAAAATAAAACTGGTCATACAGTTACCAAAGCAATGGAGTATGTATTGAAGACTGCTGGATATTTTCCCAAAAATCTTCATAGTGATGATGGGGGGGAATTCCATAATAAAAATTTTTCAGCTCTCATGGAAAAATATAAAATCAACCACTATTCTACGTTCAGCACAACGGAAGCCGAAGCAATAAAGTCATGGATGTACAAGTAATTATCGATTAGAGGACACCACAGATGGCTTGATATTCTTCCAACCATAACGAGCAAATATAATAACAAGGTGCATCGTACAATTGGGATAGAACCCATAAATGTGAATTCAAGTACAAAATTAAAATTCAGAGCCAACAAAGGAGTCCCAAATGAACGAAAAAATCCGAAATTTCAAGTGAATGATGTTGTTCGTATCACCAAATATAAACATTTATTCGAAAAGGGATTCACAGCTAATTATACCCCAGAACTTTTCAAAGTGATTAAAATCAATGAAACATATCCTACAACATATTTGCTTCATGATATGGAAGGCCACCCAATACGAGGATGTTTTTATGAGCAAGAATTATTGAAAACTGCGAATCCAGACGTATACCTTGTTGAAAAAGTGTTGAAGAAAAGGAATAAAGAGCTTCTTGTCAAGTGGTTAGGACTTTCTCGTGAACACAATTCTTGGATTGATGAATCCGCCATTGTTTAATTGAATATATTTCATTTTTGTCAATTGTTTCACTATCATTATGAATAAATAAATCTGTAAAAATTTCATTGATGTTTTCATTATAAGACCAATCTCTATGGGAATTCTAACACATCAAAAAACGAATAATAAATGTATTTATTTGTTACGTTTTTTCTCTGAAGTCGCTTTAATATATTTATGGTCGATATCGGCTGTTGAGTATTCTTCTTACTTTAATTGGGGTAGGTGAATAATTATAATATATAATAGAAGGTATTAATTATGTGAAGGTAAAAATGGTTATTAGCTGACCCTGTAATTGTAATCTATTGAGTTGAAAAGAGTTAGCACCTGTCTTTATCCAACTTCCGAATGAACTCAATCAGTTCGATACCCATTACCTATATAAGAGAAGTGAGAATTCATAGTTCTCACAAAAAGTGATTTCAATAATGAAGACACACCCAAACTCTCTCAATTGTGTTGACATTTTATTAATACGACAGCTAGCTCTGAAGTTTGTGCAGTTTCTATTGAATAATCCGAACCATGATTAAAACTCACGGAGACTCTTTTTGTAATATTTACGTAATTGAAAACTCACGGATGCTCTTTTTGTTAATTTTAGCGCACTTTGAAAACTCACGGAGATTTTTTTTGTTATATTAACGCACTTTGAAAACTCACGGGGATTCTTCTTGTTTATTTCAGTGCACTTTGAAAATTCATGGAGTTTCCTGTACAATTTCCACCGACAAATGTTTCATATTTTCTCCCAGACTTGAGAAAAATATTGTATTGTGTAGCACATTTCGCGGTTTTGTAAACCACAAAGAAAATAAAGCATTCCACCAAAATATATTTATTGAAAGAAAAAATGTATGGCAGACACAATCGGTCAGATGAAGTGAAAAATAATGCCTCAACAATGTGTATCAAACCATAACATTATACGCTCCTTTTATTCACTTCATCTATTATTTTCATCACAATATATATATATATATATATATATATATATATATATATATATATATATATATATATATATATAATTCCAATACAATATCAACAATATAACAAATATTTACACTCAAACTTATTTACAAAAATATAAACAAAATATTACTAAACTAACTTACACTACGTGGACCAAAAATTGACCATATGGCCCTCTTGTTTGTCTCGTATTACTGTTTGACAGATTCCAGCCAAGACGCCTTCTCGATATATGTTCGATCAGTCTCTTGATGTGTCTCATCCAGGGATTGAGACTGTCGAACGAGTTCCGAGTGCTTTCCAGTTCAGCCTCTCTCTTACTAGTTTTGCCATCTCCCTATCGGCTTCCTCTTGCTCCCTGGAATTCTCCTCTTTACACCGAGTATATTCAGCCATTTTTCGACTTGCCTCGTTGTAAGCTCTTTCTGCTCCATCAAGCGTCGTCTTATATCGTCTTGACAACTTGACGATATCGGTATGGGCAGCTCGGATCGAGGAAATGTCGGCGATAAGGGGCTCCTCTGCTTCTGCTGGTGCAAGAATAGGGGGGCTCTCTGGTTCAACTCATTTTGGTGCCGCTACATAAATAGAATGTCTCTCCGATTCAACGACATCGGAGAGTACAGCTACCACTGGAGGTGATGAAAGAGGCTTCTCTGGTGCAGGGTTCGCAGGTATCTCTGCAGCAGCTATTCGGATTGGGGACCTCTCCGCTTCAACTACAGCTGCCACTGGAGGTATCGGGACTTCTTCTTCCGCCAATGGTGTGTCTGCAGGCTCAGCTCTACAAGAAGACTTTCAACTCCCAGCAAAGGGGTTTGTCCTATTACAACCCTCCCTGTTCTTAGGAATCTGCCGTGGCAGGTGGCTGCACACGAGTAGGTGGCCGGGTCGATTTGGGCGGCAGGAAGTCATCCGCACTGTCGTAGTCGACCGTTTTCCTCTTCTTGCCACCTGGCACCACACGAGGCTTCCTATCAGACTGCTGCCTGGACGTAGATGGCAGGAAGTCATCCGCCCTATCATCTTCAGCATTCCTTTTTTCCACCACTCGAGGCTTCCTGAAAAGTTTGGATTAAGATGGTTGGTCCCCGCTGCATCTCATCTTTTTCGTCGTTGATTTTCGCCCATCGTCCTCGGAGGCCCGTTTCACTGTACTACCACTAGGAGATGTCTCTAGGGAAGACAGAGGGACTGGCACTCTTTCCCGTTGTAAAAACTCCCTTACAACAGTGTCCGACGATGGACTCGATCTAATCACCTCAGCTCTTGGAGTATTCTGCTCCTTCGTGGTATCTTTCGACTCAGAAGTGGTGGTGTCAGAGGAAGTTGAACTCAACTGCGAACTTGAAGATGAGCTCGACGATGAACTCGAAGATGAACTGGAGTCCCGACTGCAACACAATTGAGAGAGTTTTGAATATGTCTTCATTATTGAATTCACTTTGTATGAGAACTATGAATTCTCACTTCTCTTATATAGGTATTGAATTGATTGAGCTCGATCGGAAGTCGGAGAGACACAGGCGTGCCAACTCTTTTCAATTCAAAAGATCACAATTAATCATTGACCCAATTACAGAGCCAGGATTTTCACATAATTGATATTATTATTAGGTATTATAATTAGTTACATACCTCAATTAAAATTATAAGTGTACTCAACTACCTATATCGACCATAAATATATTAAAGCGACTTCAAAAAATACACAACAGATACATTTATTATTCATTTTTGATATGTTAGAATTCCCATAGAGATATTGAAGCGCGATATGTGTTTCACTAAACAATCGCTTTCTCAAGCAGGAAACTCTAGAAAACTATTGTATGGCGAAACACATGTCGCAGTTAAGTGAGCCTTAATATGTGAAAAGCTAACAGGCGACTATGCTTGAGAAAGCTATTGTATAGCGAAACAATTGTCGCGGTTGAGTGATCCCGAATGTGTAAAAATCTCACAGGCAACTATTAATTACTTACTTATTGTACTACATCATTGTTCAAATTATTCTATAGCAACTGCAAAACTCAAACCTTACTGTCGCAAAACTTCCATAAGCTGTACTACATTATTCAATAGAAACTGCACACACTTCAGACCTAGCTGTCGTATCAATAAAATGTCAACAAAATTGGGAGAGTTTGGATATGTCTTCATTATTGAAATCACTTTGTATGGGAACTATAAATTCTCACTTCTCTTATATAGGTAATAGGTATCGAACTGATTGAGTTCATTCGGAAGTCGGATAAGGACAGGTGCTAACTCTTTTCAACTCAATAGATTACAATTACAGAGTCAGCTAATAACCATTTTTACCTTCACATAATTAATACCTTTCATTATATATTATAACTATTCACCTACCCCAATTAAAATAAGAAGAATACTCAACAGCCGATATCGACCATAAATATATTAAAGCGACTTCAGAGAAAAAACATATCAAATAAATACATTTATTAATCGTTTTTTGATGTGTTAGAATTTCCATAGAGATTGGTCTTATAATGAAAACATCAATAGAAATTTTACAGATTCATTTATTCATAATGATAGTGAAACAATTGACAAAAGCTTTTTATTCCTTTTCTTCAACACTTCTTCAACAAGGTATACGTCTGGATTCGCAGTTATCATATATACGATATATGTTGTAGGGTATGTTTTATTGACTTTAATCACTTTAAAGAGTTCTGGGGTATAATTAGCTGTGATGATTTTGTACTCGAATTCACATTCATGGGATCTATCCCAATTGTACCATGCACCTTGTTATTATATTTGCTCGTTATGGTTGGAAGAATATCAAGCCATCTGTGGTATCCTTTTATCGAAAATTCCTTGTACATCCATGACTTTATTAAACGAATTACTCTTTCTGCTATGGCGGCTTTCGTTGTGCTGAACGTAGAATAGTGGTTATTTATAGCTAGAATTAGATAGATTTTTAGATAGAATTAATTCACTACTTCAAAAAAAATCGAAAGTGAATATCATGTATAACTATGATCGTCAACAAAAATTCAACACAGTTATCTGTGGTCACTTGTGCCTGAAGTTTCTCTCTGAATCGATTTGCAAATGAGAAAAAAATGGATACAACTCCATCAATGGACCGTGAGGATATCAAGAGGATGGGATATTCATTGAAGATGTATTCAAAATATCGCACCCTAACAAAAATGGATAGCATTATGCTTGCCAATATGCCCAAGGAAGTTATAACTGACTGTGCTGCACATGAGATCGCAAGTGTTTGGGAAAATTTGCCAAAACATCTACAAGATGATATCGACATAATGAAGTATCAATACTGATGTGAACACCACTACAACGAAGAATCTAATTAAAATTCTGATGTGAATGATGGTCCCATACCTCGAAAAATTTTCTGCTGCTATTGAAGTGTAGAGGATATGAGTATTGGTGTCAATAAAAACGATATTCATTTGAACGCGCTACCCAAAAAAAAGTGTGGATTATTGCAGATATGTTCTAGACAACAATGAATCAGTCATGTCGCGGAAGTTCGAACTACAAGCTGTCGGAACGAGTGTCTTGAATGCAGACTTTCTTCCACCTATCGAATTGGATAGAAACAGCCGTTATGGACTAGGACTATTGGGATTCTATGGATGCAACACAATCATTAATATAACTGAAGAAAACAATTTAATCAGATTCAGACTTAGTGGTGACGATTCACCCATGCTACAATTACACACGATTGAAATTTCATGTGGTGCTTATGAAATAGAAGAGATCAATGCAGTTATACAGAAAAATATAATGTTTAGATTATTGCATGACAAAAAACCAATCGATATTACTGCAGATGACATTTTCTACCTACATGCCAATAATAATACGATAAATTGTGAAATGCGATCTAAATATGGAATTGATCTGACACATCCAAACTCTATTGCGAGCATGATGGGATTTGACCATAGCATATTTCCACAGAATCAAATACATGAATCCTCACTATCGATTAATATAACGATTGTGAGACTCATCCGTTTGGATTGCAATATAATATCTGGGTCATATATGAATAATGAAGAGTCCCACATTCTTTTCTCATTCGATGTTGACGTCGAAGCAGGATACAATCTGACGAAAGAACCACACAATATTATATATATGCCTGTCAGCCCAGAAGGACATCAGTTGATTCACATTATAACAGTGCGTATTTTGGATCAAAAGAATGAGCTCGTGGATTCCGGAAGTGAAGAAGAGATCTTTATTGTTTTGGAATTGAAAAAAATCGATTGATTTCTATTATGGGTTTTCGTTTCAATTGACGAAATCATCAACGATTTGAGCAAATCGAAATCAAAAAGGATGCTCAACCGCAAAAAAGGTCATTCCAAAAGTGTTCGCTACAGTCAACATGTCACAGCCTGTCTGTAAAAGATCTCAAATTTTTGAAATCGATAGGATTGAAAGTAAGGAAGTACAGAACAACCTCTATAATGAAAACCATGATTTCATTTGGACAAACGCACGCTAACACCCTACTGACTACAGGCTGGGGGCTTTCAAGATTCAAACAGGACATATTGGATACAATCAGTCATGTATTCAGTGGCAAATTACCGCTGAAATATCTGATGGGCTTTGCTGAAGATTACAATAAAAGTATCTTGAATGCCAAACAAGAAATAATTTTTTAAATTTTCACCAGAGGATAAGCACAAACCCAAACTTTTGCATAGAATCAACGAAAGTGGTCAGAATGCGAAAATTAAGTTGGCCTATCGTATGTGGGACTTGTATGAACTTCCTTCATTACGAGCTACATCTTCAGACATACGGGCCATAAAAACAACCAATGCTTTGGAAACACCTCGTTTCATTATAATCGGATTTCAAAATACCACAATATCTGAAGACCGAGCAGAAGACATCACAAAATTCATAACAGCTGACATCAATAATATTCGGGTATACTTGAATTCTGAAGTATATCCATATGAGCGTTGGAATTTGGATTTTTACAAAAAAGTCGATTCGTCTGCCTACTATGCTTATGAGAACTTTCAACGTAGTTATTTTGATAAAGATATGAGTGAACCTCCAATGGATATTGGACAGTTTCGAAGCAATCCACTCTTCATAATCGATTGTTCACACCAACCGAATGCCACAAAGTCCTCAACTATCGATATAAAGGTTGAGTTTGAAACTAGAAAAACCAAGTTTCCTGACAACACCAAAGTATATGCACTCATTTTGCATGATACATTTCTCTCATACAATGCACTGCATGGTTCAGTTCACACCAGATATTGACACTACATTATTGATAATAATATGCTTTGAATTCTATTGTTATCTTTCACATTAAAGTACTCATTGATGGAATGAAATGGATTTTCGAGTAAAAAGGATTTTACCTCATTTTTGAATGAATTAAGACTTGTGAGGTTTCTAATGTCGATAGGAAGATCATTATATAATATTATTGACATAATATGAGGACCTCTTGAGACAATAGATGAGTGATGAAGTGGAATCGACATCATCTGATTTTCGCGAAAATTATATCCTGCAACTAGACCCAACTCTCTTCTGCTTATGAAGTTTTCGTTGTGTGACTTCACATAATATACACAGTTAAGTATATATAACGAGATGACTGTTAAAATTATAAGATTTGAGAATAAATCCCTACAGGAGTCTCTAGGACTCTTGAAAGTCATAACTCTTAGAATTTTCTTCTTGAGAACTATTACTTCATTGATTCTGGTTGAATTTCCATAGCAAATGATGCAATAATTGAGGGTGGAGTGAACATATGCATAGTGGTAATTGAGTAAAATGTTCATAGGGACAGTTTTACCAAGATTCCATATAACATAACAGTGTCTAGATAGCTTATTAGTTATATAGTCCACGTAATGCTCCCAAGTGAGATGTGAGTCGATTTGTACCCCAAGAAATTTAATGACTTCTTTTTGTTCTATCGAAGTATGATCGTATCTTACTAGAACACTATACTCGATATTTTTCGGAGTGAATACGATGCTATTTGTTTTAGAGTTTTTTAGTACAAGGCTATTTCTGGAGCAGTAAGATATCATGTTATTAACTGATTTTTAGCTTTTTCATCAGCGTGCACACCAAAAGAGGTATCATCGGCGAATTGGGTAGTGAAATTATTTTTGTTTATAGTACAGAGATCATTACGAATAAAATGAATGATGTTGGTCCCAGAACACTTCCTTGGGGAACAACGGTGGTGACAGCAAGAGGACCAGAAAAATGCACATTCGCATTTACATTTAATTTAAGACGTTGTGTTCTGTTTTGGAGATATGTCTTGATCCAACTATGAGAAGTAAATCATGATCCACCGTGTCGAAGGCCCTAGTAAGATCAAAGCATATGTTCAAGGTTTTTTTGAAATGCAGATGCGACAGAGAGACGGAATCGGAATCCCGAAGAAATTGTAATACTTATTATATTATGGGCTACGATCGAGTTGAAGCCCGATCGAGCGATCAGATCATTCAGTGTCTTAGCCGGGCTTTTAATGCCATTGGACAATGTAAGCTATGTGAAAGTGGGGAAATATCACATAGCTGACCAAATTTATTGGTTATAACTTTTTTTTATGTAGTATTGAACTATGGTGGGTGCAACGGTGCAACTTATACCAGTATTTATCTATGTTTTCCAATAAATAGAAATGTTTTCCACCTTCTATGCGGTATTTTCAAATATAAATATTACTCAGATAGAGGGTAAGTTGATAAAAAAATGAATAAGTGTTGCCAAGTTTAGCAAGTTGGAAGTGACAATAACGCAGTATCAAAAATATTTAATTGTATTTTTTTCCTTTCTTCTATAGTAGGAGGTATGGACCACTACGACCTTATTACATTTACCCATTTGTTGTGAACCGTAAAACTGCAATACTAAATTCAAAAAAATATTTTCAATATTTTCGATTTTTAGTGAACATATGGAAAATATGTAAATGGAATGAATTGCCATTACAATTGTCTCAATATTGGGTAAATTCAAGTGCATTAATATTCTTTCGAGACCCAGACCAAGATTCTTGGGAGAAAGTGTTGGTGTCGCGTTTGGTCTTGGTCTAGAGAAGATTTATTTAGTTTTGGTCTTGGTCTCGGTCGTGGTCTTGTTTCAAGACCAACACAAGAGAAAGACTTTATATATCAGTCTCGCGAAGCCCTAAATTCAAGATTCCAAGATTCATGAGAAAAATGTTATCGACAATGATTGCTTGTGAAGGGTGACAATTTGAATTACGCGAAAACAGTAAATGACATTCTGTGAAAAATTGTTCATATTTATATTTGTGGTTCATGTTAACATAACTTATCTGAAGAAGTTTCGAAATCAACTGATATGGCACCGTTCTGTGCGAATCAACAGGTCGAAACAGAGTACTGCGCAATGATAAGTAGATATTCCATTATAAAACACAGTAAGTATGACTGTTCAAAGAGAAAAACACAATATATACGCTGTATCCACTGTGTTTTTGCATGGCCGAATTGTTTGGTTTGAGTTAACGATGATTGATTCGTATTCATATACTGAAACACAGTAAATTATATTGATTTAACATTTCAATGAACTCATATTTAAGATTTTTTTTAATCATTGATAGTTCAAGAAGGCCGTCATATTTTACAAAATCGTTATTTACCACAAAAACGATCTTGAGAAAATACTGTGTTTCAATTTGGAACAAGCGAGTGAGTGTTTCAGTTGTTGATTTCAAGGTACCCGAAGGATAGAATGAGTTGGACTGAATTTGTACTCTGTAACTCTCACCTCACCCAGTGAAGAAATTTATTATACTGAAGTGTCAAATGTCAAAATGAGTAAGAAAAAGAAATGTACTTGATGGGTGCACCAGAAATTGGGGTTCCCCAAGTGAAGAACCAACAAATGTGGACCGAATGATAATTAACATATATCAACAGCGGCGAGAGCAATATCTGCTGTATACTTCGTTTCACCTACCACCAGCGTTGTTATTATATTAAGTCAATTCTCCTTGACTTTACATTTTTTGACGGTAGATGATGATGCGAATGCGCCTTTTCAAAGCTATTTAAAGCGACAGCTCACCAGTGAATTTCGATACCGACGGTCTCATTGGTGAAAATCTGGCAAGATCTTCCGTTCACCAAGAGAATCATCAGTTTATAAAATACGTTCAGAAAGACCACCTGATAGAAAGCTAACCCTCTACAGATAAGTTTGATAGTTTATTACTTAATACTGGAATATTTGAACTTTGAATGGGTATGAAAGTTAGAATGAACTCAATAATCAATTCAATTCCGTTTAGTTTTGGTCGTTCCCTTCCACGTTATAGTTTCCACGATTTTATCGTTACTATTGCTATTATTGAGTGAATGTTTCATCTCTAGTTAGAAGATACCGCAAGTGATTTTTTTAGTGTAAGGAAATATATGATAGTTTCAACATATATTTCGAAAGTAAAAGATAATTTCGGAAATTCCAGAATGAAAATTGATGTCAATTGATAATATAACGCAACGCAAGATTATTCTTACGGTAATGAAAACAAACTCCACCTCGAATGACCATCCTCAACTTACTTTTTATGCATTTTGTGTTCACCTATTCCTAGCACGAGCTCTGCAGTTACACGAATGATGTGGAACAAGTGTGAGAGTACTCGAACTCCTGCATTGTTGATGAGCAGAGTATTGAATAATATATGAACACGATTCGAGGAATCTTTTCATTCTTGAATGGAAAAACTATTAGTTGGTATTGATGGTAACGTTGATTTTTTTTTTATTTTGTAGAGCGGTGGCCTATATCATGGAGCATCCATTTATCAGAAAACTACTTTATGTTTTTTTATTTTTTTTGTCAGGAATCACTCAACTGAAAACAGTTCGAAAAAAATAGTGATATTTTCGAAAAATTCATCATTGCTCCCACTTGGGAATTTTTCATAGATTTGATCATGCGCCGCTAAAAGTAAAATATTTGATTGCTGTGAAAATTTCCTGATCATTACTGAATAAAGACAAGATTGTTCTAAAATTGTTCGTTTCCGTTAACCAGCTGACGAACGTCAACCCTCAGAAGTCGAAACTTGTGCGAGCAATGGATCAACGAGGCCTTACCTTTTAACGTGCGATTACCCAGCACGGTGGCCCGGCGAGGAAGAATAAACACGATTGGGTCTGGTTTACTACCTGGTGGTTCGCCACCTGTGAATGTCAAACTGAATTCGAGCCCTTAGTTCTGATCGTTCGAATATGAGTAAAATTTATCTAACCCAATATAAAATTACCGTTCCAGCATGGTGGCAAGATTGTGTGCATTCAACATTGAATTTGTTTTTTTCCTTCGAACATCAATTTAATTCTGAATTCATGAGGAGAAATCGGCATTGAATCTTCGAATATCCTTATTGATTTCAGAAATCCAGTGAAATGTAAAAAGTCAGTATTATGTACGGTGAATGAATTATTATTTCTGATCTTGCTGTTTTTTCAGTGCTTCCAAAAGTAATAACCTTGGGTACTCACATATATTTGTTATTCACGACGAATATGTATTGTATTTCTGTCCCAAAAAATGAAACATATGAATAGGACTAGATAGGAAATCAAAATTTCATCTTTCAGTTCGTACTCCTCTGAATTCTAAATAAACAAATTTCGAATCGCAATAGGAATCTATCAATTTAAGAATGGTGTCTCATTATATAACCATCGATTATTCCACTTGGGATGTCGCCCATTTTTCATGTTAGATCTATTTTTCCTACTGAAGAAGTTTCATCATCACTCAGTGCTGGAATCTCAACCGTGAATTCTGCGGACGGATGTGACAAATATCGGACAGAAGAAACCTTTTTTGACTTGTCTCAAAATGATTGAGCTTCGTCGAACGACCGCAAAGGAACTTATTATCGTCCTCTGGTGTTTATTCATTATCTTCATCAATTTTCAGTTCAGTAAAGTTGTAATTTGAGGTGGAAACATTGTTCGTCGCTTTTATATTTGATATATATATCTTTTGAATAAAGTTTCGTGTGTCTTGTAGATATATTTTTTGGAGGAAAATAGTGATTTTTATGTGATTCAGTGCCCGTCGCCCCATATAGCTAGTATGAGAGCAATATATGATAGGCTCTTTCCACCTTTTTCTTGATGAATCATATGCTTGTGAATTATATACAAGACTCTATCAACATAGAGTATATGTGATTTTTTTTATTGAACATCTATGGAACTTTTCTCTTTGCTCTCGAAAAAAAGCCATAAATAGTTTCTTGAATCTCCCTTCAATTATCAGATCGTTTCGGAAACAGAACTCTTCCTGATAGTGCGAAGTGACATAATAAGTGATTAGTTCCCAAATGAATCTAATATATACGAAGGCAAAGGAATAGGGGCACTATTCTATGTTATGGTTCTAATTCAAAATTGGAATTCTCGACTATCGATAGATGAAACTACTTTATTGTCGAAGACCTCAACATTTTTTATTGTACACTCGATCGACCACGAAAATAACGCAGCACAAACTCTCAACCAAGCAGTAGAATTATCGAAAAACTGGTTTCATTTTAATTATTCATTCCCCAATGAATAAAAAAAAACAACGTCTTGTTAAAAGCACCACTTCTCCATCTGAAGACAGCGTTAAGCTCTTGGGGCTGATATTGGATGACTCTGCACATTGAGGATTCATCCATACGCCTTGCGAAAGTTACCTATGCTCTCAGGCAACTAAAGCTGAATGTTGATATAGACCATCTAAGAATGACATATTTTGCTATGTTTCACAGCATAATGACGTATGCCTTCATAATCTGGGGAAACTATGCTATGTATATCTATGAAACTTTGCTATGTTTCACAGCATATTGACGTATGCCTTCATAATCTGGGGAAACTCATGTCACAGCCATGAAATATTCACTACGCAAAAAAAGTCATCCGAATAAAAGCATCCGGTGAATATGATGATCACTTAAAGTCATAGTTCAGAAAATTAAGCATTATTAACCCTTATGATACTAAGAAAAAAAGTGATCTCTGTCTTCCATTATTCGGACTTACAAAAACATATAACTCCAATAGATATCTGGCCATAGAACTGTATAAAGCTTTGCCACAACAATTCGAAGATGAAAATATATCTTGTGCTTCATTCAAATTCAAGATCCGTGAATATTCAACACAGCACTGCTTTTACTCTATAGATGATTATCTGGATCATGTAATTACATGTGCATGTGAATGGGTTATTCTATTTCATTGCTATCACTATCCTTTTCTTTTTAACATGTTCATACCTCTTTGCCTTGATTTCCGATATGTAATTGTATGTTCGTTATGTCTTCATGTGATGCATATCTCAACTATGTTTTCTCTGTGATCTATATCACTTCTATGTCACTTCCTGGTCGAATGTCCAATTGATTAAATGAAATAAATATGTCTATGTCATGTACAGATGTTTTCCTAATGTAAGAAAAAGTTTGTTCCATTTGATATCAAAATTATTTGAGAATATAAAAATTTTCTCATTGATTGGTTGAAAGCTTGAAAATAATGATTATTAATGTTGAGTGAGAAAGAAAACGAGAAAAATACATTTGAAATTTCTCACATGAATTATTTCCGCAACGAAACATAAAGAAAATACGGAATACATATAATCTAAACAAAGAAAAAACTGAAAGCATGTCACAGCATAGCTTAACTGTGAAACTCAGCCAGATTCTTATAGGCTTCCATCATGAGAATCACTTCAACTTGCTTCCTGAATTATTTGTAATTCCCTACATTTCTGATTTCAGAGGGTAAATAAAGACTTCTTTTATTTCATGACTAATCGAATTTCCCATCAAAGCTGGCTTAGAAATAGGGAGAGTTGATGTTTGATCCTTTTTTGTTTATTGACATAATATGTTGAATACTGTATGTTACTTTCATATTCATTTGAAATGAGATGAAGTTATTCTATGATAAAAAAAACTGATGAGGTTATCTTTACACTAACACATACTTGCCTGCACGACTCTGGCATTCCAGCTCTACATTAGTATCGGACGGCACGTTTTTATAATTTAAACGCTGAATGGAAAAACATTCATTATGTAACGTTCTAGGCCATTTTTTTTGTTAATACAAGAATATGATGACTACTTCATTCAGGATCGAGATTTTGGCAGATTATCCTACTTGCAGGAAATATTATACTTTTTGTACTATAAATAGGTTCTGCAGTGGGATTACGTGAACTGCTGGTTTTGGAATTCTACTATTTTATCTTCATTTATCTCGTATACCCCGTAGTCTCTTGAAAGTTTGATTCACTATTATGTGAAAGGATTCAGAAATAATATTGGAATCAATATGACATGTAATGTCAAGTCTCAAGTTTTTGAGACGTTGTAAAAAACGAACATGGAAGAGAAATATTTGTTGATTTGATTCGGAAACGGAAGCTGATTTGGTTTTCGAAACAAATAGGGAGAGGTGAGTATCTTTATGAATATTAGTAATCGTGAAGGTTAGTATCATTATGAATATCAGTAATCGTATCACTTTCCATAGCCGAATTTGAGTTAATTGCTGATTGATCGAATGTGTTCAATTAGATCTGCCCTCCCACACTTGTATAGTTTCCATTATAGAATCAACATGTTTCCAAATGGCGGTGGTTTAAAGAATCTAAGAAATCTCGGAGAAATGAACAATCCATCACAAAATGATAACACTCGAACAGTATCTCATATATGTTCTACTAAATCCGACTGAATTTCTGGAGAAAATAGAATACTATAGTACACAGAATTTCACTGCCGATGGGAATTGAACAAATCATATTCAAGAATGTTCTGTAGCTGTGCTATGTGATCGCCGGCCTCCATCTCATCAACAGTTTCTCACAATGAATTTACTTTCGCTTAATTTCATCATGTACGAACTCATTCGAGAGCCCGCAACTGCATTTGACTTAAAAGATAAAGCAAACACAATCCTCATCACAGCTAACTCGATACAGATGGATAATTTGGAATAACTGAATAACAGCACTGCTTCAATGAAATAGGGAGCCTAATTGATGTTTATTTCATGATGACTAGGACATGGTACGTCGTTATTCAAATGCTTTCTCTCTCTTTCTTTCTTTCTATTGGAATGACTTACCCAGTTCAGATCTGAACAGAAGTTTGTCGTCATATTGGTAGCCCATGGAGCCATCTTTCCATCTTCTCAAATTCAATATGGTTACAATATTGCTCTTTTTTTGCAGAATTTCAGAGACCAATTTCAGAAGGAGAAGCTCCAACATTATACTTCGCGTCATTACCCATCAATTGAAACTGATCAGAAGTTTATTGTTATTCGGGAACTGGAGTTGATTCAACATAATTGGATCTGGTTTTCATAACGTCTCTGTCGGGACTGATTTCAATTCTGTGTGAATAGGAATGTTGACCACTTTTGAATTTGCTGAATCATGCGACGATTCATGAAAAAACATTCTGTAGGCTGTCAAGGCCAGTGTCAGAATTGATAGCGGTCTCTAGCGGCCGCCAGGCGCCGGGCGCCGGACGAAGCGGAAAGGGGGAAATCACTAGCTGACCAAATTATTGGTAACGTAGTTGAACTATGGTGGGTGCAACGGTGCAACTTATACCAGTATTTATCTATGTTTTCCAATAAATAAAAATGTTTTCCACCTTCTATGCGGTATTTTCAAATATAAATATTACTCAGATAGAGGGTAAGTTGATAAAAAAATGAATAAGTGTTGCCAAGTTTAGCAAGTTGGAAGTGACAATAACGCAGTATCAAAAATATTTAATTGTATTTTTTTCCTTTCTTCTATAGTAGGAGGTATGGACCACTACGACCTTATTACATTTACCCATTTCTTGTGAACCGTAAAACTGCAATACTAAATTCAAAAAAATATTTTCAATATTTTCGATTTTTAGTGAACATATGGAAAATATGTAAATGGAATGAATTGCCATTACAATTGTCTCAATATTGGGTAAATTCAAGTGCATTAATATTCTTTCGAGACCCAGACCAAGATTCTTGGGAGAAAGTGTTGGTGTCGCGTTTGGTCTTGATCTCGAGAAGATTTATTTAGTCTTGGTCTTGGTCTCGGTCGTGGTCTTGTTTCAAGACCAACACAAGAGCAAGACTTTATATATCAGTCTCGCGAAGCCCTAAATTCAAGATTCCAAGATTCATGAGAAAAATGTTATCGACAATGATTGCTTGTGAAGGGTGACAATTTGAATTACGCGAAAACAGTAAATGACATTCTGTGAAAAATTGTTCATATTTATATTTGTGGTTCATGTTAACATAACTTATCTAAAGAAGTTTCGAAATCAACTGATATGGCACCGTTCTGTGCGAATCAACAGGTCGAAACAGAGTACTGCGCAATGATAAGTAGATATATCATTATAAAACACAGTAAGTATGACTGTTCAAAGAGAAAAACACAATATATACGCTGTATCCACTGTGTTTTTAGATGGCCGAATTGTTTGGTTTGAGTTAACGATGATTGATTCGTATTCATATACTGAAACACAGTAAATTATATTGATTTAACATTTCAATGAACTCATATTTAAGATTTTTTTTAATCATTGATAGTTCAAGAAGGCCGTCATATTTTACAAAATCGTTATTTACCACAAAAACGATCTTGAGAAAATACTGTGTTTCAATTTGGAACAAGCGAGTGAGTGTTTCAGTTGTTGATTCCAAGGTACCCGAAGGAAGAATGAGTTGGACTAATTTTACTCTAACTCTCACCTCACCCAGTAAGAAATTATTAACTAAGTGTCAAATGTCAAAATGATAAAAAAAAAATACTGAGGGTCACCAAAATTGGGGTTCCCCAAGTAAGAACCAACAAATGTGGACCAAAAATTAACAAACAACAGCGGCGAGACAAATCTCTAACTTCTTTCACCACCACCAGCTTATAATAAGTCAATTCTCCTTGACTTACATTTTGACGGTAGAAGACAATCCTTTCAAAGCAAAAGCGACAGCTCACCAGTAATTTCGAACCGACGGTCTCATGGAAAATCTGGCAATCTTCCGTTCACCAAGAAATCATCAGTTAAAAATACGTTCAGAAAGACCACCTAAAAAGCTACCCTCACAGAAAGTTTAATTTATTACTTAATACTGGATATTAACTAATGGGTAAAATAAATAACTCAATAATCAATTCAATTCCTTTAGTTTTGGTCGTTCCCTTCCACTTATAGTTTCCACATTTTATCTTACTATTCATATGAGTAATTTTCATCTCTATAGAAGAACCCAAGTATTTTTTAGTAAAATAAGAATTTCAACATATATTTCAAAAAAAGAAATTTCGAAATTCCAAAAAAACAAAAAAACCAACCAAAATCTCAAAAACAAACTCCACCTCAATACCACCCACCCCCCCCCCCCCCCAAAGTTTGTTAGTCGTAGTCTGCAGATTTTGGGACCTGACGTCTAGTCTACCAGTTTGCGATTCAATGATTAGTGAACGAAAGCCGTCAATTAAATACACTTTGTCCATCGCTGCATCGCCTTTGACAATGTCTACCACAGTTGTCGACGAAACGTTAGACACACGAACTACAGCTAACAAACCCGAAAACCTTCAGAATTATATTATTGTTCATCATCTGGCCACAAATGTTCAATCTACTGATACTCACGATGACGCAGGGTTCTGAAAAAATGACCGCAAAAATTTATCGCTTCAATTTGGAACAATTATTTTCACTTTGGATGACTCTGAGTGATAAAATATCTTGCGCGCTTCTCTACTTAGTAGAGACAATACAAAATGGAATGATTCCTTTCTGGTTTTCGACCCTTCAGGTTGAAACTTCTCCAAGACGGATTTCTATAAAAAACATTGGAAGAAAGTCGAAATGTTCATAGAATATGCAATTCTCCCAAAGTTTTGCGAAATAGTCGTGGGGGAACTATTTCAAACAATAGAGATTTGTTACTCTCAGCTTCTTCTAATGATCATGCTTCACCCAAATGAAATAATTTCTTTTTCCTAAAAATTCTGACCATGTTGGCGAAACTCGCGTCAAGTGCCATCAATATCGTTTTGGTATTAGGATAATTGATCTCTGAAAAAAAATCAACTCCTACATCGAAGTTTTCGAAATTCTCGTTGAGCAAAGTTCCATCTCAACACTTGAAGATTCGGAAATGTGATATTTTGATCCATCTCCTCTATTTTATTTATGGAATTCCCAATGAAATTACCAACATCATCATCCATGACAATGCAAATTCTATCCTTTCCTCTCATTCATTGTAAATCAGAAGTAAATGCAATACATGTTGTTTCTAATTCAACATGTCTGTCAAATTGCCCGATACATCGGAAGTAACACTTTTTTGAGGAAGAGGAAAAAGGTTTGTTCATGGAAATCACCCAAAAAAGTTAACGTAAACATCTGTCATATATCCAAGTTGAAGAGAAATAATGTCTGAAGTGTTGGGAATTACGGAATTCCATTGGTTTGTTTGTCATTCCGAACACTACTATTACAATGATATAGTGGAATGAACAAATTAATTCTGTCATTTACCGAATTCGGTCATTTTACAGCAAACAACCATTTGCGGTGAAAGTTGACGCGGGCATTTCACAAAACTAAACAAATGGCAGCGGTTGGTATCTATTCCACCCTGTTGCTTTCAGCTGTGGTTATGTAATTTTCAATGAATGGACAATTCGACGTGATACTTTTAACGCTATTGGTATCGTGGGCTGGGAATTGAAATATTTCTAACAGATACTAGGCTATTTGAGTGAACTATCATATTAAAATTGGAGTTTCTAATTACAAGATAAAGTAATTGGAAAACGCTTTATTGTACGTTTTTCAGTGGACAGTTCACCAACCGCTACACGTATTGAACTATACTTCAGGCGTTTGATTATACAACAGAATGAAAGTACACTTCATGTGGTGCAACAACAGTGCCTGTAGTAGCATGAAATACATGAAGTAAACTACTGAAATACGTGCAGCGGTTTCTTGAACTGTGTTGTGGTAATCACACAATGGGATGTTTTTCGATTCTAGAATTTCAGTATTCAATATTCGAGAACATTCTGTCCAAGTGTTCAAAATGGAAATGGTTTGCGGCCGTGTTTTCCCCCTCCTGAAAAAGTTAAAAGTATCGATCCAACAATTTTTGAATCTCCACTCAGATTGCAAAAGTACTCATAGGTTTTTGAGGTAATTGAAAAACCAGACCCTTATTTTTTCATACTTGAATGTTTATAACTTTTGCAATTGTTCGAGAGGTAATTCATTTTTCTTCAAAAATCATCTACATACTATTCCGAGTTGAATGACACTTCCATTATATTTTGCTGAGACTGCTAGAAAAATTAATCAAAAAGGCACTTGCTAACTAGACTATTCAGGCGGCAATGAGGAAGCTACAGAAAAATTCTTTTATGCCATTGCCAATTACATTTCATTCAACAAGTATAGAGGAATATTCATTGGAACATTTTGTATTCAATTCAACCTTATCAAAATGATGATAATGCTATTGGTATTTTGAGTGCGGTGAATGAGAAATTTGCCATGAATGCAATCACGAACGGTTTACGAAACAGCCAGTGGAGAACAAATATTGTGATGGCTAAATACTACATAACTCCAAAATACGTATTAATGGTAAAAAAGAATCTCGTAAAAATTTTAATGGAGCTACTGAGCCTGAATTATTTCATATAAGCGGTGGAAGTTGTCCAAATAAATCAATGTCCCAAATTATCAGGAGATATTTTTTTGATGATTGAACTCATATAAGAAATTTTCCCCGTGATCAGAATCATAACAATCATTCCATAAAATTTATTGCAATTCATAATCAGGACAGGATCAAGGTTGCGTTACAAATCGTCGGCCGATTGAAAACATTTCCACAAAACATGGTTATGTGGCTGTGAAGCAAATACTTTTTTTTGGGGTACCAATCGTTTGAACTTATACCATATTGAGAATCAGTTTCTCCACGCCCGAGTATAATAATACATAAACGAATATAGTTAGTTTTGATATTATTTCTTTCATTATTGTACAAGTAAGTTGTAAGTGAGTGAGTAAACATTCATTTTTGATTGACACAGGAACCATCTTCAATGGGCAAACGGTAATAGATATATTCCATGAAATAAGAATATGGAAATTCAAGTAATTGGTAGTTCTATAATCCTTCCAGGGTCAGAAAGCATACTACTCCCTACTAGCAACATTTTTTTCATGACGTTCGTGTTGAAAGAATTGATTTTGATAAAGATGAAGTTCTTGGATTTGATATTTTGCTATGTTATTGATTGAGAATACTTCAACATGTTTTCTTTAGAAAATGATCAAACTATAAATGTTCCTTCAGAATCGAAGAAACATATCATTACTTTAATACCTCCACGTTGTGGAGTAATAAATTATTGTTATATGGCACGAATAATTACAAAATTCGAAGGAAACACAATACCAGTGAGTTTATCAGTGAACTGGAATTAGGGTATAGTTTCTCATCGCAAGTAGAAAATGTATAAAGTTTCGAATCATGTGATTTTGGTACAAACGACATAACAGTTATTGGGGTGGATAAAATTGTCTACATGAATCCATTGTGATGCAAGAAAAACAATACAATTGAAGAAATTTGCTCAAAATATTCGCGAATATTCCTCATATTGATGGCGATCCATCAACTATAACTAATTCAAATGATCAGAAAATTGATTAGAAGGAAGAAGTACAGCCGGTTTATATTGAGTCATATAGGTTACTGCCGGCCGGCGCGAAAGAAGTGAGGAATATACATGTATAAGTTAGAAACTTGAATTTCTGGTGATATATGCAATCGTACTGATTCCCAGAAACTTGGATTTCTATTTCGTGCGAAGGAATTCTTCACTTTCCGTCAGCTTCTAATGATCTGCAAGGCTCAGATACGACTTGTCTTGGAATATGGTTCTCATGTGTGGAGTTCGGCACAGAAACATTCATTAAGGCTTCTCGATTCTATTCAGTGATTCTTCGCTCACAGACTCGCTCACCTTATTGGAATATCGTAAAAGGGTTGGAGACTTGTCTATATTCTATAGATATTTTTACGGTCGGTGCTCTTCTGAATTGTTATCAATCGTTCCACCTTTGGCAATATATATACACGGATGACTCGACGAGTACAGAATTCCCACCTCTTTGTTGGGAATTCGGAGACTTGTCGAACCTCTCTTGCTCAGGGATCTTTTCTCAATAGAACAGCTGAACTTCGAAACTCCTGGCCGAAAGAGGTCTTTCCTGAGGCTTACAAAATTCAAAAATCCAAAGTGAATGTTAATTCGTATCTCCTGTCCCTTGATTCACTCGGTGTTCTTTGAACATTACAGGGCTTCCCTTTCGTCTGAATCTGCAAAAAAAAGGAGGGTGGAGGTATAACAGAAACAAAGTATCATTTGTGTTCTTCTATCGGAATCAATTTTCAACCAAACCATATGCTATACCTTCTTTCACTATATAATATTCGTGTAACTATATGAGATTCACTACGGTTCTCTGCACGGATCAACGCAATATTATTCTGAAGACCTTATGGAAATATTTTTTTTCGATGGCATGACATCAACTTTTTTTTTAATTTTTCACTCATTATGTGGAACGCTCCGATCACGCAGCCCATTTTTATGGTGATGTCATGCCATTGAAGAAAAAAATGAAAAAAAAGTTGAGGAAAGACATCAAGTTACAAGTATCTGAGTATCGTTTCCTATCTGATGGATATCCTTTCGCGCATTTCGAACTTGATGTCTTGCTCCGTTAAAATTTTATTTTCGAAGTGCCACCTTTGAGTGTAGGCTCATTCGTTTTGTCTTTATAATATTCGTGTAACTATATGAGATTCACTACGGTTCTCTGCACGGATCAACGCAATATTATTCTGAAGACCTTATGGAAATATTTTTTTTCGATGGCATGACATCAACTTTTTTTTTAATTTTTCACTCATTATGTGGAACGCTCCGATCACGCAGCCCATTTTTATGGTGATGTCATGCCATTGAAGAAAAAAATGAAAAAAAAGTTGAGGAAAGACATCAAGTTACAAGTATCTGAGTATCGTTTCCTATCTGATGGATATCCTTTCGCGCATTTCGAACTTGATGTCTTGCTCCGTTAAAATTTTATTTTCGAAGTGCCACCTTTGAGTGTAGGCTCATTCGTTTTGTCTTTATAATATTCGTGTAACTATATGAGATTCACTACGGTTCTCTGCACGGATCAACGCAATATTATTCTGAAGACCTTATGGAAATATTTTTTTTCGATGGCATGACATCAACTTTTTTTTTAATTTTTCACTCATTATGTGGAACGCTCCGATCACGCAGCCCATTTTTATGGTGATGTCATGCCATTGAAGAAAAAAAATGAAAAAAAAGTTGAGGAAAGACATCAAGTTACAAGTATCTGAGTATCGTTTCCTATCTGATGGATATCCTTTCGCGCATTTCGAACTTGATGTCTTGCTCCGTTAAAATTTTATTTTCGAAGTGCCACCTTTGAGTGTAGGCTCATTCGTTTTGTCTTTATAATATTCGTGTAACTATATGAGATTCACTACGGTTCTCTGCACGGATCAACGCAATATTATTCTGAAGACCTTATGGAAATATTTTTTTTCGATGGCATGACATCAACTTTTTTTTTAATTTTTCACTCATTATGTGGAACGCTCCGATCACGCAGCCCATTTTTATGGTGATGTCATGCCATTGAAGAAAAAAAATGAAAAAAAAGTTGAGGAAAGACATCAAGTTACAAGTATCTGAGTATCGTTTCCTATCTGATGGATATCCTTTCGCGCATTTCGAACTTGATGTCTTGCTCCGTTAAAATTTTATTTTCGAAGTGCCACCTTTGAGTGTAGGCTCATTCGTTTTGTCTTTATAATATTCGTGTAACTATATGAGATTCACTACGGTTCTCTGCACGGATCAACGCAATATTATTCTGAAGACCTTATGGAAATATTTTTTTTCGATGGCATGACATCAACTTTTTTTTTAATTTTTCACTCATTATGTGGAACGCTCCGATCACGCAGCCCATTTTTATGGTGATGTCATGCCATTGAAGAAAAAAAATGAAAAAAAAGTTGAGGAAAGACATCAAGTTACAAGTATCTGAGTATCGTTTCCTATCTGATGGATATCCTTTCGCGCATTTCGAACTTGATGTCTTGCTCCGTTAAAATTTTATTTTCGAAGTGCCACCTTTGAGTGTAGGCTCATTCGTTTTGTCTTTATAATATTCGTGTAACTATATGAGATTCACTACGGTTCTCTGCACGGATCAACGCAATATTATTCTGAAGACCTTATGGAAATATTTTTTTTCGATGGCATGACATCAACTTTTTTTTTAATTTTTCACTCATTATGTGGAACGCTCCGATCACGCAGCCCATTTTTATGGTGATGTCATGCCATTGAAGAAAAAAAATGAAAAAAAAGTTGAGGAAAGACATCAAGTTACAAGTATCTGAGTATCGTTTCCTATCTGATGGATATCCTTTCGCGCATTTCGAACTTGATGTCTTGCTCCGTTAAAATTTTATTTTCGAAGTGCCACCTTTGAGTGTAGGCTCATTCGTTTTGTCTTTATAATATTCGTGTAACTATATGAGATTCACTACGGTTCTCTGCACGGATCAACGCAATATTATTCTGAAGACCTTATGGAAATATTTTTTTTCGATGGCATGACATCAACTTTTTTTTTAATTTTTCACTCATTATGTGGAACGCTCCGATCACGCAGCCCATTTTTATGGTGATGTCATGCCATTGAAGAAAAAAAATGAAAAAAAAGTTGAGGAAAGACATCAAGTTACAAGTATCTGAGTATCGTTTCCTATCTGATGGATATCCTTTCGCGCATTTCGAACTTGATGTCTTGCTCCGTTAAAATTTTATTTTCGAAGTGCCACCTTTGAGTGTAGGCTCATTCGTTTTGTCTTTATAATATTCGTGTAACTATATGAGATTCACTACGGTTCTCTGCACGGATCAACGCAATATTATTCTGAAGACCTTATGGAAATATTTTTTTTCGATGGCATGACATCAACTTTTTTTTAATTTTTCACTCATTATGTGGAACGCTCCGATCACGCAGCCCATTTTTATGGTGATGTCATGCCATTGAAGAAAAAAAATGAAAAAAAAGTTGAGGAAAGACATCAAGTTACAAGTATCTGAGTATCGTTTCCTATCTGATGGATATCCTTTCGCGCATTTCGAACTTGATGTCTTGCTCCGTTAAAATTTTATTTTCGAAGTGCCACCTTTGAGTGTAGGCTCATTCGTTTTGTCTTTATAATATTCGTGTAACTATATGAGATTCACTACGGTTCTCTGCACGGATCAACGCAATATTATTCTGAAGACCTTATGGAAATATTTTTTTTCGATGGCATGACATCAACTTTTTTTTTAATTTTTCACTCATTATGTGGAACGCTCCGATCACGCAGCCCATTTTTATGGTGATGTCATGCCATTGAAGAAAAAAAATGAAAAAAAAGTTGAGGAAAGACATCAAGTTACAAGTATCTGAGTATCGTTTCCTATCTGATGGATATCCTTTCGCGCATTTCGAACTTGATGTCTTGCTCCGTTAAAATTTTATTTTCGAAGTGCCACCTTTGAGTGTAGGCTCATTCGTTTTGTCTTTATAATATTCGTGTAACTATATGAGATTCACTACGGTTCTCTGCACGGATCAACGCAATATTATTCTGAAGACCTTATGGAAATATTTTTTTTCGATGGCATGACATCAACTTTTTTTTTAATTTTTCACTCATTATGTGGAACGCTCCGATCACGCAGCCCATTTTTATGGTGATGTCATGCCATTGAAGAAAAAAAATGAAAAAAAAGTTGAGGAAAGACATCAAGTTACAAGTATCTGAGTATCGTTTCCTATCTGATGGATATCCTTTCGCGCATTTCGAACTTGATGTCTTGCTCCGTTAAAATTTTATTTTCGAAGTGCCACCTTTGAGTGTAGGCTCATTCGTTTTGTCTTTATAATATTCGTGTAACTATATGAGATTCACTACGGTTCTCTGCACGGATCAACGCAATATTATTCTGAAGACCTTATGGAAATATTTTTTTTCGATGGCATGACATCAACTTTTTTTTTAATTTTTCACTCATTATGTGGAACGCTCCGATCACGCAGCCCATTTTTATGGTGATGTCATGCCATTGAAGAAAAAAAATGAAAAAAAAGTTGAGGAAAGACATCAAGTTACAAGTATCTGAGTATCGTTTCCTATCTGATGGATATCCTTTCGCGCATTTCGAACTTGATGTCTTGCTCCGTTAAAATTTTATTTTCGAAGTGCCACCTTTGAGTGTAGGCTCATTCGTTTTGTCTTTATAATATTCGTGTAACTATATGAGATTCACTACGGTTCTCTGCACGGATCAACGCAATATTATTCTGAAGACCTTATGGAAATATTTTTTTTCGATGGCATGACATCAACTTTTTTTTTAATTTTTCACTCATTATGTGGAACGCTCCGATCACGCAGCCCATTTTTATGGTGATGTCATGCCATTGAAGAAAAAAAATGAAAAAAAAGTTGAGGAAAGACATCAAGTTACAAGTATCTGAGTATCGTTTCCTATCTGATGGATATCCTTTCGCGCATTTCGAACTTGATGTCTTGCTCCGTTAAAATTTTATTTTCGAAGTGCCACCTTTGATTGTAGGCTCATCATACCGTCACCGTCACGTTTCCGCACCGTCACCATCACGGTAAATATTCTTACATTGCAAGCAATGACGGCGACGGGAGGTGGACGTGACTGATAGTGTGATTATGTTCATTGCTTGCAATGTAAGAATATTTACCGTGACGGTGACGGTGCGGAGACGTGACGGTGACGTTAAGTATAGTGTGAGTGTAGGCTCATTCGTTTTGTCTTTATAATATTCGTGTAACTATATGAGATTCACTACGGTTCTCTGCACGGATCAACGCAATATTATTCTGAAGACCTTATGGAAATATTTTTTTTCGATGGCATGACATCAACTTTTTTTTTAATTTTTCACTCATTATGTGGAACGCTCCGATCACGCAGCCCATTTTTATGGTGATGTCATGCCATTGAAGAAAAAAAATGAAAAAAAAGTTGAGGAAAGACATCAAGTTACAAGTATCTGAGTATCGTTTCCTATCTGATGGATATCCTTTCGCGCATTTCGAACTTGATGTCTTGCTCCGTTAAAATTTTATTTTCGAAGTGCCACCTTTGAGTGTAGGCTCATTCGTTTTGTCTTTATAATATTCGTGTAACTATATGAGATTCACTACGGTTCTCTGCACGGATCAACGCAATATTATTCTGAAGACCTTATGGAAATATTTTTTTTCGATGGCATGACATCAACTTTTTTTTTAATTTTTCACTCATTATGTGGAACGCTCCGATCACGCAGCCCATTTTTATGGTGATGTCATGCCATTGAAGAAAAAAAATGAAAAAAAAGTTGAGGAAAGACATCAAGTTACAAGTATCTGAGTATCGTTTCCTATCTGATGGATATCCTTTCGCGCATTTCGAACTTGATGTCTTGCTCCGTTAAAATTTTATTTTCGAAGTGCCACCTTTGAGTGTAGGCTCATTCGTTTTGTCTTTATAATATTCGTGTAACTATATGAGATTCACTACGGTTCTCTGCACGGATCAACGCAATATTATTCTGAAGACCTTATGGAAATATTTTTTTTCGATGGCATGACATCAACTTTTTTTTTAATTTTTCACTCATTATGTGGAACGCTCCGATCACGCAGCCCATTTTTATGGTGATGTCATGCCATTGAAGAAAAAAAATGAAAAAAAAGTTGAGGAAAGACATCAAGTTACAAGTATCTGAGTATCGTTTCCTATCTGATGGATATCCTTTCGCGCATTTCGAACTTGATGTCTTGCTCCGTTAAAATTTTATTTTCGAAGTGCCACCTTTGAGTGTAGGCTCATTCGTTTTGTCTTTATAATATTCGTGTAACTATATGAGATTCACTACGGTTCTCTGCACGGATCAACGCAATATTATTCTGAAGACCTTATGGAAATATTTTTTTTCGATGGCATGACATCAACTTTTTTTTTAATTTTTCACTCATTATGTGGAACGCTCCGATCACGCAGCCCATTTTTATGGTGATGTCATGCCATTGAAGAAAAAAAAATGAAAAAAAAGTTGAGGAAAGACATCAAGTTACAAGTATCTGAGTATCGTTTCCTATCTGATGGATATCCTTTCGCGCATTTCGAACTTGATGTCTTGCTCCGTTAAAATTTTATTTTCGAAGTGCCACCTTTGAGTGTAGGCTCATTCGTTTTGTCTTTATAATATTCGTGTAACTATATGAGATTCACTACGGTTCTCTGCACGGATCAACGCAATATTATTCTGAAGACCTTATGGAAATATTTTTTTTCGATGGCATGACATCAACTTTTTTTTTAATTTTTCACTCATTATGTGGAACGCTCCGATCACGCAGCCCATTTTTATGGTGATGTCATGCCATTGAAGAAAAAAAATGAAAAAAAAGTTGAGGAAAGACATCAAGTTACAAGTATCTGAGTATCGTTTCCTATCTGATGGATATCCTTTCGCGCATTTCGAACTTGATGTCTTGCTCCGTTAAAATTTTATTTTCGAAGTGCCACCTTTGAGTGTAGGCTCATTCGTTTTGTCTTTATAATATTCGTGTAACTATATGAGATTCACTACGGTTCTCTGCACGGATCAACGCAATATTATTCTGAAGACCTTATGGAAATATTTTTTTTCGATGGCATGACATCAACTTTTTTTTTAATTTTTCACTCATTATGTGGAACGCTCCGATCACGCAGCCCATTTTTATGGTGATGTCATGCCATTGAAGAAAAAAAATGAAAAAAAAGTTGAGGAAAGACATCAAGTTACAAGTATCTGAGTATCGTTTCCTATCTGATGGATATCCTTTCGCGCATTTCGAACTTGATGTCTTGCTCCGTTAAAATTTTATTTTCGAAGTGCCACCTTTGAGTGTAGGCTCATTCGTTTTGTCTTTATAATATTCGTGTAACTATATGAGATTCACTACGGTTCTCTGCACGGATCAACGCAATATTATTCTGAAGACCTTATGGAAATATTTTTTTTCGATGGCATGACATCAACTTTTTTTTTAATTTTTCACTCATTATGTGGAACGCTCCGATCACGCAGCCCATTTTTATGGTGATGTCATGCCATTGAAGAAAAAAAATGAAAAAAAAGTTGAGGAAAGACATCAAGTTACAAGTATCTGAGTATCGTTTCCTATCTGATGGATATCCTTTCGCGCATTTCGAACTTGATGTCTTGCTCCGTTAAAATTTTATTTTCGAAGTGCCACCTTTGAGTGTAGGCTCATTCGTTTTGTCTTTATAATATTCGTGTAACTATATGAGATTCACTACGGTTCTCTGCACGGATCAACGCAATATTATTCTGAAGACCTTATGGAAATATTTTTTTTCGATGGCATGACAATCAACTTTTTTTTTAATTTTTCACTCATTATGTGGAACGCTCCGATCACGCAGCCCATTTTTATGGTGATGTCATGCCATTGGAAAAAAAAAAATTGGGGAAGACATCAAGTTACAAGTATCTGAGTATCATTTCCTATCGTGATGGTACCTTCGCGCCGAACTTGATGTCTTGCTCCGTTAATTATTTTCGAAGTGCCACCTTGAGTGTAGGCTCATTCGTTTTGTCTTTATAATATTCGTGTAACTATATGAGATTCACTACGGTTCTCTGCACGGATCAACGCAATATTATTCTGAAGACCTTATGGAAATATTTTTTTTCGATGGCATGACATCAACTTTTTTTTTAATTTTTCACTCATTATGTGGAACGCTCCGATCACGCAGCCCATTTTTATGGTGATGTCATGCCATTGAAGAAAAAAAATGAAAAAAAAGTTGAGGAAAGACATCAAGTTACAAGTATCTGAGTATCGTTTCCTATCTGATGGATATCCTTTCGCGCATTTCGAACTTGATGTCTTGCTCCGTTAAAATTTTATTTTCGAAGTGCCACCTTTGAGTGTAGGCTCATTCGTTTTGTCTTTATAATATTCGTGTAACTATATGAGATTCACTACGGTTCTCTGCACGGATCAACGCAATATTATTCTGAAGACCTTATGGAAATATTTTTTTTCGATGGCATGACATCAACTTTTTTTTTAATTTTTCACTCATTATGTGGAACGCTCCGATCACGCAGCCCATTTTTATGGTGATGTCATGCCATTGAAGAAAAAAAATGAAAAAAAAGTTGAGGAAAGACATCAAGTTACAAGTATCTGAGTATCGTTTCCTATCTGATGGATATCCTTTCGCGCATTTCGAACTTGATGTCTTGCTCCGTTAAAATTTTATTTTCGAAGTGCCACCTTTGAGTGTAGGCTCATTCGTTTTGTCTTTATAATATTCGTGTAACTATATGAGATTCACTACGGTTCTCTGCACGGATCAACGCAATATTATTCTGAAGACCTTATGGAAATATTTTTTTTCGATGGCATGACATCAACTTTTTTTTTAATTTTTCACTCATTATGTGGAACGCTCCGATCACGCAGCCCATTTTTATGGTGATGTCATGCCATTGAAGAAAAAAAATGAAAAAAAAGTTGAGGAAAGACATCAAGTTACAAGTATCTGAGTATCGTTTCCTATCTGATGGATATCCTTTCGCGCATTTCGAACTTGATGTCTTGCTCCGTTAAAATTTTATTTTCGAAGTGCCACCTTTGAGTGTAGGCTCATTCGTTTTGTCTTTATAATATTCGTGTAACTATATGAGATTCACTACGGTTCTCTGCACGGATCAACGCAATATTATTCTGAAGACCTTATGGAAATATTTTTTTTCGATGGCATGACATCAACTTTTTTTTTAATTTTTCACTCATTATGTGGAACGCTCCGATCACGCAGCCCATTTTTATGGTGATGTCATGCCATTGAAGAAAAAAAATGAAAAAAAAGTTGAGGAAAGACATCAAGTTACAAGTATCTGAGTATCGTTTCCTATCTGATGGATATCCTTTCGCGCATTTCGAACTTGATGTCTTGCTCCGTTAAAATTTTATTTTCGAAGTGCCACCTTTGAGTGTAGGCTCATTCGTTTTGTCTTTATAATATTCGTGTAACTATATGAGATTCACTACGGTTCTCTGCACGGATCAACGCAATATTATTCTGAAGACCTTATGGAAATATTTTTTTTCGATGGCATGACATCAACTTTTTTTTTAATTTTTCACTCATTATGTGGAACGCTCCGATCACGCAGCCCATTTTTATGGTGATGTCATGCCATTGAAGAAAAAAAATGAAAAAAAAGTTGAGGAAAGACATCAAGTTACAAGTATCTGAGTATCGTTTCCTATCTGATGGATATCCTTTCGCGCATTTCGAACTTGATGTCTTGCTCCGTTAAAATTTTATTTTCGAAGTGCCACCTTTGAGTGTAGGCTCATTCGTTTTGTCTTTATAATATTCGTGTAACTATATGAGATTCACTACGGTTCTCTGCACGGATCAACGCAATATTATTCTGAAGACCTTATGGAAATATTTTTTTTCGATGGCATGACATCAACTTTTTTTTTAATTTTTCACTCATTATGTGGAACGCTCCGATCACGCAGCCCATTTTTATGGTGATGTCATGCCATTGAAGAAAAAAAATGAAAAAAAAGTTGAGGAAAGACATCAAGTTACAAGTATCTGAGTATCGTTTCCTATCTGATGGATATCCTTTCGCGCATTTCGAACTTGATGTCTTGCTCCGTTAAAATTTTATTTTCGAAGTGCCACCTTTGAGTGTAGGCTCATTCGTTTTGTCTTCATAATATTCGTGTAACTATATGAGATTCACTACGGTTCTCTGCACGGATCAACGCAATATTATTCTGAAGACCTTATGGAAATATTTTTTTTCGATGGCATGACATCAACTTTTTTTTAATTTTTCACTCATTATGTGGAACGCTCCGATCACGCAGCCCATTTTTATGGTGATGTCATGCCATTGAAGAAAAAAAATGAAAAAAAAGTTGAGGAAAGACATCAAGTTACAAGTATCTGAGTATCGTTTCCTATCTGATGGATATCCTTTCGCGCATTTCGAACTTGATGTCTTGCTCCGTTAAAATTTTATTTTCGAAGTGCCACCTTTGAGTGTAGGCTCATTCGTTTTGTCTTTATAATTGTAATGAAGTCATTATTTTCAGTAATAAGGTTTGTAAATAAAGTCGACTGACCTGGCTAATATATTTTTTGGACTGAGGTGGCCTTTACTTGATGGAAATCCATAGTTATTGCGCTATAAGGTAGACACGATTAAATTTCCACAAAATGTATTGTCTTCGCGACATGTTTCGGTACACTGTACCTTTATCAAGCGAATGTAGTGTAGTGTAGCGAGTGTAGTGTTTAAATACATTCGCTTGATAAAGGTACAGTGTACCGAAACATGTCGCGAAGACAATAAATTTTGTGGAAATTTAATCGTGTCTACCTTATAGCGTAATGGCTAATATATGTTGTATATAGATTCCGTTTCAGCACTTGGGTTTATTCGATATGGTATATGATAGACTGCTAGAAGTATTATTGATTTATTTTTAATGAATGATGTTATCCGTGAACATTTTGATTACTCATTTCATTTTTATTCCGTTTGGCTTATGATTTAGTAACATAGAATGATTTTCTGCTCATTGTTGTTCATCTCCGTATTTGATATGTATTTTCTTTCATGCGTTTGGGGTTGGCCTATTTTCATATTGAGTAAGGTTTGATTATTCCATCTATCTGAAATGAATGATGTATTGCATATAATCTTGAGATAATAGGTAGGAAAGATTCAGAAATGTGTTTTCATAATTTGTTGAGAAGTGAAATGTTTCAAAGAATTCGAAAATATTATTTCCGAGTAAAATATTCATCATTTCGGGTATCTTATCAGCCTAGTTTGCTACCGTTAATATAAAAACACATTCTTTACCGAGTTTTTCAATTTACCTTATATTGAAAAACATTTGAAACTGGCCAAACCGACTGTAGTTTTTATGAAATTCCTCAGTGCTCTCTGTCATTTGAGTTCCACTACTTTTCAGATTTTCGGCGGGTATAAATATCCGACTCTGAGGACTACCGGGATTCATTCATTCGTGAAGATTCATTCATTCGTGAAGATTCATTCATTCGTGAAGATTCAGTCTTGCAGATAGTTACTTGTGTTCCTAGTTGCTCCGAAATTTGTTTACCGACCGTTTTATTCAACAAACCGACCGAAATACCGAAATTCATTTTGAGGTTAGATCCGACACTCCGACAGTCTGACATTTGATTTGTTATTTAAAATAATTAGTTCTGATTGCGTTCTTGCCAGTTCGACCGTCTGTCGTATCTGAGTGCCGTTTAGAACCAATCATTTTTGTGTGACTCAAGAAATTCGTTTTATTTTCCATTTGGTTGTGTTCTTGCCAGTTCAGCCTTCTGCTGTATCTGAGTGCCATTCAGAACCAATCATTTTTGTGGAATTCAGAAAATTCGTTTTATTTTTCATTTGGTTGTGTTCTTGCCAGTTCAGCCTTCTGCTGTATCTGAGTGCCATTCAGAACCAATCATTTTTGTGGAATTCAGAAAATTCGTTTTATTTTTCATTTGGTTGTGTTCTTGCCAGTTCAGCCTTCTGCTGTATCTGAGTGCCAATTAGAACCAATCATTTTGTTTTATCTTTATTTTGGGTTCTTGCCAGTTCAGCCTTCTGCTGTTTCTGAGTGCCATTTAGAACCAGGTTTAGTTTACCGTTAATTCAAAATATAAAATTTCATTTCCGATTATCGTAGTTACCGCTCCGAAACATTTCACCTGCCAACATTTCATAGTTTTCCATTATAAAGTATCGACTAACCGTTTACCGACAAAATTCCGATTTCAGTGACCCTGTGCAGTTCAAACGCAAAGTTTGTATACCGTTTATCATTGTTGCCAACCCCGTTTTCATAACTTTAACACTTTATATCGTTGATATCATATTGCTCCGTTATTTCACCTTTCGATCGTATGACGATCCGATAGCTTTCTGATTGGTCAAAATTTAAATTTAGACCAATCATAAAGCTATCGTATCGTCGAACGATCGGATCTCGGATCTATCTGAATCCAGCCTAAGGATCTCCAGGGCCACAGCTGGAACCACACCCACCGGGACCATCACACCCAACACTACGTCCACCAGGATCTGAACCACACCCACATCCAGAACCTCATCCACACCCACATCCAGATCCAACACACCGTCCACATCCAGGACCACCACACCCAACACATCGTCCACTAGGAGATGAACCACACCCACATCCACCATGACCCCATCCACACCCACATCCAGAACCACACCCACATCCATAACCAACACACCCAAATAAGACATCGTCCACAACAGTAAGAGCCAGAACCGTAACCACACCACTTCTGAACTACGGACTGTGATTCACCGTAGATTCGCATTCCTAATAGCGTAGAATTTGCAGAGTTTGATCAAATATTTGTGCGAGTATGATTTTAGGACAAATACAATTTGACGGTTATATCATGCTAATAAAATGAAAATTATTTGCATTTAAATTTTTTCCATTGTGATATAGTAAGTAATAACTCAACCTCGTAATCACATTATCAATCTTCACTTTTCTTTTTCATTTGGGATGATTCATTTTTCCAATATACTAGTAAGAAAATTGAGTTCATGTAGAATTTGAATTTTGAATGAATTTTTTTGAAATAGGATTATCGGTTTTTTCTTACCTGACTAAAATTTTTATTTCTCCGAAGAAAAAGTCAATACCATCACAGAAGAGATATTATCAGCTCCAGAAAATCATCGTAAATCATTTATAGCTCTGAGTTATCAACAGGACAACAATCCTCCACGTTATAGTTCAATCTTCAGAGACAAAAATGTGCTAGGAAATCCTAAACCACAAGTGATAACAAGAGAGGAAAAAATATATTCGAGTTCATTCTGCATATATACACTTCAGTTAGTTTATGCAATAGTACCCAACAAAAGTTTTTCTATCAGTTGAATAATCGAAATTTCAATACCGCCATAATGTTTTTTCTCTTGACATTCTGGACAAATTCACCAGGCTTCAAATTTCTTAGCCACCACCCACTTCTATTTCGGTTGAAAACAAAAAAGTTTTGTAGGGGCATTTCCACTTTCAATGGTATGATTTTGAGAATATAACTCGACTAAAAAATATTTCAAATGATTCTAACAAATCCTTGTTAGAGGCAATCGAGCTGATTATCCTTTTCTCACGATTTTCCTGTTCGAATACAAAAATGTTAACGAATAAGTATTTATAAGTCATCCCATGAAATAACGACCAGTTTCCACGAAAAAAATTGGACAAATTGCTTTCAACGTGAACTAATATTTGTATCAATATTAGATTTTGCAAAAGAAAGCTCGGAAAAAAGACAACAGAAAAGGAAGTCAGGTGATTTCTGTCTGAAAATTTGTACCACTCTGTCTGACAATTTGATCTTTGTATTCCAATATTTGAACATATGCTGCTGGTATAACTCTTTTCACATTTTCGAAGGAATGTCAAGGAATTGAAGTGTTTCATTTGCCAAAACATATATTGACGTAGTTTTCAGGTAGATTTTCCTTCATCCTAAATTATCAACATGTATTGGAAACTGTAATATAAATAAAATTGATGAAAATGGTAAATTTTGGTCAATATTATCGATATAAAATCGCTCATTACTAGAAAAAGGTTGATTTTTCAGAAAATTGTCGAAGAATCAAGACTTTCATCTTGCTCAATTCACCCAAAGAAATACTTCTCATAATGTTATTTGACTCCGTTACAATTTGACGATTAATTTTTTTGACAACGATTTGAACGATGATATTTTGAACCATTCTTCTGACCCAAGCAACAACCAATCCAATGCTTGAAAGTTGTTGTTGAAGAAAACAACTTGTAATCTCATTTTTGTTGCCTTGTAATATTTATTCAGATTTCAGCACCTAATTTTTGGCAGAAAAAATAAGCTTGCGATTGGTTTCTTTCTACTGATTGATTTATATCAAGATATATTTCAATAGCTTGGCACTGAAAAATCAGTTTTCTCACAAAAAATAATATAAACTAAACTCGAAACGATTTGACAAGAACGTAATAATTGCACTTTCTGTGCTTCTATTCATTGGTGATAATCAGAAGGGACAGCGTTTTTCTAGGACGATGGAACAAATTCCCCATGCAAATACAAAGTACAGCTCATCCAATCCATCTTGACACAAACTCAGATACTTTTCCAGTTGCACACTGGTAATGTAGACCATGTCGAAAGAGAAAACACCTAGGAATTGATTTCAACACAGTGGGCACATATAATAGGTGTTTTTTCATCTTAGTATACTTCACAGAGATTGCTGGGAATATACGTTAATACCTAGATAGATTGGATAACTGAATCTGGTTTGAGAAAAATGTACGTACCTCATGAAAAGTTCCTTTGTTTTTATAAAGGATATGGCTGCTAATTTATTTCAGTGTAGGAAATCGTTAAATCTTGGACACATTTTTTACAGTATGCCTTCGAGAGAGGAAATAATCGAAGCCCAAACAAGTCGTGTCGTACAAAAAAATTCATGCGCTGTGTGATACTTCATGTAGAAACCAAGATTTCCGTTTGTTGAGTATGGGACTAGTTTTTAACAACTTTTTACAGGCTGTCTTGGTGAGTGAACACTCGACTGAAAGTGTTACGAAAAAATTATGAAAAACGAACGTTTCACAGTATGCCCAATGAAATCTCACCTAATTTTATCGTGAGATTGATGGAAAGTTTTTGAGGCATACTGTTTATCGGTAGACAGTAGGTTCTATTTGAGAATAAATTCGATAATTTTCTTGGTAATTTTGACCAATTCTTTACAGGCTAGATTTCCATTCGATATTTGATTTATAGTCCAAAATGCCCTATAATGAACGAGGTATACCACTCTCAACTGAATTACTTATGAACATTAAAAAAAATATAAAATTTTTATCAAATTTGAAATATTGATAAGTATATATATATATATATATATATATATATATATATATATATATATATATATGCAGATGACACATCTGTTATAATCAACAGCAAAAATCGTGATGATCTAGCAGAAAAATCAGCCAGGTGTATAAATGAAATGGAAATATATTGTAAAACCAACGGACTTATCCCCAATAAGTCTGAAACTAATTTTATTTTATTTGAACCCTCTCAATATGCAAATCGAATGCAAGCCTGTTAGGTCGGGTGATGAAAATAATTCGTCTCTCAAACAATGTGACTCTTTTGAGATATATGTAGATAGTAATCTCACTTTGTTAACTAAAAATTATGCTATTTTTTAGCTAAGGAAGATATCTAGTCAAGACGTTTTATTATACTTCTGTACACTCCTCATGAATGAAGGGCATTTTGTGCTGGGGAAATAGCACAGCGTCCCAAGAAGTTTTGATTAGTCAGAAAATATAACCAATAACTTGATATATATTCAAGACTTGGGGTAATATAAATAATTATAACACCAGAAACGCTGAAATGCAAATATTCCTCCCGCCTCATTTGCCATGATCAGGAAAGGCCCAACCATAACTTCTCTCAAAATTTCAAACCATTTACCGGCCCAACTCAATGAATTGGAAAAACATTTATGTAGGAAACAATGTGAAAAATTTTTTCGGCGAAAGAGCTATTACTCCCTCGCTGAATACTCTGCTGACTCATTTCAATTGACTTGCCTTCCTCTCATCCACATTCTTAATCTTTTTTTTTCAAGTATGTGTTTATTTTATGATCATGTCATTTCGGTGATAATTTTTTGTCCTTGAGCAAGCTTTGCCCTACAGAAGGCAACAAAGACTAATAAGAGTTTTTGGAGCCTTCCATAATTTCTATTCATTTCATTGAAGAGATGATAAATCGAATATATTTTATGATTATCATGTAGATGAACTTCGAAGTCATTTGTATTGCCATATTCGCATGTTTGAAATATGTTTCTTTTGGAATGACTTTTATGAACTTGATCTCTTCATCGATTTATTCTATGAATAGCATACAATTTCTGTTCTATCATGAAGGCATTCCACTATAACTCTTTTGATACTTGTGTGGTGGTTAAAGTGTTTTCTTTCGATATACACTTGTGTCTACATGACGTGTCGATGTCTTCATCATAACATCTAGATATGGACGTTCATTGTTATTTTCTGCTTGTACTTTCTGACATTGAATTTCTTGAAGGTCTGGCAACAGAAATGTATGAACCAGAAACTGAGGTGAGGTTGTATTGTCATTTCTCTCCTTTGGAAATGAATGGAATAATATTAAAACAACTCGATATTCCTGCTTGAGGAAGCTGCTGGTGCTTGGTGATGAATTAATGCCCTTTCATTGTTTTGGTTCTTCTAATGTGGATATCGAAGGGACTACATTTGGAAGCTATATTTGCGAAAATAATTCGGAACTCAGGTATTTTTGTGGGGAGAATGAAGTTTGATGAATTATTATAGGTTTTTCTTCTACTCCGGAAAAAAAAAATCACAACTCCTATGAAAGAAGTAGAATAAAAAAACTTACAAGCACTTTCTTTCGATGAATGTGTGTATATCATTCGAAGACGTTTGTTTCATTGTCAAAATGGAAGAAAGAGTCTATCTAAAACAGCTTCAGGCTGGCCACTCTCCTTTCGGACACTCTGTATCCAAACAGTATTCGATAATCTGACAACCAATTGGAAGATAATTTGGATTACGATCTATGAAAGTTATCGTCGAGTATACTTGAATACCTCTCGGCCCAATTGATGATTAGAATGGAGTTTCGAATATGCAATACATTGAAATGATAATCTGATGACGTCAGATAGATCCCCTGAAAGGTGCAAATGCACTTCGAAATTAAAGTGTTTATGGTTCAATTGTTCATTACAAATTCTGCATTTTCGAAAACATTTCAATACTGTCTGAAAAGTGGGACTAATGTCTAGAAATCAATAAAAATATGTGGAAGAAATAAAAGAGGCGACTTCAATTATAAAATAAACAGAATACCATTAGAACCTGAAGGCTTATCTGATGAATTCAAATCATTGTGGTCAGGAAATAGGCACATATGGGTGTAGTGGGGTGCCTGTGACGTTCACAGAGCACTATAAGGATAAACATTTATCTCCATTTCTTCACATTCATATCGAAAGAATAAATACTTGATCATCCTTAGAATTCATATGCACACCTTAGTCCTCTGAATATATGTTGATTAGAAAAGTTTTCTTCCCGATTTGAGGAATCGGTTATCACTTCTTCGAAATATATTTTTTTGAGTGACAAACTGAATAATCTCTCGTGAAGAACTCTAACTCTCCATTCATTTTTCAGCTTTTTATTTTCTCAATTTCGAGTGAAATCGTTATTCTGTAGTTAGTCACCATCGTGCATAAAATCGAAGATTCTTGATGCAATTCCTACATTTGGAAATGTGCATTGATTTTACTCTCAAAAAATTCCCAATATATTATCAATTCCATGTTTTTCACTGTGAACTTTAGTGTGGGACTTCACTTGTTCAGATACACTGGCAGCCTCACATCCAACTGAAACCTCAAGAAAAACTTGTGCAGTTGCCATTGGACCATATTATCTGAGTCAAACAAAATATGATATCCAATCTACTTCATTCCTGATCCAGCGTATCAGCATCGCTGTTCAACGCGGAAATGCTTCTTCTCTACTTGGCACCATGCCTTTTTCGAAATCATTGAATGAGTTTGCATTCCTTCCCAATCACAGAAAATCCTATCATGCACCAAATCGGTCGCCTCAAATTCTTTGTGAAAGATTGTTCAATTCCAAAGAGACATTGAAAACTAGTAGTTTGGATACAAGTTCCTCACCAGGACATTCCATTTGCGAATATATTCATCATGATTTTGATCACTCTGAGGTTAATAGCAGTAGCAAATGTAACAGACCAATAACCCAAGGTTCTGCCAATATTCCTGGTATATTGGGGTGGGGAATATTGGAAACACATGTTTCATGAAAAGCATCATCCAATGTTTGTCTAACACTCGATCGTTATCAGAGTATATGAAGACAGATGCCTTCATGAATTTTATCATTTTTTTACACTTCAATTCATTTTTGAATATCTCATTGTTATATTTTTTTTATACACTTTTCAGGTATTTTATCGAATACAAATATTTCAGTTCCATCTCTTTCTAGTCTACGTCTTTATAAAAAAATCCAGCAAATTAGTTGCAACTTTGACTTATGGTATCAGAATATTAATAAGGCGAAAGAGGGGTTTCTATTATGAATTTGTCTTGTCCATTCAATTGGGTAAATATAAAAATACTGACGTGAACGTATATAGGTGTCATTTTCTGAGATAGGTTCTTATAGTCGGGTTCCGGGTTTTTTCTTTGGCAACGTACTGAGTGCAACCCTCATCCGAACAAGAAGTTTTTAAGCTTCATCATCGACGTTGACAGTTTCATCTCTTAAAGTATGTGTTTTATCTCGTGCATATTGATGACTCATATGCAATAATTTCCTGACCCAACTCTATGCAAGTTTACCTCGGCAATGGACATGACTGGAATTTTGAGAAAGGAAAAAATAAGAGTTAATCAGTTTTTGAATCCATATCTTTACACTGACTTTCAGCTCCCTACTGTCATTTCAAATTTTTTAATTTCCAAAACTGAGCCCTACCGATTTTAATGGAACATGATTCAAACTCTAAAATTTTAATGAATACAGTACCTATTCCAGAAAATAGTATCATTGATATGTCGCCAGAACAAACAATAAGCGCACCTCTAGAGAAATATATCTTTTTTGGTGAAAGTTATACTTCTTCCAGTTTGGTGTGGAGCTGATTCGGTTTGAACCCCCAGAATGTTCCTCATTTCTGAATATTTGAATCCTAGTCAGTTTCCCATCAAGTTGAAAAAGTGTAGACACTTCACTGTAAGCAAAAATAACTCTTATTGGAGGTGAGTTTTTTGTGCCTACTGATTATTATTAGTGATTAACATAATATGTCCGGAAAATACCGTTTTTTGGATGACTAGACGTTGAGCGGTAGGCGAATCCTGGAAGTCTGCGAGTCCAAATAACTATTTTCGGACGTGATGAGTACACTATTTTTTCGTGTGGAAAAGGGATCAATAAGACACATTTCTTTGTTTTCGAACATTTTAATTCTCTTTTGTATAGAATATCTAAGTTCTAACAGATGATAGGTATTAACAGAAACATTCTGAACCTTATTTATATTAATATTCATACAAAAATTTGAAAAATTGAAGGGATTTGTTCAAAATGCTTTAGAATGGCAACAACGATGTGATTCTTCCCAGTCTAGTCTGGGAAGTACGTACTTTCCGGACGGTGCCCAAAAAAGTTTTTTCTGGACTAGATATTTGTATCATGTTTCGTTCAAGGCAATATAGTATGAGTTCTGAAGGAAAAATATAATAGTGACATCAGAGAATTGAAATTCAGTAAACAAACAAGAAATTAAAAACTATACGGCTTTTTCTTTGGCATTTTTGAAACTTTCAGTTGGAACATGAAAAAACTCAAATGCCCAGTAGGAGAGATCCAGCATAACACGGCATAACTGAAATGGGGCCTATTTGCTCTCAGTTTTCAGACAACCACCAATTAGGAATGAAAATATCAATTGATTTTCGTCATCAGAGAAAACTTCCATACGGAACCGATTTCCATAATTTTTGTAGAATTGATGTAATTAAGTTGAGAGAATCTAACAATCAACAGTTAATATAATACTTGTAATATAGAATTGGTGCAGAAAATAATATCAATGCTGGATATAGAAGGTTATCCAAACATTTGCATTACAGAAAATTTAAATATTGAAAAATGAATCGATTCGCTTTCTTATGTCGATCTAAAAAAGGTTATCAGAATATATGCAACTGAAACCGATTCAGCCATCCTGCAAGAAATACTCCTCCCAGCGAATCCACCATTTTTTCATCTTTTTTCCGTAAATGGAAGAAGTAGAACATTCACCAGTAAAGAAATCTTTCTAGAGGCGCGTATATTGTTTTTTCTGGCGACAGATCAATGATACTATCATCTGGAATATGTACTGAATGAAGGTCTTGTATTCCTTGAAATTTTGGAGTTTGAATCATGTTTCATTCGAATTGGTAGAGCGCAGTTTTGGAAATGTAGAAAAAAATTGAAATGGCAGTGAAGAGCTGAACGTCAGTGGAATGGTATAAATAAGTTCAAAACCTGATTGACTCTTTTTTTCCTTTTTCAAAATTTTACTTGTATCCATTACCGAGGAAAACTTGCATGAAGTTCGATCAGGAAATTATTGCTTGCGAGTCATCAATACGCACGAGATGAAACACATACTTCTACCAGTCAACGTCGATAATGAAGCTCGAAAACCTCTTGTTCGGGTGATGGTTGCAATTCATTCATTAGCAAAGAAAAATCCGGAATTCGACTATAAGAACCTATCTCAGAAAATGAGACCTATATAAGCTCACGCCAGTATTTGTATATTTACCCAACTGAATGGACAAGACAAATTCATAGTAGAAACCCTTCTTCGCCTTATTGATATTCTGATATTATTAGTCAAAGTTGCAAATAATTTGCTGGATTTTTTCATAGGGACGTAAATCAGAAGGGGATGGAAATGAAATATGTGCATTTAATGAAATACCTGAAAATACTATTCCTTATTGAAATAAAAAAATATTAGTGTATATAAACAATGAGATATTCAAAAATTAATTGAAGTGTAAAAAAATTATAGAATTCATGTAGGCAGCTGTCTTCATATACTCTGATTACCATCGAGTATTAGACAAACATTGGATGATGCTTTTCATAAAACATGTGTTTCCAATATTTTTCAGGTCAATGAGACCTGGTATATGGGCATAACCTTGGATTATTGGTCTGTTACATTGATTTGCTACTGCTAATAACCTCAGAGCGATCAATTTCATGATGAATACATTCGCAAATCAAATTTCGTGGAGAGGAACTTGTATCCAAACAACTAGTTTTCAATGTCTCTTTAGAATTGAACAATCTTTCACAAAGAATTTGAGGCGACCGATTTGGTGCATAAAAGGATTTTTTCTTCAAACGTCAAATAATGATGACATTACTTATCTAACTTGATCCTGTCAAAGTTTGATGTCACCGCCGGCAGCAGTTTTTTTTCCCATTTCTTTACGGCGGAGGGAAAAATGTTGTCATGGCAACAATATGAAACATGTCACAAAGCAACAATACAAATGTCATTAACAACAATTAAACATCATTTTTATTTATAGTAATATTGAAAGTACAATTAGTTAATGAAGCATTTTCAAAATTGAAACCGTGCAAAAATGTTCCCGACTCTTGATACGCATTGGTAATTGTTGATGATACTGATGGTCGAGCACAACTTTCAGCAATCATTCCCGATGTTGGCGAATCATGAGGGTTTAAAATTTTTTGAGCATTATCGTTATTGAATCCTCTATATATCCTTCGGCAACCGTGCTCGATTTCCAGCCCCCATGTCGTTTGAGGCATTCTAGATTTCCGCCTCCATCAATTAAAAGTGTTGCTGAAGTTCGTCGTAAACAGTGACCCGTGTATGCGCTTGCATCGTTTAAATTTAAATAACTAGCTACTTTTTGGGCTACTGCGCTGATCGAATGTATTCCCATGATGCTTCGGTAACACTTTCCATTTTGGTACTTTATAAAAAATCGGTTTTCTGTGAAATTTTCAGGCCGCAGTGATGCATACTTTTTATACAGTTTAATGTAGTTTTGACCAATTATCGTAAAAGATCAAATTTGTCGTGTTTTACTGTCTGGGATTTTGATAATTATCACATTTTCTTTATCCTCGATGTCCACAGTCTTCATTTTTACCAATTCGTCGCATCGACAGGCGCCGGTACCCCAATTAACAAAACAATCTGAAATATTTTTATAATTTAGTTAGTAGAGTATACTACATGCTTTGCAATATAATTTTTTACCTTTAATCCTGAATACAACTTATCTGGCGCTTCAAACAAAAATTTATCAAACTCGTCTTCAGTGAAAACTTTAGACTCCTTTGCAGTATATCCTTCGCTTGTCTTTTTCAGAAAGGCACGTAACTTTAAAAATTTGCTTATATCCACATTTTTTCTAATAACTAACTCGGATTTTATCATCGTGACCACATTGTAGAAGATTTCCGTTTATTTTCATTTTCCATTATATTAAAATATGCCAGTAAAACGTCTTCGGTAACTTGCCGTACTCCTCTTGTATCGCACCACTCTTGGAAGTGCTTGTACGCTAACCGATACTTTATTCCGGACTTGGAGGGCCCCAAACGTGCTACTGCATCATTAGCCACGGACTCAATTTCGTTTAGGTTTTCCATTTTCGCACTAAATTTGCGCTTGCGGTTGCAACAACAATAAGCTGTCTTTAATAACATAAAATAACTGTCAAACAACTGTAACCAGGGAGACGCAAATCCCACCGACGACTTAATTATTTTAATTTCTAACATCTAGACGACTTTGATAGTTGTCACAGTTAATTTCGAGTAAAAATAGCGTATGAATTGTACTATTTATGGTTGAAAATTGCTACGTTTGAAGAAAAAATAGTATACTTTATTCGGCAAAGAAGCGACTTTTCTTGACTTGCCCTCTATTACGCGCCTCACTTCGTTCGGCGCGTAATATCGGGCGCGTCAAGAAAAGTCAGGCTTCTCCGCCTCATAAGGTAATATACTATTCTGTGTCTGGGAAGGAATGCAAACTCATCCAATAATTTCGAAAAAGGCATGGTGCGAGTAGATAAGAAGCATTTTCGCCATGAACAGCTATGCGATACGCTGGATTAGGAATGAAGTAGATCGGATTTCACATTTTGTTCGACTCAGTTTTCTTCCAATGTCGTGAATTGAAGATAGGTAATGTGGTCCAAAAACGCCTAGGGGTTTTACTGCTACAGGACAGAAGATTGCCTAGCTAACGATACTTTGAATATTAATTTTTTGAAATGGCAGCTGCACAAGTTTTTTTTTCCAGGTAACACACAAGCCTCACAAGTTTTCAGGTAGATGTGAGGCTGCCAGTGTATATGAACGAGTGAAGTCACACACTAAAGTCAACAGTGAAAAACATGGAACCAATATAGTATTGAAAATGTATCATTTTTTGAAAATGGAATCAATTAACATTTCCAAAAGTTGAAATCGCATCGAGAATCTCTTAGGCATGATGGTGACTAGCTGCAGTAGAAAACGCTTTTACTCGAAATTGAGATTACAATAAGGTAAAAAAATGAATGAAGAAGTTCAGTGCTTCAGGAGGGATTATTCAGTTTCACGCTGACATAAAATATGATAAGCTCAAAAAAAAAGTTTTGAATAAGTGATAACCGAATCCCCAAATCTGGAAGAATACCTTTCTAATCAACATATATTCAGACGACTAACCTGTGCATATGAATTAAATGGGTGTTGAGAGGGTATTCAAGTATTTATTTTTTCAATGTGACTGTGAAGGGATGAAAATAAATGTAGGACTTTGCTGATCTACATTCTTTGTTTATCCTAATAGTGATCTGTAAATGTCAAAGGGATCCCACTATTCCATGTACCCATTTGCTGACCACAACAATATGAAATCATCAGATGAGCCTTTATGTTTCAATGGGATTCTGTATATTTTATAATTGAAGTCGTCTATTTTATTGCTCCCACATATATTTATTGGTTTCTAGACATTAGTCCCCTTTTTCAGACAGTATTGAATTTTTTTCGAAAATGCAGAATTTGTAATGAATAATTGAACCATAAACACTTCAATTTTGGAGTGCATTTGCACTTCTCAGGGGAATCACCTGACGTCATCAGATTATCATTTCGATCTATTGCACATTCGAAACTCCATGCTAATCAATTTGGTCGAGAGGTTAACAAGTATCCTCGACAATAACTGTCATAGATCGTAATCCAAATTATCTGCCAATTGGTTGTGATATTATCGAATACATTCGGATACAGAGTGTCCGAAAGGAGAGTGGCCCACCTAAAGAGAGTGTTTGTATTTTTTTATTTTACTTCTTCCATGAAAGATGTGATTTCTATTTTTCGATTCGGAGAAGAAGAAAGACAAGGAATAATTCATCAAATTTCATTTTCTCCGCAAAATACCTAAGTTTCTTATTATTTTTTCAAATATATCTTCAATTGCAGTCTCTTAGCATTAATTCATCACGAAGTCGAAAAAAACTATATTTTCACTCTGAATGATTACAAAACCTTGACCTGTTCCCCTGTAGAGCAGGCTTCCTCAAGCAGGAATATCGTAATATCGTGTTGTTCTAATATTATTCTATTCATTTCCAAAGAAGAGTTATGACAATATAACCTCACCAAATATTCTGCTTCATACATTTGTGTTGCCAGACCTCCAAGAAATTCAATGTCAGGAGTTCAAGCAGAAAATAACAATGAACAAACCTTATCTAGATGTATTGATGAAGAAATAGACACGTCGTGTAGACACAAATGTATATCGAAAGAAAACACATATCCAATATCTCCACTATAGCTCAACCCACCACACAAGTGTCAAAAAAGGTATAGTAAAATTTTTTTATGAAAAATTGAAAATGTGTATGCAACTCTTCGAGAAAAATCGCTGAGAAGATCAACTTCATAAAATCAGTATTTGAAAAAATGGATGAATATCCAGAAAAATTTGTAGGAAAAAAATTGACAGAAATTGAATATCCAAACACACCCCACAATACAGACCTACAACCCACACAAAAGACACAACCTCTATCAAACATTATACCTTATGTCCCTAGTTTGTATGAACACGGATCGAAAACAGATATAATGAACAACGTTTGCTCGCACAAGTTTCGCAGTACAGATTTCCTGGGGAATTTTCTCCACTTTCCAAAGATGCTCGCGTGCAGAACAATTTTTCCTCGAAGTACCCTTCAAAAATTACCCGTGTACCAAATATAAATTCTATTGTGTTCAGTGTCATGTTTAAATAGCAAATGTTTTCATCAACGCTATAAAAATAAAACTAATGTAATAACTGAATATTAACTTCTCAAAACACTTAGACTGCTCAAGTGACTCCAACTTAGGAGAGCATCAATACTTTTCAATAAACTCTCGGTGAAATTCGTGCTTCATACACAACATTGGAACGGGCGATATAGTTCTAGATATTATCATATTCCAGAATTCGTTTCCGGATCCGGAAGTAGCTTCAAGAAGCGTCATGGTTGAAATCGAATAGGCCGACTCAATTCAATCGACATGTAAATCGGCGGCGTGTTATTTACGAGCGGTACCAAGGGGTGGCACTAGGGGATTTTGATACAATATAGTAAAATAAGGCGAAAACTCTAATTCGTTACAGAAAATAAGTGATACGCCCCCTATCGACTTTTGCGGGAACACTGAACGGTTAGATCACCCCACTCGAGTTTGCGTGTGGTTTTTTGGGTCTGTTGTGTTGACTCTTCAGTAATTTTATATTTTCATAATTTTTGTGTGTGTTTGAGCTCTGAGAGCGATCATGGAGATTTTCAAGAAGTTTGGAAATATTCCAGTGAAATAATGAGGTTTGCTGCTTTCTATTCATTGTGAGCGTATATTTCACTCTTTGTTGTTTTCCAGTTCTGGATATAAACGATATCTTCGACTTCTACACTTTGGTATGAGTGATAATGTATAATTCACTGTACAATGCATAATTACAATTGAGAAGAATCACATCTACCAGCAGAAAACTGCCACTTCTGACACTCTATTAGTGCTTGAGTACATTGAATGAATATTGTATTTACGCGATCGAAGTAAATTTTCACAAGTGAGTGTGAGTTTCAGTTATTTCAGGTATGCATTAAGTTATGCATCATTCGTCCAGTGAACCCGACTTGATCGCAAAAACTTCTGAATCCAAGTTCCATCTGGAAACAACCTCGAGTCTTTCAACTTTTACAATGTTTTGATAACGAAAAAATTTCGAATTAGTTCTATGAAATGTTAGTGGAGTATTCAACTGTCGATTGAGTCACTTTTCACACAAACTATATATATATATATATATATATATATATATATATATATATATATATATACATCCAGCTATCTTCCTGGCGTCTTTTCACAACTCAATCTTTGAGCGTCCGTCATGTAGTTCTCAAGAAACCTGTAGTTGTACAGATGAATATTTTCAAGATTCATACACGACGTGTCATGGAAACTGTTTGGACTTTGTTTTTCGACTATAAATAATTGGAATTTTCATTTGTCCATTCCTTAGCGTCCTTTCATGGAGCCCCCTCTCAGCGTCCAATATATTCAAGAATTTCCGCTAGCTGGCGTCCGCTTTATATATTTTACTTTCGTCCTTCCGATTCGTAAGCGCCCGGCGATGATGCCAGATTAAACCATAACGGCAATAGGTAACTTTAAGATGCTACTCGTGGGTTGACTTTCTGAGCTCTGATATTTTGCTTTGATACTTCTTTAATTTCACTATTTACTTGTTATTTTTATCTATACACTCATATGCTATCACAGCTTATAAACATCAGTATTAATTGCCACACTACCTGTGGTCATGTTGTTCGTTATTAAGCTTTGTATTAAGCTTACTCAATACCAGTCCCTACAAGAAATTATATATTTTTCTTCAAACATTAATAAATCATGACATGACCACATATCTGGAAAATTGCCCTAAGAATCACATTCCAACTCATAAAAAATAAATAAATATATTAAGAAAAATTTATTTGTAGAGATACTCTGTTATAAAAGGGTACACGGCAAAGTGTTCACTCGTGTTTGTAATGAGCAGCCAAAATGTATGTTGAGAGGGGGGCCAAACATATACAGTGTCATCCCCAAAGTATGCACCATATGGGAAACTTATTTATTGAGGGTTTTTCGACAAAAAGTTATTCCTGATAAGAGTTTGTGTATCCCCTAAAACTAAACATGCACCAACAAAATACAGTAAAACACACGTAATATACGAGGAGCCTTCAAATATTTGATTTTGAGACAAGAGTATTTTGAAAAATCTCGGAAAATGTTGTTTGGAAAAGTTGTTCAGCATCAAAAAATACATCCAGATTCGAAGGCATGGCCATCTAAGTGAAGTTTTACTTTTTTACCCATTTTCTTCATAACTGTTTTGGACAAGAAAATTTCCAGAAAATCAATGAGTTTTTTCCAAAATACCTATTTTATTTTGACGTTTTGTGACTTGATATTATCGAATATTAAGTTATTGTTAGAATACTGTATAATTTTCAGTAACATTCGGTGTCAACAAAAAATAAAAATAACCTTGCACCAAAAATTATTTAAGTCGTCAAAAAAATTGACCATGGTTAACACCTTACTTGTGTGATTTGTGATATTACAGCCTTCTAAAATAAACCGTGGTATACAGGATGTTGTCTATTTATCGTTTTAACAAATGTTTGGTTTCGTAGTCCCCATTTGAGAAAAGTGGGTAGAAAATTTAACTTCACTCAGATGGCCATGCCTTCAAACCTGGATGTATTTTTTGATGCTGAACAACTTTTCCAAATAACATTTCCCGAGATTTTTCAGAATAAGAGTACTTTACTATTGTCTGAAAATCAAATATTTGAAGGCTCCTCGTATATAACGTCTGTTTTACCGTATTTTGTTGGTGCATATTCGGTTTCAGTAACTTTTATCAGGAATAACTTTTTGTCGAAAGACCCTTAATAAATGAGTTTCCCATATGGTGCATACTTTGGGGATGACACTGTATAGGGCTAGAATTGGTAGTCTTTTTTAATTAAAAAAGGTTACTACAGTTGCCACTGTACGGATGGATATAATAATGACTGCAAAAAAAAATTCATGATTCCACGCCAATATTTTTATAAGAAAATACGAAGTTCTGAGACACTGAATGATATTAAATATTTTTTGTGGCCCAACATACCCGAAAACAGACGTAGCAACTTATCGCACCAAAAAAAAATCATGCAACTCGAAAAACCTGCATGAATACATGCAATTTTCTGGAGTTTTAGGTGTGAGTTTTACAACAACAACAACAAAAGCATAACCAAACCTTCCCCTAAGTGGAGCGTTAGGCGTTAGCACTCGAATCATTCAGAAAGAAGTAAATGAAATGATAACTCTTCAAATAAGATATTTCTCGTTCAGAAAATATCGAATTTCAAAATTTCAACACTACCTTCGACGAAAAATGAAAGAACCGATTCTATTTCACCTAATACTGACCGTTTTATTCCAATAAATTTATTCGAGAGGTTTCTTTGTTTTTTAATGCTGTGCAGATCCTTCGCATATTTTTTTTTAATTTTCAGAGTGATGTAAATTTGCTACTGTTATCGCAGACTTCCATTGTCTGAGTTGTTAGTATCAACACGACGCGAAGTTTCAATCGATTCAGAATTTCCGATCGTTATTGAGTATACTGACTGACCACCTGAGTTAATAAGACAACATTCATAGGGCTTGAGATTATTGGCAGAACTCCCTGTTTTTCTGATGGGACCCTACCTAGCTTGGTATTATTCAATAACAGGTAATTTTCATCGTGTGTCCTGTATCTGGATTCACTACAAATTGCCATCGACTCATTTATAACAAATGTCATAGAGAATGATCCTGCATGTGATGCACAAGAAATATTTTTTCACAAAATGGAGCTCTCCCCCATTACTTGCTGAATGTACGCAATTACAAATATCATATAGAATGACAAATATCATAGAGAATGACCCTGCATGTGATGCACAAGAAATATTTTTCCACAAAACGGAGCTCCCCCCATTACTTGCTGAATGTACGCAATTACTCGAATGGCACGTTTCCAGGTCCCTGGGTAAACGAAGGGGTGCAACTGAGTGGCCCTCTTGGTCGCCCGACTTGAGTCTTTTAGTTTTTTTTGAGCATATAAAACCAAAGTTCACAGCACTCCGAAAGATCCAAAGATAAGCGTTCAACAGTGTGCACATTCACTTAACTAATACGGTATGTTTTTGAGTTGAATCAAATAAAATTTTTAATTTTTTGTCAAAAATTGTCCTTCTGACGTGTATTCGGATTTTATCGAAATTAATTTTCCAGCCTCTAATGCCTTGCGATATATTTTCGATGAGCCACCCTGTATATGATATTACATCGCGTATCCGGAATGAAAAACAAATGGTTTTCAAACCAATTTTTTTTACCACCATGTATCAAAAATACCGATTATGAATTATTTCGATTCATTCAATTCATGGGGGCTAGTTGATGAATGATCTATTACACAATCCATAGAGGTTGTAAATAACGAATTGAAATTAATTTTTTGTTCTCCCTGTTGTGAGGTTCAAACCAAATAGTTGTAAAGGATATTGGACACACACGACATCCTATCACCACTCTGGCATGATATCCTTAAAGGAAAAGCCATCTGTATCACTACTTTTGTTCGGGTTTGGAGGTCGTCGTTTTTTGGAATTTCTTCCTGACGTTTTGCTGGCGCGAGTGGCTAGCCTTTGAAGAAGCTAGGAATGGTGTGGTTTCCCGCGAAAAGCTTAGTTCGCCTTGAAAAACCCCCTACTCTAGGTCTGTGCGTTGATGAACTCAAGCAGAAACAGCGAAAGAATACAAAGTAGTCATGAGTGTGTGTCAAAACCTCATTTGATTCATAACTTCCCTGAAATTGGTTTATCAAATATCACTCACTCTTCACTCAACGAATGTTTGTCAACAAATACTGCACTTTTTAAAACACGCTGCCTTCTGAAATCAGCCTCTATTCAGCGTTGCCTCTTCTTCAGAAATTGAAAGACGCTTGGAAATCGACGGTCCGAAAGTAATATATACCTTTCAATGAATATTCAGAAATGCTCCTTGCGTCGCTGGCGGCAAACCTGATGAACTAATAATATACAAAAGTATTCGCTTGGAAGATAGTAATTTGTTAATGTACGGACGCTCGGTAGATAGTGGTATGCTTATATATATATATATATATATATATATATATATATATATATATATATATATACCCACTGAGCAAAGAAATGTTGTCTCAATGTTGCTGCAAATGATATATGGGGTGTGTAATGTTGCTTCAGACTTTGCAGTGATGTTGCATTAACATGCCAGCAACGCCGTAACGGCCGCCATTGCAACGTCCATTTGTAATATTTCAAAAGTTATGTTAGGTGATGTTACCTAAGGATATTTCATACACCATTCAAATGAAAGGTTGAATCAACATTTCAATATGACATTCAAATAAAATTTATTTTGTCATGTTGCAGTTACATTTTAACTAGACGTTCCAGAAAATGTTCCTATATATTTCAAAAGTATATTCAAATCATCTTTCATTCAATATGTACCGGGGACCTCATAATCAGAACTTACAGCTACCATTCAGAGACATTTCAGAAGTATACTTGAATCAACTTCTTGTGATTTTGCAAATACTCTGTAACTGAAAGTATACATACTGTTCAAAAGTTTACTAAATTATCTACATGATTTGGCAATATAATTAGAAGTTACAGATGTGCTCTATCAATCACATTGACAATAAAAAAATGCTTACAATAGGAATATAATTTCTCAAAATTGAACAGTAACTCAACACGAAATAGAAATCACTAGCCTTTGACTTTATACCTATAATGAAGAATACTGTTGTAGAGGCTAACAGGGTTTGTCGAGGGATAGTGAATTCGATTTGATTTCATGTTGTTTGGATGTTTTTATGAGTTCTGTGAAGAAAATTTATATTCTAAGGGCAATTTGTTACTTATTGAGATTCAAGAGTGGTGGAACTTTGTACAAAAGAACTCAAAAAAAGCAAATTCAAATAAAATAGTCCTAATATTTATTTATTGAACCGAAATAAAAACATCATTGCACATAAAATAACAAAAACATTAGCAGCAGATAATAATTCAGTTCAATGAATAGATAGATGAATAACTTATTTAATTTTGGATTTTTCAGTTTTTACATAAAGGTCCACTGAATACTTCGCTTCAGACCATTATACAAATACTAAAACATCAAAAAATATTATACATGTGCACCCATTAATTTTTTGAACTAAGACATATCGTCATATGTTCATATTGAATATTAATATCAGATTACTTGCTGCTTTCTGAAGAGTCTAATATAATGTAAACTAGATAAAAAGAAGAACAGAACCTATTGTATACAGAATGAAAAAATGAAGAAATCCATTGATTTTTTTTTGAAGAAGTCAGCTATTTATCTCCATTTCCTCTGTGTCTTGTGGTGGCATGTTGGAACCATCCCTTCACCATCTTTTCAAATTGGTCATCTGTTAGGGTGAGGAAGTTTTCTTTTACGGCACCTAGAAATTTCAAAAGATTTCTTAGTACCAAAGTATTGGGAAAAAAGAAATAATTCAAAAAATATTTCAAGCATTCAATTAGGAATCGAAATCAGAATAATTATAGTGCCCTGACTTGCACCAACAAAGATTGTTCATGAGAGAAAAGGCGGTGGGAAATATTCTAAAACTAGTGTAACCTCTTCATTGCTCAATGATATTATTATTTAAAGGAGTAAGGATAATCCCTAATAGCACAAGTATATTCCTAAAATGTTCCAAGGATGTCCACGTGCGACAACAAATATGTTCCGGGAATGTCGCAAAAAGCCGCGGAATATCCCGGGGACATTCCCGGAAAAGACGTTGTGGTCAAATTGTACATTCCAGAAATGTCTTACTGGGATATTTTCGGAACGTCCGTGGATGTTCATAGACTATTCAGGGGCATCCCCGTGGCAGTGCGTAGGACCCTTCCGAAGACGTTCCGGGAACATCCCATGGGCATGGGAACACTTATTAGCGTTCTACGGACATTCCTGGAATAACCCAGTGGCATATTTTCCCAAAACTAGATTGTGTCACCTGTTATAGTGTTTTTCAAGAAGCCAATACGTACCGAAATTAAATTTATTCATTGAAAAGTCTCATGCATCTATACCATCTTCAAGTATATGATGTATATTTTGTATGCACATATAAATATATATATACATGTTTATATATATTTATGATGATGATTCCGGTTTATAAACGAAACTTAATTATGCAATCTGTTGTGTCAAAATAATATGCTCCTGGGATGATTCTGTGTGTGTGTTCCGGGAACATTTTCAGTGGAACGTTCCGGGTATATTCCATAAAGGGCCGGGATATCGCAACTCATATGGAGCATAAATTGGACGTTCCGGGAACAAAGTGTGCTATTAGGGATGGGGCCCAATAACTGGGTAGCTTGAAAAGCTCCCACTTTTTTCCCCCAAACAGACAAAGCTATAAAAGGGTGCTTCAATGGCATCATTTTATGAAGTTGAAATAATTCAGTTAATGAATATCAGGATCCCTAAAAAATATTTACATTAGTATGTGAAATTTATGAAAATAATATGTTTTTGGCAGTCCTGATTTGGATAATCAATTAATAAACTATATTTTATAGCAGCAGAGAAATTCTCTTTTCTATGAGGGTAAACTTGTACTATTTTCACAATTATGGAGTTGCTGAAAATATATAAATATATTACACACATTTTTTATGATTTGATGTATAATGCATAACTTCAAATAAAGGAGTCCTATTACATTCACCGATTGCGAAATTCCATATTTGGTCATTGGAAATAATTTCTGATTCATTGTCTACAGCATGAAAAAACCAGAAGTGACAGTTATCAGCTGTGATATTTCAAGTTATTGTATTTGGTATTCATGTTATATCTAAACCCCAGTGCAATCATGTTCTTTGAAAATAAATATTCTTGAAGGAAAAAGGTACGGAAAATCTATACAGGTCAAAAATGAACAAGTCTCATATAGCGGGTTGATGCAACAATACCTAATAACTGAGTCTAACCCGAAAACTAATAACTATGAGTTCAACACAAGCAAATCAATGATAAAGTTTTACAGTACTGAGAGCTTATCATCAGTTTTATAACTGCATAAACATAAACGATTCTTTCATTGAATGTGAGCGAGTTGAAGTTGAAACTGTAGATGCGATTCTGGTGGAACTTCTCAGGAAAACAATGATTTTTCAATTCCAATATTCGATTCTCCAAAACGAAGCAAGGGAATCAAAAATAATGTAAGGTTAGAGTTGATCCCCTTCCACAAGCTTTGATCATTGTTAAATTTAGGTGCATAAATGCCTTCTTTTTCATTAGGCTACTTGATAATTTTTAACCGTGCCTTTTTCATTGTTACTTGATACTTAATTGAAGATGCATCAATATCCATCCACCTTTGGCTTAGTTATCAGGTATTGTTTCATAAGTCATTAGTTCAATTTTCAACCATGTGAGTTTGATGGAATCCGCATTGAGATTTATACATAAAACGAATGAACAAATATCTCTTACCTCTTTATTAGCGTCACCTTCCATAACTAGAACTACTTCTTGGAGTATGGTCACTTCTCACTTCACCTACCTCGCCAAGAATACAGAAAATTCTGAAATTTTGGTTTCCGTTTTCTCTCCGACCTCCGAAGAAATACCACATATACCACTCACACTCACTGACACAAGTGACACAGTAAAGGTTCTGATACCTAACCTTATTTGCACCAATGGCTGCTTCAGTTCGAGAGTGTGCTGCTCCGGTGGTCCTATTGGTTCAATTTGACAAATGTTATTTCTCAACCAATAATCAAGCTAGAATTTGTTACCTAGCGCAGAAGATTCTCAAAACGAAAACATTAAGCACAATAAGCACTTATGCTGAAACAAGCGTACATCGGAAATCTGCATGAATCATAATGGAGTTTGGGCGAAGAAGTTTCCTTTTGTGTAAGCAGGACATAATGACATAAATGAAACCGTCTCGTCTCCCATTCAACTCACAGACATGACACACACACTGGCCATCGATAATCCATCCGCCTCGGAAAATAAACCTTTGCCAAGTTTTAGATTTCAAGCGATTAATTGGTTCTGAATTGCATCACTGAAAAGAAATAATTAAAAAATGTTTCGAATGGGCCAATAGACGCACGAATCCGTCAAACTAGCTCACTCAGCGATCTCAAGCTTGAGATGAGTACCTAATGTTATTTTGTAGCGGTAAATTTAACAATCTATCCGATATTTTTCGCTAAATTTAGAAACATGCATTTTTAATATTCAACATACAGTATTGTCAAAATTTCATGACAGTAACGTTTCTTGAAAAAAAATTTTTATCATTTAAACTTAGTTCTCGATATCTCTCGAAAGATAAACGAAACGCCATGCATATAGAAATGTTTCAACAGGAAAGAATATTATCAACACAGCAATGTTACCCACGAAAGTAATTGACAATATTTCGAAATTTGTGTATTTAACAATATCACTGTAACTTAGTTATGAAATATTTCGAAAAAAGAAATAACTAACTTACAGCAATATTTCTAAAAAAATTGTTGTGCAATATTTCAATTGGCATATCTGACAACATCACCGCAACCTCAATCATAAACATTTCAGTGGAAAGCAAATCACAAGTTAATGAAATGTTTCCTTAATGAACAACTCACAATGTTTCAACTGAACTAACACAGTAATATTACTGTAACTCCCCCAGGAAACATTTCAATCGGCGTCTATATGTAATTTGCAGAAATGTTTTGCAAGGTTCTGTGCTCAGTGGGTATATATATATATATATATATATATATATATATATATATATATATATATATATATATATGTACATGCAAATGTAAACATAGCGATCTAACCATCAACAGTTCCGTGTTTCTCCACGCTGGAGCTGCGACCTCATTTTCTATTACGAATTGTCGAACAATCTCTGAAACAGATCAAGTTGAATAATCTCACTCTAGATGCGCTTTCAGTCACTGGGGGTCTATTTCACCAGTTATCATCAAGTGGTACTCGAATTGTAATTCATATGCGATGCAAAACTATTCAACTTGACAATTTTCGTATAGAGGGAAACAAGGAATTGAAAATACAAAGATGAAGTGTTGCGTTATAGCGACCTTTATGTTTACAGATGGCGCTATGGACATTTTCCTTACCCAATTGGACAAATTGATTCTTTTCGTATGGATATCTGAGCATAATTTTCGTATCTCACTTTGATGCCGACCTCAATAGCTCAGATCTCTCATTACAAATATGTTTTGGTCTCGAGGTACAGGGTTATTCACTATGAATTACCCACCCCTTATCATCTTCATTATTGCATACAGGAAAAAAGTTGAATATAAAAGTTGTGTGCTTATGACTAAATTTTGATAAAATGTTATCAGAAATACAGAGGCGTGCAGATTTCAGGGGATACAAAATTTTTGATATTTTTCATATGAGAGACCCAGTATATTATTGAATTTTTGGAATGTTTTTTTTTTCCTGATTTCAAAAATATATCATGTTACCCCTATCTTATAACGTTTTTAAGTTATTAGAGGTGAGATAGAAAAATTTCAAATATTGAAAAATAGAAAACAAAAACTTTATTTAGGAAATTTAAATAACATGATAAGTCATAACAGATGTTCAATATGCCCACCATTATTGTCAATGCATAATTGATAACGTCTTCTGATATTTATAAGTGCGTCGGAAATTGCTTCATTATTGACATTCAGATTCATTATTTCACGTCGAATCGTGTCTTCAATTGATTGAATATTATTATTATTATCGTTATGAACGATGTCTTTTCGAAATTCACATAAAAATGAATCCATAGGGGTCAAGTCTGGACTGTTAGCTGGCCATTTAATGTTTCCATTATTTCCTATCCATATTGGGAATACATTATTCAAATGTTCTTGAACGGGTAGGACATTATGAGGGGTTGCCCCATCTTGCATCCAAATCATATTGGCAAGCTCGGCTTCCGAAAATTTTTGTATAAGAATATTGTCTACTTCTGAGATGAGTATTTCTTGATAGGTTACTCCTGTCAATATATAATCATAAAATATTGGACCAACAACTTCATTTCTATAAATTCCTCATCAAACGCTAACAGTTTTTCTTCCTGATTTCTTTATTTGTTCAAACAATCGTTTTCTGTTGTCCTTTCTTTCCCACGACCTTCGATTTTTCCTATTGAAAACTCCTGCCGTGGAAAAAGATGACTCATCAGTCCATAATATTTTAGTTAGATAATCGGTATGTGCATTCAAGTTTTGAATCATCTGTTGGCAAAATTCCAGCCTTTTCCTCTTATGATCCTCTGTTGAAACTTGCACGGGTAATTGTATATGGTTTGTATTTGTGTTTTTTCAACGTACGCTGGATTTTGGAATAACTTTTCCTAATTGATCTGCTATATCCTCTGAACCACGTTCAGAATTTTCTGAAAAATAATGCAATGTTTCAAAAAAGTCTATTTGCGAATTGATATGCATAGGCTCACCTTCGGAATGAAGCAGTATATCTAACTGTTCTTCCTGGTTTTCTTGAATAACACGCTTTTTTCTACTGAAACTGAAGGTATGATTCACTTTTTGGTTAATATTCTTGATTGTATTCTCTGACGGTGTTGGACGATTTGGATACAATAATCAATATGTTCTTTTTGCTGCACGTTTATTATTGTTGTTTTGTATATAACAAGTATATATTTATTTGAACTTCTTCTTCCTCACTGTGAACCATTTTGATTATTCTGTTAAAGAAATGTCACTGAACAAACATAATATAGTGTTCATTTCCATAGCTTACTTGAAAAATATTAACTTTCATAGGATAGGTATTTACCGTAACAACTCATCCAAGTGGTTTTTGGTGAATTCATGCTCGACGTAACTTAGTCTTAACTTTAGACTGAACCTTATATTGCCTTAAAAATACTTGTTGGGTGTTCATGCACAACTTGACATAAGACAAGTGCAGAAAGTGTATTTATTTTCTCGGCATTCGTCGTTCGAGCATTCAATTCGCTAGTGTATCTTATTTCTGAACTGAACGATGAGTTATTCAAATAACTAGAATCATTTCCAGTTCGCGATATTCACAGCATGAATCGAATAAAAGCGACGTTTCCAGTTGGCAATTTATAACGAAGGCGGTTCTTTCTACCATCTTCCTCTATCTGATGATCTTTTAATTTTTCGTCTTCGTTAAGATGTCTAATGAACATGCGCAAAAGTCGCAGAACCTGATTTGCACGAAGAATTGAAAGTTGGCCGAATTATGACTTTCTTGAATCACTCTTAAGTCCTTAAGTCGCGTGCATGAACATTACCTTAAAAAATTATAGTTTCATCTTTTATAGTTTACGATTGAGTTATGTTATGACTGAGTTACGTCCTGCATGAATTCACCATTAATCGACGTCTCATAACTCGAAAACGGTATAAGATAGGGGTAACATATGGTATATTCTTGAAATCAGGAGAAAAAGGCCATTCCAAAAATTCAATAATATACTGGGTGTCTCATATGGAAAAATTATAAAAAAATTTGTATCCCCTGAAATCTGCACGCCTCTGTATTTTTGATAGCATTATATCAAAATTTAGTCATGATCACACAACTTTTACGTTCGACTTTTTTTTTCTGTAGGCAATAATAACGATGATAAGGGGTGGGTTATTTATAGTGAATAACCCTGTACCTAATTTATTTCATTGACAATAACACTATAATAAACGTATATAATGGTATTAGAACTCACAAAAAATACTTTCAACAGAAATCAATCGCCCTAATACTAAATTGGAGAATCCTCCCATGAAGCTTCTCACTAAGTTAGAAGATATTGATTCATTTTCAAAGTTCTCACTTTCACACCATAGGTTTCAATCGAATTGATAATCAGAACCTACATAGACTCCACATAGTTCCCCATCTAGTGATGAAATTGAGAATACGACCTGATCCCCAAAACTGTTGACAACGAAATTAAAAACAATATTGCATCAGTTGCAACTTCAATTTTCAGACATCTGAGCGGTACCTTAGCTTTTTGAAGGAAGCATCAAGGGCGTCATAAGGACTGAGAGCAGTCTCATATTCTTGCCCCCAACATTCACCAGATCCAATAATCAATAATTTGTCAATATTGAGTTTCAAGATCCTATGATGAAAAAATAAATCGTTCCAAAATCATAATCGAACATTTGAGAAGTATCAGTCGCGCAGAGGCTGTCATGAACATCCTGCATTTGCCATTGTTATAGTAGTTTTCACAATAAATGGTATTGACTGAAGGATTATAATAAAACCAATTAGACCCTTAAGTTTTAAAATCCGAGATGCACATCATAAATGTAAAAGGACCGGATTCAGGTAATTTTGTTTCTCAGAGAGGGATTGTAGATTACAGACATTAATAGCAAAGATTTTATACCCCAACGTAGAGAATAGGCAGTATGTGGCGTCCGTGGATAAAAAGTAATAGTGCTTCTTCCAGTGGTTCGTTAAAGAAGAATCACTTATCTTGTCACGCGAAAATCATAATAAAAAATGTGTATAGTTCCTTACTTCAGCAAGGATATAACGCGGGTGCTGCAGCAAAAGTAACCAGTAACTTGACGAAGGTGCCTCTTACTTCAGTTAGACGAATTGTTGAAAATTCCATGGAATCAAGAAAGAAGCGTAAAGATTCCGGTGTCACAAAAAGTCTAGACGACTGGGAAAAAGATTTGAAAAGGCGAAAAATCTACATTATGTACGATGAGCAGCGTGTCCCTACAATCAAAAGCCTGAAACAGCGGCTCATCAATGACGAAACTCACATCAACTGTGGCCTCACTACTCTTTGGCGAGCTCTGTCTGCAATGGGCTTCAAATATCGCAAAATTGACAAGAGACAAGTTATAATGGAATCCACACGTTTAATAAACTGGCGTTCTGAATATATAACGTCAATAAGAAAATACCGGTCTGAAAATCGGCAAATACTGTACCTCGACGAGACGTGGTTTGACACGCATGACACCCCTCCCAAAGGATGGTCTGATTCCTCTGATAAGTGTAAAACAAAAGCACCATCAAATAAAGGGAAGAGAATCACGATATTACACACAGGATCAGAAAATGGTTGGATCCCAAAAGCTATGTGGCTTTCTGCCAAAAATATTAAGGACTCTTGTGTTGATTACCACGAAGATACGAGAGCAGAGCTTTTTGAAGATTGGTTTAAAAATTGTCTGTCACCCAACATTCCGCCAAACAGCGTTATAGTAATGGACAACGCAAGCTATCATAGTCGACAATTGCAAAAAATTCCTGGCTCAAAGAATACGAAATTGGAGATTCAAAACCTCATGGCTGCAAATGACATATATTTTGAGGAAAATTATACAAAAAAAGAACTTTTACAAGTGCTGCAGTCATTTTCTTTTAAAAAAAGGTATGTTTGTGATACAGTTGCAGAAGAATTGGGACATACAGTGTCACGACTACCTCCCTACTTTTTTTTTTTTTTTTGTATATTGAATTACATAAGTTTTTTTTAAATACCTACCCTCACCGGAAACACGGGTTCCACCTAGACGTGGGATTGTCTGTTTTGTGTTTCCCCGTGTTCACAGCGAGATAGATTCACGCATTGTCAACCTGTACTACAGACATGCTTTCCACCCGAGCGAGATCGGAGGGCTGCTCAAGATGATAGTGAGCCGATTACCGCTGTAGTGCTTTATTTAAAGAAATGTTTTGAAAACAAACAAGAGCAGAAAAGAAATAATAAGAATCATACGGATCACAGTGATGGTCAAATGACATCATCCAATAAAAAAAAGGATTTGATTTTTCCGAATATAACTCTTTAGTGTAGATTTGAATTTTCCAATTTTAGTTATAGATTTGAGATTGGGAGGTAGGAGGTTGAAGAATTTCGGGCCATGATAAAACAGGCATCTTTGAGAATGGGTTTTTCTGAAAAGAGGAAGTTGCAGTGTCAAATATTTACTCGATCGTGTTTTTTCAGTTTCTTGTTTTTGAAATTTATTGACATTCGAATAAACCCAGATTATACTCCTGTAAGTATATAAACAATTCATCTTGAGAACTGTCGTAATGTCATATAGTGTGGTGGTGGAATATCGTTTTTCTTTTTTGTATATAATTTTTAGTAGGGAATTTTGTGCAGTTTTGAGAGGGTGTAAGTTATTATTGAAAGCACTACCCCATGCAGTAATGCAGTAACTCAGGACAGATTCAGCCAAACTGTAATAAAGTGTTATTAAATTATTTTTGGACATAATATCTCTCACATTATAAAATTTGTTCATCAGCAGTCGCATTCTCTTCGTTAAGTGGTTAACATGTTCATTCCACCTCATGTGCTGGTCTAGGAATATACCCAGATATTTTATTGATGATGTTTTCGATATACTAGGGCATTGGCAATTTTGATTCAAGCAGTTTAGTTTGTGGATTTTTATTGTTTTAGTGGTGGGTTGATCATTAGACATCAGAGAGAAGGTAATAAATTTTGTTTTTTGTATGTTCAAACTAAGTTTGTTATTATTGAGCCATAATCCAATTTTCTGTAAGTCTTGTTCAGCTGAGAGCAGAGTTTCACTCCACGTTCTGCCTTCAATTATTAATGCTGTATCGTCAGCATAGCATATTAAATGACCTTGGAAATTATTTATGTGGCATATGCTGTTGATGTATACAAGGAACAATATTGGTCCCAAAACTGTTCCCTGTGGTACACCAATAGTTATATTCGATGGGGTACTCTGAGTTTCACCGATTTTAACTCGCTGAATCCGACCTTCCAGATAATTCTTAAATAGTTGTAGTGGTATTCCCCTAATACCATACCTCTCAAGTTTCTCCAGCAGGGCCTCATGTGACACGGTGTCAAACGCTTTTGCTAGGTCCAAGAAAATCGCTAAACATTTGGATGAATTGTCGAAGGAAGTTATGATTTTTTTTGTCAAATCTAAGACAACATTTTCAGTGTTTGAATGTTGTATAAAGCCGTATTGTCTTTCCGTTATAACATGATGCCTACTGAAGAAAGTTAAGAGTCTGTTTTTGATGGATTGTTCAAAAATTTTGGCGAAATTGGAAATGACAGAGATGGGTCTATAGTTGTTAAGTTTTTTTGAATCACCTGTTTTGAAGATGGGTGTAACTATAGAATCTTTCCATTGATACTACTGCGTATTCAATCCCATAGAGCTTATGTGGCACCAATTTAAATCGAGCGTGCGCGGAAAAAATACTTCTCAGACTTTAAGTGGTAGTGTGGTAGAATTAATTAGGAACTGTATGAATGACATTTCTACCGAGAGTTGGAAAAGTTCTGTTAGTCAAGTTATAAATGTTGAAAACTCGTACCTTTCTGTAAAATCAATTGCGCCAATTATAATTAATTTAGATGAGGATAGCGATAGCGACACTGAACTAAATATAGAATAGAATTGTAACATTTGAATGAATTACTTGTATATCTCCTACATTATGCAAAATTAAAATTTCTTAAGTTCGACCCTGTAGCACATTTGCATCTTTTACCAGATGATTTTCTACAAAATGGGATTAAATCGGGTAATTTATTGCAGTTAATAAGCCAATACCATTTACTGTGAAAAATACTATACATATGTTACCAGTGACGAACATAGGTATATTTCCGAATATTGTACAAGAGAAAGTTCCGGTCCTCTTCAATAAGTCGATAATCCTGCCAAATCACTTTGACACCAGTTCCACCTCACTGTAGACCGACAACAAGGGAAATTTCAATTAAAATTCAAACTCGGGGAGCTCCTGAGCCGTATTGTTATTCAGAACTTCATACATGGTAAGCAATTATCGTATCTTGAACAGTGACAACCGCAGCGTAGGTTTTGACTCTCCAATTAACGGAAAATGAATATTAATTGGATCCTTATATGTGTGACCTTATGTCGATGCTTTGTAGGTATTTTGACGCAAGAAGTGACATGATTCAGGAGTCTCTGATATAACAAACAACCGGATGGCATCTATGAAAATAAGTAAATACTATAGAGCGACATTCTGATATTGCGAACAGAAGTTAGAATAAGTGATGTCTTAAACAAATTATAGAGCAGGTGAAAGGGGTATTCAAGGAGGTTAATCTATTTTCATCATATCTATAGGTCAGTCGTCAGAGAAATGAGTGCTATTACACAGACATCAGGAGTATTTGCTTGGTTTGCGAACAAAATATTCTCAAGCATGAACTTGTCTTCGTAGTTTTTGTTTTTGAGTTCCCAACCTACCACAATCTGAAGAATCAGAATTAATACTGGAATCCACATTCTGAAGAGAGGTAGATGTTCGATTTATGTCATCGGAAATCGTTGAGATGCAAGTATCCTCAGACAGCATGATGAAAGCAGATTCTTTCAACTTGTATATATATATATATATATATACGAATTTGAGTTATACGAGGAGGTGCTGATTAAAAGAACGTGTTCCCTTCAGAAGTAACTGCTTTTAATTAACACAGCAAATTTTTGGGGTGGTTCAGAAATCTCCCTTTCACACTAGTATACATTCCAATATCATTCCTAATTTTTGCAGGAAAACCTTCCAGAGAAGAATCCATCCACCACGAAATAGTGACTTCCAACAATACATAAACATGTATAATCCTTAGATATGTGATGCTGAAAGGTCGGCCTGAAAATGGTAAAAATCACCCAATAAATTTCATTTATCATTTCAACTCGTTGTTCATTTCGAAGCCTCGGAAAAGAAAAATGCTTTTCAACTTTCAGAAACTAGACTATGAAACAAATGGACTGCTATAAAGCGGAATACCCTGTTATAATCAGTTTCGGAGATAGAGCGCTTTAAATTTTATCCCAAAACATCCCCGAAACATCCATAAAACATGCTACTTTCTGCATTTTATCTCATGGCTCATTACCGAAGCCTCTGACGGAAAACACACAAATGTTCCACAAACTCTACTAAAGAAGAAAACGACGCTTACCGGAACTCGCCACAGCAATTAGTTACCGAGATAGAGCGGGTTGGACATTTAGAATGAGTCGCGATACAAAGTTAGTCGAGTAGGCATTTCGCATGCGTTTCCAACGTTAACAACCAAAGACATTTTTGTTGGTAGTACCATCATTCCGATCTCTAGTGGATATGTGAAATTCCTGATATATGGACCAAAAAGTGATAAATAGTACCTTCCTGCGAAAATACTTTTATGCTTCCATAAGAAATCGGGAAAATGTGCGATAGAAGTCGAAAACCCCTTTTTTACCCCGTAGGTGATGAGTTTCGAGAAAATACGAACACCAAACTATTCCATCTATTCTGTTGAAGAATGTTTATACAGAATTTTAAGTAAATTGGACTAAGGAATCACGTTGTCTCATAGAAATTATGCCACCGTTTTCACCCCCTTAGGGTTAGAATTTCAAAAAAATATTTTTTTTCAGATGCCTAATGCATCAATATCAATATGCAATAAGAAAACGAGTGTATGCGATGTATTCTGCAGGTGGGTAAATACTAATAATAATTTTGATGTTGAGTGTAAAATAACATTCAACTAATATGAGACAAACGTGAAACAGCAGAATACGTCACTGATTATGACGTAACGGCAAAGGATGGTTGAATAGAGATAGTAATATCTTCGGAAAATGAATGATATTCTACTGGCATTTACAGAAAAACAATCATTTTTTGAAAATTTTTCTTGTCCTCTAATTATGGGGACGCGTCTGTTACGAGGGTAAGATCTATTCTACGGTAAGAAAATCGGTTGAAATAAGAATATAAGTAATTCGTGTGCATAAGTGTCGTTTGGTTTTGAATGTACTAGTATTTGGAAACGAAGAAAATATGTAATGGGAGTCGCACAGGACACTGGAATACAATTTTGATCTGTGTTAACGTAAATAACAACTTCATTCATTTTGTTTGGGAAGCGAAGCTATTATTTTTTCCCATAGTGGAGAAGTTGCCCGTTTTCCTTTGAATACCTAAATATTGATCTTGAAGTATCTACTGACTCTTTCAAGTACTCAGAAGGTGATTGAGTTATGATTAAGGCGGCCAACAATATATATTCAACCGGTAGGCAATTTATATGCATATTAGGTGGAGATAAATCGGACTGTTGTGTTCTGAAGCACATTTTCATTGACTGTTCGAGTAGTCTTTCATATGATTTTTTCTTCAGCAAGAAGACCTTGCTGGTCTCACTTTATTTTTGTAGTTTATTAATCTGATCAAATCAATGGTTGTGTTCAAAGTTATGAATTGTTTCAATTAATACTTTTTCTCTTATATTTTCTAATCTATTTTGTTCCTATTTTCATTTTTTTGATAATTAGCGGGTTTAATTTCCAACGAGCCGCCTCATTTCGGAGTACTAGAAAGCAGAAAAGACCTTCACTATCACTAAAGACCTTTCCTTCACGCGAAGGGCTGAATTCAAGCTCCTTTCGGAATTGCCATAACATCCAAAATTTGACGTGACAAAACCACGTCTGATGACAGCAGCTGCCATAATAATAAATACAAAAATAATAGCCCTCATTATGGTTATTACAGCAGTGCTCTCTTGAGATATTCTCTCCTGAGATATTCTCAATCACATCTCATTTTTCTTGGTTCACAAAACCGTGTTGTTCCGATAATTTGAAAACAATATACCTACAGTATTCTTCGCTTCTGGTGGTTTTTTACTTGAGTATATCAAAACAATTCATATCTTCTCATTAACATGTGCTAACTGACATATTGCAAGAATCATGAACGAATTTACCATGCTGAAATATCTGAATATAGACAGAGTTGAAAGAATGTAAGCTTTCACGGTCGGTGTTGAAACATTGCAAGTTTTTCAGGCTTGTGGGTAGTGGTCTGGAATTTTGAGTTCAGAAGCGTCATGGTCTTAGTAGAATTCATCTCCGTGAGTCTACTATGACTGATGGCAGACTACGTCCATACCGCTGAAGATGGCTGCCGCAGATGCAGCCGAAAGCTCCGGAACTAAAAATTCCACGAAACAGAAAGTAGCAAAAACGAAATATTTCTAAATGAGAAATGCAGGTTTGAGTCCATCAGACTTGGTGAATTGGAGTGACTGATGAATGATTCGATAGTTGGAATGGGGGTATGTCTAGTCACAGATTATTTAATATTTTTTGTATCGAGGCAATACACATGCATATATCGGAAACATCCAAGTCAAAAATATTAAATGGAACTTCGTGTTCATTTGTAGACCAAGCAACAAAAAAATGTTTTCAAGACGATACAAGTGGCCACATCCATGAAAATTATAAAGTAATGCATTTCATTTTTCTACTGAAGCAGAAAACATAACCGCACAGTATCTTGAGCATTCTGAGATCTGTGAACATAGAGAAAGAAGCAATTTCGAATTTCACACACAATGCATAAATGCCGTAAGGTATTTTGGAGATATCCTGTTGAATAGAATCGGATTCCTATTGAATGTGTCCAATAGTGAAATTTCTGGAACACATTCGATCACGTATAAACCCAGTGATATTCAGAAGCAATGAACCATTCATTGATCATATATCTTATACCTATTCTCAACTGGATACTCACAATATCCGTCGCAAACACCGTATTCCATCGTACAATGCACAAATAGCTGCTGATCTGCATTTCTGAAGTTGTCTGCTGCATATTTTCATTTTTTGCACTCGAAATACATTATGTTAAACTGCTGAAAACTCTTGAAGAAATAGAGTTCTAGCATCAAGTGCAACTCCGTACACCGTTAGCTATGAATTCAATTGAGCGAACTTGCAAATTGACGTAGGTATATGCTGTTTAGCTCTATTTCTACGCAAATGGATACATAAAACCACGTCTGATGACAGCAGCTGCCATAATAATAAATACAAAAATAATAGCCCTCATTATGGTTATTACAGCAGTGCTCTCTTGAGATATTCTCTCCTGAGATATTCTCAATCACATCTCATTTTTCTTGGTTCACAAAACCGTGTTGTTCCGATAATTTGAAAACAATATACCTACAGTATTCTTCGCTTCTGGTGGTTTTTTACTTGAGTATATCAAAACAATTCATATCTTCTCATTAACATGTGCTAACTGACATATTGCAAGAATCATGAACGAATTTACCATGCTGAAATATCTGAATATAGACAGAGTTGAAAGAATGTAAGCTTTCACGGTCGGTGTTGAAACATTGCAAGTTTTTCAGGCTTGTGGGTAGTGGTCTGGAATTTTGAGTTCAGAAGCGTCATGGTCTTAGTAGAATTCATCTCCGTGAGTCTACTATGACTGATGGCAGACTACGTCCATACCGCTGAAGATGGCTGCCGCAGATGCAGCCGAAAGCTCCGGAACTAAAAATTCCACAATAGGTGCTCTCTTCAATTGTCATCACTCGTTCCACCCTTGGCAGTATCAACAAAATGGTTGTGTTCAAAGTTATGAATTGTTTCAATTAATACTTTTTCTCTTATATTTTCTATTATTTCTCTTATATTTCTATTTTTGTTCCTATTTTTAATTTTTCGATAATTAGCGGGTTTAATTTGCAACGAGCTGCCTTATTTTGGAGTACTAGAAAGTAAAAAAAACCTTCACTATCAATATCACTTAAGACCTTCCCTCCACGCGAAGGGCTGAATTCAATCTCCTTTCGGAATTGCTATAACATCCAAAATTTGACGTGAAAAAACCACGTCTGATGACAGCAGCTGCCATAATAATAAATACAAAAATAATAGCCTTCATTACGGTTATTACAGCAGTGCTTTCCTGAGATATTCCCAATCTTCCCGTCCTTGACATATTCATCACAGTTGGTTGATCCGACATTTTTCTGGATGAATGTTTTTCCCTCATGATTCATTTTTGTATAAAAATTCCCAGCGAAAATGAAGTGACATCTCCTTTCTCTTGGTTTATAAAACCGTGTTGTTCCGATAATTTGAAAACAATGTATACCTACATTATTCTTCGTATCTGGTGAAGTCTTCAACTTCAGTATATCGAAACAATTCATATGTTCTCTTCAACATGTGCTCACTAACATATTGCAAAAATCATGAACAAATTTACGATGCTGAAATTTCTGAATATAGACAGAATTGAAAGAATGTAGGACGGTCGGTGTTAATACATTACAAGTTTTTCAGGCTTGTGTGTAGTGGTCTGGAATTTTGAGTTCCGAAGCGTCATGGTCTCAGTAGAACTCATCTCCGTGAGTCTACTATGATTGATGGCAGACTACGTCTATGCCCCTGAAGATGGCTGCCGCAGATGCAGCCGAAAGCTCCGGAACTAAAAATTCCACAATAGGTGCTCTCTTCAATTGTCATCACTCGTTCCACCCTTGGCAGTATCAACACGGATGACCCGACGAGTCCTGAATTACCACTCCTTTGTTCTAAGCTTGGACACCTGCCTAACCTTCGTTGCGTTTCAAAAAGACTAAGGCCCAATTGCACCGCTCCAACTCAACAGAGATTCAACTAAGTTTAGCTTAATCGTTAAAGAACAAGGAAGCTGATTGGCAAATCCATAGCAACAAAGCCTGACTCAGATTAATCACGACTGAAGTATAGCGGTGCAACTGTCCGTGAAGCTGAAGAATATTTGTGAACGACAACGTCATACATATGACGTCACCGGCGCCCTCAGAGAGAACTGGTGCTGGATCGTAGTTATCAAAGGGATTGGAGGTTTTCAATAGATACTAGTTACCTAAAAATACCTGTTCATGAACATGAGATGAAGATATTGGCATCATTTTTTTCAGGATGAAAAATTATTGTTTTTACCTACTACGTATATTCATCTCTCAAAAACGTCCTGAAAGGTCCTGTGGATGATCCTTGTCGACTTCTTCCTTTACACTCGAACTATAACTTGAAATGTAAGTTTTCGTTTCGGTATATCGCATTGTCACATATTCTGTTTCTGATAAATTGTGAAGAGCGAGAACATAAATCTTCCCAGTCCGTGCTTTCCGGAAAAAACTATCATACGTCAGGGCTAAGCCTCAGAGAGCAGCACTTTGGATTACCTTGTCAGAATTGCAGACGTTCATGCTTTCAGTCTACAGTTTCCAGCATTACAGAGAATTCAGATTCGAATGGATGAGAGATGTGGAAGATAAAGGGCCATATGTACATAATTTATGCCGTAATTGCATTATATACAGGATGGCAATGAAATCGTTTTGCATGGCATGGCGTGGGGAAAATCGCCCCAAAAGGTGGCAATGAATGAAAACTTTGGAGTAGGAATTCTCACAGATTGTTTATATTATACAACTGAATATATGCTGGAACAAATGCAGGCTTCCTTGAGCCTTTTCCATCACTACCGTATTTTATTGGAAAATGGGATGACGACTAATATTGACTTATGGCATGGTATCTTCATAAGATATCTCAGAACACAATACATATCTCAAAAAATTGCCCTATTTGCGCCCCTTTTTATTGAATTGCCTCTTCTCGAAGAAGTTTCGACGTGAAAAATCATAGACCAAGCGAGATGAATTATTAAAAAATAAAACAGAAATTGTTAACAGCACTTTGTTGATGGGGAATGGTTGAGTGGTCGATACTGAATGTAAAAAAAATTAATGCGTGAGACCGGGGGTTGGGAGAAAATATTTGAGGGTGGTGTGAAGGGATGAAAAACGATATTGTCGCAATTTCCGACGGAAGGTGACGTCTAAGAGAAAAGTTTTCAATGGAAAAGTTATAGATCTTAATCACGCCGAATGGAATCAAGCTTTGATAACAATAGAGTTTTGGTGACGTAAGTGCAGGGGATGCTTTTTGGCATAGTGGGAATTCGACGTATTGGGAATTTGGTCTAATGGGAATTCGGTTTAATGGGAATACGACGTAGTGATACATCCCGAAGATTCCGAAAAAATAATTGGATAACCATCAGAAAATTTCAGATTCGCTTGAAAAATTTTTATAATGACAATTTCAAGCACAATTTTTATTGGTATGTGACTCTGGATATTTTGAAAATCAAAATGATTTTTCAAAAAAAAAAGAATCATAAATCATTTAAAAAAAAAGAAGAATTCACCTGGAAATGAAACAAAGTTTTCATTGAATATTTCCGTAGAAATGAATGTGATTCGTTTTCGAAATTTTCGGAACTTTGAATAAATAATCGACATTTATTAACAAATTCACAGTTGCGAAGACTTTTTTTATAGTTTCTTCCCTTTTTGAGCGTGTTTTTGAAAGGACACTATCATTTTTCATTACATTATCGAGAATTATGGATGAAAACGAAGAGAATGAGCCCAGAAAAAACGATTTACCATAACTCTCTGGAGAAGGAATTGAGCCTGAAAAAAAAGTGTTTTCGACGAAAAAGTTTATTATCTTTGGAACTATTCAATTCATTATTATGAGAAGAATTGTGGTTATCAAAGACATAACAGTATATATGTCTACAGAATTTTATCGAAATATAATAAATTTTGTGGAAATGAAAAATAAAAAACGAAAATCCCAGTTCATCGCATTAATCTCGGTTGTTTTGAGGTTATGTGCAAAAGCGATCCTCACAAGTGTTCTAGATATTTTCAAGTTCTATAATTTTCTCATTGAAAACTTTTCCTGAGGACGTCACGTTCCGTCAGAAATTTAGACAATATCGTTTTCATCTCTTTATAGGTATATAAATATAGGGGAAATAAACAAGTTCGTAAATAATACTATTGCCATTTTCTGCGACAGCCAGGCGGCAATCTTCTCATGATTGGTGGGAAGCTGTCTGAGCGCACTCAAGGAGCTAAGTACCCAAAATAGGGTTACTCTAGCATGGGTACCTGGACATGAGGGTCACAAGGGCAACGAGGAGGCCGATGCTCTAGACCGTGAAGGTGCATCTGAGGCTATGATCGGCCCAGAACCCTTCTGCTGGGTAGCAAAAGCAAATATAGAGACATCCATAAATTCATGGATGCAAAACGAATCGAAAGATTGGTAGAATAAGCTCCCTGGAATGAGGCAGGCGAAAGAGTTCATAAAGGAACCAGCGCCCAGATTCACGGAAGACCTGTTAAACCACAACCGTAAGGTTGTAGGGGTAGTGGTGGGTATACTAACGGGGCATAGCCGGCTCAGGAAACATATGAGTAATATTGGTCTGACAGAAGAAACCCAATGCATGTTCTGTCAAGAAGAGGAAGAAACCGTACTGCATGTGCTCTTTGAATGCGAAGCGATAGTAAGGCTGAGACACGAAAGATGCGGGGATGAGAACCAAGGAGCATCACGATAGATCTGAAAAGGTCGCAGTGAATTAGGCCATGAGCCAGCTCCCCGATAATCTAATCACCCCTTTACACTCCCCCCAAATATTTTCTTCCAACCCCACACGCATTATTTTTACATTCAGTATAGACCACTTAATCCCACATCATCAAAATCCTCTTAACATTTTTTGTTTCGTGAAAGTACAGCTTGCCTGGTCTAGTAGGCTTTTTATAAGAGATATTTTTTCACTCACTCTTCAGAAACTTCAATGTCAGAATCATTATCAATGAAGTTCACATTATATTGAAAAGAAAATGCTGACTATGTACTTCTTTCAATACTCCTTAATATATATTTCAAGCACAAAATTTCTCGAAATTCTTAGAATATCTGTACTCAAGCTGGAAATAAACTTTTTCCTCAATTCCTGCTCGAAAAAGCTATTGAATAGCGAAATACGTGTCGCAGTTCTGTAAACGGTTATAAGTGAAAATATTACAGGCAAGGGTATATTATTTGTTTAATACCGATTTTCATCAAGTATCGACCACTTCCATTCAGGTATGCGTTGAGCATTTTTTTTATTCTTCAACGTATATGCTGAGCACGTTCGATATGGAATATTCTTGCAAGGATATTCGTTGGTTGGGTTGAGCAAAAATATACGTGACGCATGCCAACGGCATATGCATGGGACATATTAAGTACATTAATGTTTCCTGGGTTGTTACTAGTGGAATTCCTTTCAAAGGGTAGTATGAATAACGAAGTGTGAAAAGAACCTGAATCAACTCCATTTTATACCTCCGGAAAAAATTGTCCAGGCATTATTTTTAAGCAAAGGTTGTAGAGAAACTCAGAGAAATCGAACCCTACACCACCCTTTCTTTCCCTCAGCATGTTTGTGAAAAAAAGAGAAGCATCAGATACCTCAAAGCACAAAAAGTCTCTCAAATCACCCAGGAAGTAACAAAAACTAAATATTTCTGAATGAGAAATGCAGGTTTGAGTCCATCAGACTTGGTAAATTGGAGTGACTGATGGATAATTTGATAGTTGGAATGGGGGTATGTCTAGTCACAGATTATTTGAAATTTTTTGTATTGAGGCAATACACATGCATATATCAAAAACATCCAAGTCAAAAATATTAAATGGAACTTCGTGTTCATTTGTAGACCAAGCAACAAAAAAATGTTTTCAAGACAATACAAGTGGCCACATCCATGAAAATTATAAAGTAATGCATTTCATTTTTCTACGTAAGCAGAAAACATAACCGCACAGTATCTTGAGCATTCTGAGATTTGTGAACATAGAGAAAGAAGCAATTTCGAATTTCACACACAATGCATAAATGCCCTAAGGTATTTGGGAGATATCCTATTGAATAGAATCGGATTCCTATTGAATGTGTCCAATAGTGAAATTTCTGGAACACATTCGATCACGTATAAACCCAGTGATATTCAGAAGCAATGAACCATTCATTGATCATATATCTTATATCTATTCTCAACTGGATACTCACAATATCCGTCGCAAACACCGTATTCCATCGTACAATGCACAAATAGCTGCTGATCTGCATTTCTTAAGTTGTCTGCTGCATATTTTCATTTTTTGCACTCGAAATACATTATGTTAAACTGCTGGAAACTCTTGAAGAAATAGAGTTCTAGCATCAAGTGTAACTCCGTACACCGTTAGCTATAAATTCAATTGAGCGAACTTGCAAATCGACGTAGGTATATGCTGTTTAGCTCTATTTCTACGCAAATGGATACATAAAACTTGTTTACTCATGAGTTTCTTCCGGTAAATTGGATTTGAATGCGGAAAAAAAAACGGTGAATACAAATAGTTGATTACCATTGAAGGGTGGAATGCAAAATGTGTAACAGTATCTGTTGAATTGTGTATAAGTAGGTACAGTAAAGACTGTGAAATCTCAATTTTGAAAATAGCCTATTATGCTCTGGAGCAGTTTCCCAATCTATGGGTTGCGACCCACTGGTGGATCGCGAGCGAATTTTTAGTGGGCCCTAAATACCGAAATAAATTGGACGTATCAAACATATTGAGATTGAAAGTAACTCGAGTTGAAGTTGATGTCAAAACTGTAAAGGCGAAACATAGGAAACAATTTCATCCTTTGGAAATTGGAACATCTTTTTGATGAAGTTATTGGATTAAGTAGTGAAAATTATATTTGAAATTCGTTTTTCATTTGAAAAATTTGTTTTTTCATATTCGCGATAGAGAATAAGATCGCAGCGCTAGCGCGGCGAAACGCGGAACGGTCCATGTAGTTCTGTTTACATTTGCATGTGTATTGTATATGGAGCTTCGATGTTCTCGGGTTCCTTTTGTTCGCGAACTTCCCAATTTTTTTATAATTCCTGTGTGAGCAGTGACTCAATCGACAGTTGAATACTTAAAGAACATTTCATTGAACTGATTCTAAGGTTTGTCATTATCAAAACATTGTAAAATTCGAAAGACTCGAGGTTGTTTCCAGGTGAGACTTGGATTTATGAGTTTCTGCTATCAAGTCAGGTTTACTGAACGAATATTGCATAATTCAATGATTGATGCACACCTGAAATAGTTCAAAATTACATCTCTCAGTTGGAAAAATTTACTTCGACCACTTGATTATAAAATTTATTCAATGTATTCAAGCAATGCTAAAGTATCTGAAGTGGCAGTTTTCAGATGGTAGATGTGATTCTTTCTCCCTAATTGAGATCATGCACCACACACTAAATTATTGATCATTACCCATACCTCAGAGATTCTATCAAAGATTAACTCGTTCATATCCAGAACTTGAAAACAAGAAAAAGTAAATATACGCTTACAATAAATGAAAAGCAGCAAACCTTCCAATTATTTCCCTGGAATATTCACAAATTTCTTGAAAATCTCCACAATCGCTATTAGAGCTCGAACACACACAAAAATCATAAAAATCTGAAATGACTTAAGAGTCAATAAAACAGCCCCATATTAACACATGCAAAGTATGGCGAGTGTTCTCTCAAAAGTCGATAAGGGGCATATGGCTGATATTGGAATCTATAAAAATGTATAAGGGCAGACTCTTCTTGATCTACCCCGAAATCTACCCCCGAAATCAGTAGAGCAAGTTCCTGAAAATGAAAATAAAACAAAAACTGACCATAGAAAGTTGGAATTTAGTACAGCTGTATTAAATTGAAAATTGAACAACTTGCTCCCAAGGCATATTTTCCATATCACTCTGATACAATTTTTTCAATGTCAATTGACAGGTATATGATGAGAATAATCAATTAGTAATTCAACGTGAACCTATTTCATTGTTTTTACAGTGAAACTCTGGGCAGAGATCGATTGCTAGGAAAAAACAGATATTCCACTCTCTCCCCACTAATAATTTGTTTCACCTTATTGCTGTACACCTGTAGAGCATTGCAAGTTTTTTCATTCACGTGAATCAAGAGATATTCAGGAGCTTGAGTATTTTCGTGAAGAGAGTGGAATTCAAAGAAGCAACTCTTCTAATGAAAGAAGTGAAATCGAAACATTTCACAAACCTTCTCTGTTGATAGGTACGTGTAGGGAGAGTGCGGACCATTCGGCCACTTTTTGAAATATATTTGATTTATCGTTGAAATAAACAAATTTATGAAAGAAATTCATTGGTGAAAAATTCATCGAGAGTTTGAGGTACTTACCATTAGTATCCATAAGTTGTGAAGGTATTTTTTTCTGTTGCAAGTATCATTTAGATAGACGAGTCATTTGGCCAAATGTACCCCACTACTCATAATATGTGAAATTCAGAAATAATGGCTCAATTCTTGGAAGATTCATAAGAACAACAAACTGTTGAACGATTGAAATTAAAATGAAATGTCAATACAGACGATGTTGGCGCCGTTCTTGTTCATGTGGGGGCCTCAAGTTTTGCTACAATATCTCCAAAATAAATTTCGCTATCTTCTACTTTAGGATAAAAAATCGTAGAACTACCGCCTACACGTCGCATAAACTTGACAGTAAAGAGAGGAAAATCTGTCTATTGCACATAGTGAATAACCAGGGTTTTCGTTGTATGTACTCCAATACACAATGCGGAATCTATCCCACGTTACCGTTTCCCATATTATTGTCTGTTTACAGAAACTCATAACTTTTACGTTTGAATACAAATTCACATATTATTTTCAATAATGTAAAGATATGAAGTCTTAAATATGGTTGAAATTATAAACTAGTAAATAGGAAAGTTTTAGTAAATCATACCTCGCTTCTGAAGTTTGAAATATTTTCATAATACTTCGAAAACAACGCAGTATTCTACACTGAATTGACACATTACCAACGACAGATTTTTCAAAGAATACTAGTTCCGTTTTGTGCCACATTCAAAAATGACCGTATCTTGTAAGAAAGACGAATGTTTCCCAAATTCCCCTATATCATCCATACACGTTTGATCCATTCATAAAAAGGAGAGTCTACCTGAAATTTAATTCAAGTTTCGTGTGATTCGTTTGAGAATTCAGCAAAAAAAAACTTTCTCCTATGTGATCCAATCGAGAAGTTTTGTATATCAAGAGAGAGAGAAATAATGAATTTTTCATTCGCAGAAGAAAGGACCCGGAGATAGTTCATGAAAAAAAAAGGAAAAAATGAATAACCAATTGCAAGGTTACGCCTATGTTGCCACAGTCTGTCATCGAAACTACTGAATGAAAAATGAAATCACTTTTCGGCAATTACAGGAACAATGAAGAATCATTCGGTTGTGGTTCGCGTTATTTATAGAGCGAGCGCATGCGCGAAAAGTGCAGCGCATCCCGCGTTTTCCTATATCACCGAATTTTCGAGGGAAAACATTCAGTTCCAACGCGATTCGGCTTTCCTGCATATCTCAGGAGAGTATCGACTGACGAGCACGTGCTCAGTGTTTTCACGCTGTTCGACTGTTTCACGAGGACATTGGACCCTTTCGAAGAACTCTGCTGCATTCCTTTTCCGTAGGTCATTATTTTGATTTTTACAGCCGTTTGCACCTACTTTTTCTTATGGAAGTATTGAGCTAATGTCATTTAACGCACTAATGCGATTGCACCACAGTTTGAGAGGTTATTAAACAACCATTGATAAACCCAAAGAGTCTCTTTGTTAATGGTCTCATAAGAAAAATCGGCTGTTAGTCCTTTATCAATCGCTAAAGCTGATTTATCCACGTTAGAATTGAAGTTTCTTTGTATAATCAAGCTTTACAGTAGGGTACCTCATTTGGAAAATAAGCCACTCAAAGGGCATCATTGTTCGTGGAGAACTGGATTTGTATATAACTCAATGAATCAAGAAAAATATTTACTAATATTTATTTCTCAAAACCAACATATATTTCAGAAGTTTGATTTCGAGTGAAAAGTTCAATCTGGATTACATGTTTTTCAATGTATTGATACTCTCGAAAGTGAGCTGAAGACTGAATCATAAACATAGTGAAATATTCATGGCAGACTAAATGTCAGAAAAAAAAATCGGATTTTGAACTCCGTATGCTGAAAGTACTTCTAGAAACTGAAATGTTATTCAAATCGTATACCAAAATGATGGCTTCTGAGTCAGATTGGCCCCAAAGTATTCAACAAATCTGTATGCCTGAAAAAAGTACGGAATTTCCAACATTCAAGGGTTCCCTATACGTGTTAGTAAGGAGACCCCTGGGGTGTAATAAATAATGTATCTGATTGTTTTAATTTGTTAATATCGAAAATACCTCAATAGTTTATGTGAATATTGCATAATCATTGGTGTGGGTACATTATAAAATGGGACTGAAAATAGGACACTTTTTTTCAATGTGCGGATATCCTCAAAAACAGATGCAATCGAAAGACTGAAAAAATTGTAGCAGTACCGCATCCATCATTTACTAGTACTCCTTGTTCGTCATATGAATGATCCATCTATATGAGTCGCATACTAATAGGGAAATGTTACCAATTTCTTTAGAATTAGCGGAGCTAATGACTAGTTTGTGGCCGACAAGTTCAAACAAAATATTAACAAAACACAAAATATTCTTTCTTCGACAAATACTCGTGAAAATTCTTCTGGAACCGTTAAACTACTAGGTTTCACACTCGATCATCTCTCAGACGGAACACCCACATCGAAAATCTATGCAAGAAACTAACGAGTCAACTTTCTCTTGCTACAATTAAAAAAAGTTATCAGGTCAGACATATTGAGAACAGTATACTTCTCACTATTCCATTTTCACCTCTCTTATGGTATTAGGCTATGGGGAAACACTCGATTTTCTCCTAAGGTTTTTAAAGTCCTACGCATCCTAGCCTATATTGGTTATAGAGACTCTTGGAGAATATATTTCAGTGAGATGAAGGTGATGACGATGCTTTCTTTATATATCTACGAGTGCTTAGTTCTGGTACATAAATATGTTGGCAAGTACAAAACTCATTCTGGAAATCATGATTATACTAGAAACAACGATCAATTAACTACTCCGTTGTACAAACTCGCCACGTCATCAAGGAACTCTTTTGACCTCTACTTATAAAATATACTTCCCAGCAGCATAAAAAGCTTCAGTGATGGTGAGTTAAAAAAAAATTGAAATAATTTTTTACAAAAAAATCCGTTGATGAATACAAAAATTTCCGTTTGGTGTATTCCAAAGATGAACTGACATGTGAGTGATAATCTTATTTTCCTCATACATGTATACCTCAAGCATCTGTGATATTTTTATGATATTCGACTTTTTTTTTCTCAATTATGTCATGTTTAAATTGTTGCGTATCAATGTTCTGAATTCATAATTCCATAGCTCTATTCATCAATACCTCTATCTTTTGATTTATTAAATACTGTTTTATAGCATGTGGCTTATTCCTGTGAATTATCTTTAGTTTCATTCATTCAGTTAATGATCATTTCATTATAGACGAAAGCTATTGGTTGTAACTTGCTACAAATTTGTAATCATAACGTGGTCAAATAAAATATATATCTTTCGGATTGACAAAGATTGGCAAGGGCCTAGGGCTCTGACCTGCCGAATATTCTAACCAAGGACTTTCTACTCAATGGGACACTAAACTTCATGCTCGCTGTTTCATTAATTAATCCAATTGACCTTGTTCAATGAATATTTCAATCTCCTCAAGTTTATTATATCAGTCTCACTTTGCCGACGAAACATATTCCGCGTTAGAACGAAAATAAGTTTCACATTTCGTGTATAATTCATATGATTATTAATAAACTCGAAGTAATTTAATAACAAATATATCAACGCGCTTGACACTTTTTAGTACACATGTGAACAGTGCACAGCAAGGAGGCTGATTGGGAAATCTTAGCGGTAAGTATCTTTTGTGGAAGAAATATATCTGAAGACAGAAAAAGTTTTTGTCATCTATTGTCCCATCTCCCAGACATCGAGTAACTATGGCTGATTTTTGTGTCATCCTACGATTTTATAGGAGACTCATAATCTTCTCTATTCCACGAGTATTTTTTTTTCACATCTTCAGCAGTTTCAATAAATATTTTGATGCCGAACATCATTGAGAGTATATCATTCTAAGACAAGTCAGGTATGTGCCTAAGTTGACGGGATAAAGAAAATTATTGGACGAAAATGTTTTCCTGGGTTTTTGGGACAGATTTTTCACTATTGATCTTGTGAACATATCCATGATTCAGTAACTCCTGTTCCCATTCAAGACAGATCCTTTTCAACATAAAATCAATGCATGTGCACCAATCTACACTGTTTCTAAGTGAGTTTGTTCGTTTGTTTGTTTTTTCATTCAAACGAAACGCTTCAACCTCTTAGGGTTATTAGCGTCGGATCTATGATACAATTTTATGTCAATTATATAAAATGTAGCGTATTGATATGTTTTAATATGTTTGTTTGTACTAGGGGGGCTTTCTTCACTAACAAAAAGCTACACTATTCAGGGGTGATAAAGGCTGTATTTTCAAAAATTCCAGTGAAAAATGGAAGTATATGTAAATCGAGTAGGAGAAAAGCGGGTGAAATGTGATGCTTCATCGGCGTGCGCTGACCAAACGGTTCGATTCGACTGCTACGCGGACGAAGTCACGGGTAACAGCTGGTAATGAATAAGATTGAAATTCGACACTGCGTCATTTCTTCGCAAACACATACTTTCACAGATTTGTTGCTCTCACGTGAGTTTCTGAGATAAAAATTAGTGAAAGAACAATTCAAAATGTACTCAAATATATACAGGGGGTGAAAAAATTATTAATTTTTCAAATTTAACTTTCATTTGTTGTCTCCTACACCATTTCGATAAATGTATATCAATTTGCTAATTTTCCTTTGAAATTCCTTGATTTCTCCAAACACATAGGCGTCTGATTTGATCAGTTCCTTGTGATTTGTAATCACACTTCTTGGTTCACAACACAATTGACCATATGCATTTATTTTTGGGATAATATGGTTGACATCACTAGAATTTCCACTAAGTGACATATAATTATTCTGAAAAAGGATAGATGTCGCCACCTGAAATTCCTAGAATATGCATGGGGACAATATCAAAAATTCGTCTTCGTGGGAAAATTCATATTAAAAAAATTCAAAACTCCGCTTCAGTTACATTTGAAAATTTCAGATTATTGTGTTTTCAATAAATAAAACATTAAAATACTGCAATCGGCCATTTTGACTGAAACACCAATCACAGCTCATGACGTCACCCTTACGTAAACCTCACTTCACTGTGTTTTGTTGTGAATGGTACTGATAACGCCTTTGGAATGATTATTCATTATTTTACGTGTGATTTATCGACTCCACCCTACTATAACAATATATTGTTGGAAAATTTCCTCGTTGAATAAAATGAAGAATTCTGCTCGACTCATTCAGAAACGTGAATACATCCTTGTAAGGATTTTTCTTATTCATCTTTACCCTTGATACAACCAATTCAGATATATTCGAACTCGTTTCGAACTCATGTTCATTTTTGAATTAAACTTGTCATAGTTAATTTCTGAGGTTAGCTCATTCACAGCATATAAGTTGCTATTTAAGAGTTGATACCATGTTGATACCGATGAACCCAGGTTTTCTGTAACTAAAAAACACCTACTAGTATAGTATATCCTAGGTCAATTCGAAAGGCATGAAAACTAAATAGGTATGAAAAACGTCGGCAGCTTTTTGTATGGCATAGGCAGCCTGGTATAATTGTTGATTGTTGTTCATAATTATTATTTGTAATAAATATTCGGAGTTCACCTACCTGGTGACTGAATACGTCGTATGTAGGACGAAATATGGATTGGGAACGATAAAAGTACTAAACAGACTGAAATATATTCAATGGGATAGTTCAAGGTAAAGGTGGCGAATACGGTAACCTCATCGATTTTCTTGAAATTTGCACAGATGATTCAGAACACTATAAAATAATTATAACCATCGAAATTTTTGTGCAAATTCAGAAAAGGAAGTATGTGCGACATACTCCCACCTTGAGTTGTGAAACCTTGTTCATCGACCACTCAAATTGCTGTGAAGAAAATATTTGAAGAGGTTCAACTTTTCTACCATATCTAGTAGTTATCGGAAGTGGTTCAGGATTTTCAGAACACCCGTTGTCATTTTCTTGTGTTTATTCACTTTCTGTGTTTCTTGTAGAAACTGCTCCGTCTGATATCTGAGTCAAGTCCAGATCATCAGTACAATTCATTTCTAAAGGATAGACTCGTTGTGGAGGCCTGTGTACTATTTCCTTCGTTGTCCCCAGTTTGACTAGGCGCGTTTTATTATCCCTTCCAGGTATCAGCTCTTGAACATACGCCAACGGCCATTCCATCTTTTTGGCATTTCCTGTTCCTACGATTTCACCAATTTTAATATTTTTTTCTGATTTTATTTTTTCGATGACAATTTCAGTTGACCTAGACATCCATTTCTGAATCTCCTACGAAGATCATCTTTCAGCCTCATCCTGTATCTTAGATGTTTTCTCAAATTTGAACTCTCCACAGCGTCCAAATCCGAAACTCCACACTCTGAAATATCCTTGAGGAACATAGCAGGAGTCGAAGGAACAAGATTTTTGCTATCTTCGGGGATATAAGTGAGGGGTCTCTAATTCAGTACCGATTCACAGTCGCAAAGTATCGTGGATAACTCCTCGTAGGTCAGACTGGCTTTTCTCAAAATTTTTCTCAGTAGATCCTTCATGATTCCAACCATCCCACCAGGCAGCTGTTGGAGGGTTTTTCGAACCAACTGTGAAAATGCATTTTCAGCCCCAACAAAATTTGTGCCATTATCGCTGTACACAGTTGATGGTCTTCCTCTTCTAGCCACAAATCTTCTGAATGATTGTAAGAAAACATCTGTAGAAAGTGATGAGAGAAGTTCACCGATGACTTCAAAAACTTTTGCTTCTCGCACAAGATTTTCTGGAAATGCTATGGCTGGAACATCAATACGCTAGCAGTTGAATCTGCAACATTTCGGACACTTTGAAATGACGGATTTCACTGATTTTCCCCCTTCGATCATCCAAAATTGCTCACGCATAAAACTCTATTATTCCTGAACTCCGACATGTAATGACTTTAGGTGAGTTTCATATATTAGCTTACTCACAACAGGATGCTTAAAAGGCAGAACGGTAGGAAAAAGAAAAATCAGGATAATCAGTTCTTCCGGAAATCTTGATTCTAATCCTTACAATACCATCCTCGTCGGTTAAGGAACAGAAACTCTCCATTGAAAGCTTCATATACATTCTACAGCAGACTACACTTCCTCCAAGGACGATTCTTCATCTGAATTCTTCTGATTCTCGGAACGACAATTGACAATAAATCTTCGAATCCAACCAAGTACTCGGATAATGTCTGGTCTGTCTGTGTCTTTCGAAATATTCTCGTGATACCAGGAAAAATCAATTGAAGTTGAAACATTATTCAATATCATACCTCTACTTCTCTCTGATTGGATCATCTCCTCATCTCTAGTGTAGATCTGATTCGGCCAGTACTTCGGAGATTTTCTCAACCATTCTGGTTTCTCCCACCATTTCGATTGAATCTAGATGAAAATCGTCAAAAACACCTTTTATAATACTTCAATGAAGTCTTCAAAACTATGTAGGGAAGGATGTGTTATTTTTGCAATATGAATACTTTTTACTTCTGACTTGAATTTTTTTCCGAATGAGTCGAGGAATGAGTTCACTCCTTATTTTGATTGTTATTCGATACCATGTTCTGACAAGGAAAGGGACATGATGTGCCGATTCCTCATCATTAATAATATAATTGATGATGAGTAATCGATTAATGATTGATTGAAGTAAATAAATCAACTACCATAGACAATTTGAAAATGAAAGATGTCACAAAATATTTTTTTTCACAGTCGGTTCATGAATTATGAAAATTGGAATACTGAGAATTGCAAAATTTGACTCCTTAGCTCCCTAGTCTGAAATGACGGAGTGTTGATCTATTACTTCGCCGCAAAAATGGATAGAAACATAGTTGACGAGTAAAAACGAGAAACTATTACCACATACAGTCGTAGACACCTTGGCTACTCCTGTTTATTTTAACTCAACCTTCACAAATCACACATAAATATTATTATAGCATTTCCCTCGATGCATCGCCAAAATAGATCCGTGTTATTCCCAGCGAAAACAATAAATCGCAGGTGTTTTTCGGCAAGGACGTTCCACCGTGGCTAAGGATGCGTCAACGATATCAGTAAGAGATCGAAATAAAGTGTTATTTCGCTTGACAGGAATGATCACATCGTCCGACACGAAAACAGAGAATTTTCTTGGTAAAATGAACGTTTTCCGGTCACGCATTTTACAATAACACAATTCTCACAGGACTACGTAGCAAACACCCACTAATTTCAAGTCCGTCTATTTTCATCTTGTGTACTTCTGCCAAGTGCTGTATGCATTATTGCAATCACCCTTTTTATAGCAAAATGCATTCCGAGATAACAAAGACGTATGCCGCGCTATTTCAAGCCTTGGAAATTTCTCATTCATCGTTTTTCAGTTTCGCTCATCGATGCTATCATAATAGGGAAGAATATCGACCGATGAGGGCGCTGGTGGTGGTTGAACTATATCCACCATTTTGAAATAGTAACCTTGTTTAAAGGGCATGGCCCAGCTCTTCAGGTTGACTGACAGTCATTCGATATCTAAAAGAGAATCGATAACTATATCTTCTGAAGAGATAGTTGTCGATTTACATGAATTTCATATAAATGAAAATGTGGGGTTTTTATTTCGAAACCCCTGAAGGCTGAATTGTCAAAGGCGGTTTTTCAGATGCTTTTCCGTCGATTCTCAGATAAATCTCACATATCGAAACAAACCTTTTCAAAACTGAATTACCTTAAGTAAAAATAAATATGATAGCCAAATGTAAGCCATAAAAGGCAGGAAATTTGGTGGGATAATGAAGTGATTTTAGCCTGATGCAGTTTGCGATAGAGCACTGTTAACATCAGCAGGTGCGCTTCGCTTGTCGACTACCGGATCGGCTTGACGGATCGCATTGGGGGGATTTCGGTGCTCGTGGGGGAAAGGGAGACCTTTCCTCTGGGAGTGCTGAAGTCTAGCTTCCCGCTCCGGGTTTTTTAACCTGTGTTATGTATTAGTGTTTTTGCAGATGTTTATTTATTTATATGTATGTGATGTCATGTATATATATTTATTTATTTATTTTGTGGATGTACTATATACAATAAATGTAAATAGCAGATAAGGTAATATTATAACCAAATAGGAAATAAAGACTTTTTGATTTTGATTTTGATTTTGACAGTCATTCGATATCTGAAGTCAAGCAACGCCGAGCGCGGTTAGTACTTGGATGGGTGACCATACAGGGAAATACCGTGTCGAAAGCCCGTACAGCTGCAGCGAAGTAGCATATCATAGCTCGCAGACAATATATCAATGAGCACAAGATATATTGAGGATATGCCGTCCTTCGGAGGGGACGTTAAGCCGTCGGTCCCGAGTCCATGGATGTTGGGCTCGTTGAAGATCCCTACCTCTGGTTGGAATACCAGAGGGTTCGGCAAAATTTCCGGTTGGGGGAAGTGTGGTCACCGGCGTCGGTGATTGGCCTTGGTAGCGGAAATAGGCCGACGTTAAATAAAGAATTAAAAAAAAATAAAATTAACCTTGTTTACATTTGTGAAATAACGCGCCAAACTGAAATCCAGTCATCAGTTGCCCTCGTTAGACAAGATTTTGGTGGTTTTTTTGCTATATTTTCATTGTACGAAATTTTTCTCGTGAAGGTTAATATAACTGTGTTCATGATGCTTTGAATAGCCGCACAATACCATTCATTGGAGGTGAACATAGATGCATTGTGTTTTAAAATCTAATGATATTTGTTCCAGGACATTTTTTAGTTTCAGTGTAGTGTCAGTGAACCAAAGAGGCTTTTATTACATGGATGATGAAATGCGCCACAACTTCGCCTAAAAATAGACAAACTCACCAGGTAACAAGAAATCATCTCTCTTGAAATGCAAGTAACACACTAAAGCCGCTCTAGGTGGTGATTTATGTAGTTTCAGTTTAATTTTCCAAGCCTTGTACCTGTCTATTTTCTCTTTCAATCCACTTTCCGTAATGTTTCCCACCAAAGATGTATTTCTCTTTGGAAACGTGTGGAAAGACAACTTTGGATTTCGGTTCCTAGAGTTGCGGCAACTTGGCACCCAACACTTCATACGGCTCACTGAGCGGTCTGCATCCATGATTGTTTGTTATTATCAATCAAAAAAAAATTCAACTTCAGATGAGATTACCTAAATCAACAGCAAAGAACTCAATAAATTCACACACATAAAATGGAAGCCGTTTGTTGTTAGCAGTGCGTTATATTTCTGCCAGACGTCGCATAAAATTATGAACTTCCCAATAGACATGCCAGGCTGATTTTAGTTTTAGTGTCCCATTTCAGAAGCATCAATATAATCGTCAACGGGCGTGAGTTTTCAGGAAGAATAACATAGTGCTGGGTGTGGTGTTTTCAATTTGATCTGGTAACTTTATAGAAATATCGGTCATCTGATAACTATCTAGTACCCAAATTTGGATCGAACTCTTTCACGAAAATGAATATTTAATTTTGATAAGCTGTCTAGGTCAAGAGCTCATAAATTTTTCTACCAGCGTACAGAAAAATCCACTTTACCGCATTCATTTAACTGTTGAAAGGTCACTATTCCACATTAATACAACCGCACTCCAAAACCTGCTTTTCTGAATAGTTTGACGTTCGCAAACATGAGTATTTCACACAATAGTTGAGATTTTACATTAATGTGACGCAAAGTGATATTTTTGTGCCACGAAGTGACATTTCTGTTTGTAACACGAGCAGAAATGCAATTTCTCACTCGTTTGAATGAAATTTTCTCAAATTCGAGAGAAACTCCCCTTTTCGCACTAGTGCCTCACTTTAAGTGAGCCATGCGAGCATGGGTAGTTTGATTCAGCTTCCCAAGGCAATGAACACACCAGGAATATTAATTCTATGATTCTTTTCTCCTGATGAAGCTAATAAACATTAGCGAAATATTGAGATCAAGATCAAATGAGTTTTATTAGTAAACAGACCGCAAACCTGAGAACTTCCAAATCTAGTATATATATATATATATATATATATATATATATATATATAAGCATACCACTATCTACCGAGCGTCCGTACATTAACAAATTACTATCTTCCAAGCGTCCGGCTCCAACAGAGCGTCCATATATGGACGCTCTGAAGAAACTGTGTAGAATCTGAACTCAGAGCACCAGAGTAGATCACATATTTGAAAATTCGTTGGACGCCTTGTTGATAGTTGTGCAAATTTTTCGAATACTTTTGTATATTATTAGTTCATCAGGTTTGCCGCCAGCGACGCAAGGAGCATTTCCGAATATTCATTGAAAGGTATATATTACTTTCGGACCGTCGATTTCCAAGCGTCTTTCAATTTCTGAAGAAGAGGCAACGCTGAATAGGGGCTGATTTCAGAAGGCAGCGTGTTTTAAAATGTGCAGTATTTGTTGACAAACATTCGTTGAGTGAAGAGTGAGTGATATTTGATAAACCGATTTCAGGTTAAGTTATGAATCAAATGAGGTTTTGACACACACTCATGACTATTTTGTATTCTTTCGCTGTTTCTGCTTGAGTTCATCAACGCACAGACCTAGAGTAGGGGGTTTTTCAAGGCGAACTAAGCTTTTCGCGGGAAACCACACCATTCCTAGCTTCTTCAAAGGCTAGCCACTCGCGCCAGCAAAACGTCAGGAAGAAATTTCAAAAAACGACGACCTCCAAACCCGAACAAAAGTAGTGATACAGATGGCTTCTCCTTTAAGGATATCATGCCAGAGTGGTGATAGGATGTCGTGTGTGTCCAATATTCTTTACAACTATTTGGTTTGAACCTCACAACAGGGAGAACAAAAAATTGATTTCAATTCGTTATTTACAACCTCTATGGATTGTGTAATAGATCATTCATCAACTAGCCCCCATGAATTGAATGAATCGAAATAATTCATAATCGGTATTTTTGATACATGGTGGTAAAAAAAAAATTGGTTTGAAAACCATTTTTTTTTCATTCCGGATACGCGATGTAATATCATATACAGGGTGGCTCATCGAAAATATATCGCAAGGCATTAGAGGTTGGAAAATTAATTTCGATAAAATCCGAATACACGTCAGGACAATTTTTGACAAAAAATTAAAAATTTTATTCGATTCAACTCAAAAAACATACCGTATTAGTTAAGTGAATGTGCACACTGTTGAACGCTTATCTTTGGATCTTTCGGAGTGCTGTGAACTTTGGTTTTATATGCTCAAAAAAAACTAAAAGACTCAAGTCGGGCGACCAAGAGGGCCACTCAGTTGCACCCCTTCGTTTACCCAGGGACCTGGAAACGTGCCATTCGAGTAATTGCGTACATTCAGCAAGTAATGGGGGGAGCTCTGTTTTGTGAAAAAATATTTCTTGTGCGTCACATGCAGGGTCATTCTCTATGATATTTGTCATTCTATATGATATTTGTAATTGCGTACATTCAGCAAGTAATGGGGGAGAGCTCCATTTTGTGAAAAAATATTTCTTGTGCATCACATGCAGGATCATTCTCTATGACATTTGTTATAAATGAGTCGATGGCAATTTGTAGTGAATCCAGATACAGGACACACGATGAAAATTACCTGTTATTGAATAATACCAAGCTAGGTAGGGTCCCATCAGAAAAACAGGGAGTTCTGCCAATAATCTCAAGCCCTATGAATGTTGTCTTATTAACTCAGGTGGTCAGTCAGTATACTCAATAACGATCGGAAATTCTGAATCGATTGAAACGTCGCGTCGTGCTGATACTAACAACTCAGACAATGGAAGTCTGCGATAACAGTAGCAAATTTACATCACTCTAAAAATTTTTAAAAAAATATGCGAAGGATATGCACAGCATTAAAAAACAAAGAAACCTCTCGATTAAATTTATTGGAATAAAACGGTCAGTTTTTAGGTGAAATAAAATCGGTTCTTGCATTTTTCGTCAAAGGTAGTGTTGAAATTTTGAAATTCGATATTTTCTGAACGAGAAATATCTTATTTGAAGAGTTATCATTTCATTTACTTCTTTCTGAATGATTCGAGTGCTAACGCCTAACGCTCCACTTAGGGGAAGGTTTGGTTATGCTTTTGTTGCTGTTGTTGTAAAACTCACACCTAAAACTCAAGAAAATTGCATGTATTCATGCAGGTTTTTCGAGTTGCATGATTTTTTTTTGGTGCGATAAGTTGCTACGTCTGTTTTCGGGTGTGTTGGGCCACAAAAAATATTTAATATCATTCAGTGTCTCAGAACTTCGTATTCTCTTATAAAAATATTGGCGTGGAATCATGAAAATTTTTTTGCAGTCATTATTATATCCATCCGTACAGTGGCAACTGTAGTAACCTTTTTTAATTGAAAAACACTACCAATTCTAACCCTATACAGTGTCATCCCCAAAGTATGCACCATATGTCTTTCGACAAAAAGTTATTCCTGATAAAAGTTTGTGCATCCCCTGAAACCGAATATGCACCAACGAAATACGGTAAAACAGACGTTATATACGAGGGGCCTTCAAATATTTGATTTTGAGACAATAATAAAGTACTCTTATTCTGAAAAATCTCGGGAAATGTTATTTGAAAAAGTTGTTCAGCATCAAAAAATACATCCAGGTTTGAAGGCATGGCCATCTGAGTGAAGTTTAATTTTTTACCCACTTTTCTCAAATGGGGACTACGAAAACAAAAATTTGTTAAAACGATAAATAAGCAGCATCCTGTATACCACGGTTCATTTAAGAAGGCTGTAATATTACAAATCACACAAGTAAGGTGTTAACCACGGTCAATTTTTTTGAAGAGTTTAATAATTTTCTAAGTTTTTGGTGCAAGGTTATTTTTATTTTTTGTTGACACCGAATGTTACTGAAAATTATACAGTATTCTAACAATAACTTAATATTCGATAATATCAAGTCACGAAACGTCAAAATAAAATAGGTTTTTTGGAAAAACTCATTGATTTTCTGGAGATTTTCTTGCCCAAAATAGTTATGAAAAAAATGGGTGAAAAAGTAAAACTTCACTTAGATGGCCATGCCTTCGAATCTGGATGTATTTTTTGATGCTGAACAACTTTTCCAAACAACATTTTCCGAGATTTTTCAAAATACTCTTGTCTCAAAATCAAATATTTGAAGGCTCCTCGTATATTACGTGTGTTTTACTGTATTTTGTTGGTGCATGTTTAGTTTTAGGGGATACACAAACTCTTATCAGGAATAACTTTTTGTCCAAAAACCCTCAATAAATAAGTTTCCCATATGGTGCATACTTTGGGGATGACACTGCTCATTACAAACACAAGTGAACACTTTGCCGTGTACCCTTTTATAACAGAGTATCTCCACAAATAAATTTTTCTTAATATATTTATTGATTTTTTATGTGTTGGAATGTGATTCTTAGGGCCATTTTCCAGATATGTGGTCATGTCATGATTTAGTAATGTTTGAAGAAAAATATATAATTTCTTGTAGGGACTGGTATTGAGTAAGCTTAATACAAAGCTAAATAACGAACAACATGACCACAGGTAGTGTGGCAATTAATACTGATGTTTATAAGCTGTGGAAAAAGTCAGTTTTACATAAATTGTATATATTTAACAAATCACATATGAGTGTATAGATAAAAATAACAAGTACATAGTGAAATTAAAAAAGTATCAAAGCAAAATATCAGAGCTCAGAAAGTCAACCCACGAGTAGCATCTTAAAGTTACCTATTGCCGTTATGGTTTAATCTGGCATCATCGCCGGGCGCTTACGAATCGGAAGGACGAAAGTAAAATATATAAAGCGGACGCCAGCTAGCGGAAATTCTTGAATATATTGGACGCTGAGAGGGGGCTCCATGAAAGGACGCTAAGGAATGGACAAACGAAAATTCCAATTATTTATAGTCGAAAAACAAAGTCCAAACAGTTTCCATGACACGTCGTGTATGAATCTTGAAAATATTCATCTGTACAACTACAGGTATCTTGAGAACTACATGACGGACGCTCAGAGATTGAGTTGTGAAAAGACGCCAGGAAGATAGCTGGATGTATATATATATATATATATATATATATATATATATATATATATATATATATATATATATATATATATATATATATATATTTATATATATATATATATATATATATATATATATATATATATATATATATATATATATATAGGAAGTGTTATTTGCTATGAAGCAGATGAATCAGGAAACTGATAAATAGATTATCAAATTCTCTGGTCTATCACAATTTGCATTCAATTCGAATTGCCCACCACAAGATAGCTAGCTATTTCTGGCTTTGGCCTTCATCAGCCGTAAAGGCACGATTCATTTCAAATCCTCTGGATATCTATCTTCGATACGAGGACCATGCCACCCCACAGCTGATGAAGGCCAAAGCCAGAAATAGCTAGCTATCTTGTGGTGGGTATTTCGAATTGAATGCAAATTGTGATAGACCAGAGAATTTGATAATCTATATATATATATATATATATATATATATATATATATATATATATATATATATATATATATATATATATAGATATATGTATCCGCGTCTGGAATCGGTCTTCTTCGACGTTTCGACTCCCACTTTGAAGCCATTTTCAAGAATTCTTCGCGACTTGTTGCCGAGGTCTAAGTCTCCTTAACCCCCAGCCCTCATCTTGACAAAAACTGTGGTTTTGCGTCACTTTTGCGCACTTCGTGAAAGGTGAACGGTTTGTAATCACAGACGATTTTGAACTTTTTCCCAAACAAATATGGTCGAAAATGTTCTATGGATCATGTAACGCCTCCAAGCTTGCTTTCTATAGCTGTGCAATTTTGCTCGGTCTTGTTTAGTGTGCGGTTTGCATACGCTACCGGTACCAACTTCACCTTGAGACAGCACTGGTCCTATACCGTATTGGCTTGCATCAGTTGTGAGAATCAATTCCTTCTCGAAATCGAGATACTGAAGGATAGGCGGACTGATGAGTTTCCCCTTGATTTGGTAAAAGCTTCATTGCACAGAAGGGTTCATTGAAACGGAATATTTTTCTTCAGAAGATTATCTAAAGCATAAAATAATTTTGCGAAATTTGCTATGAATCTGCGATAGTAGGGCGCAAGGCACAAGAAGCCATTGTCATCGACTTCTGAGAGTTTGAGAATGCTGATATCTGATCCCGTATTCAACAATAAATTTGCGGACCTTCTACGCGATAGTTGTGATGAGAGATTTACGAATGAGTTTGTATGTAATAGCAAATATCTCAAAGTTTTGATTTGTATTCATTTGTTTCGAATTCATTTCACACGAGCCATTATATAATTGTTCTTCTCCCAATGCACTGATATGGTTATAACTGGAAAAATGCACTGAAATAGATAGTGTTTCATTTATTTCGCGGATTTGACGTCTCGGGCTCGAGTCATGCTGCCAGTGGATGTTCTCGGCCCTTGATCACTGATGATAAGTCGAACTAGAACATGGATTTTCATTCCGAGTTCTGAAATTTTGAGTGTTTGAAATATAACAGTTTTTTTCGAGAATCATTTTAAATTCTTTCTCTACATTCATTAGTGAAGATCTTCACTTTGTCAAGATGAGAGCTGGGGGTTAAGGAGACTTAGGCATCGCCATCAAGTCAAGAAGAAGTCTTGAGAATGGCTTCAAAGTGGGGGCCAAAACTTCGACAGAGGAACAATTCCAGATGCGGTTCAACCGGAAGTTCCAGTTCCATTTGGTTAAACTGTTGACACTAACACAATGCATTTTCTGGTATCCAGATGAATGAAACTAGCTGCCCTGAAGCGAAGTAGAAGGATTAGCAGCTTTCTTCACAGTTCTGGTTCCTCCTGAGGGTCTCGTTCTGATCGGCGGTATTTGTAGAGAAAGTTCTCCCTTGAGATCCAATAACTACTTTCCACGTATTCCAACAGCAAAAAGAAAATACATGAACGTGGGGCCTTTTGGTGAATTTTTGTATTCGACACCTTGACGGCTATCCACAATTTTTGCCTTCCCGCTGGAATTCAACAACCAACATACCTGACACCAATGTTGTAATTGGGGTTGGAATTCAGGGAGAATACACACCGGTGACCGGTTCCACTATAGATATATTTCGTTTCCAAATCACTTCTACATGCCGGTTAACATAATTAGAGGAATTACAGCAACAACTCTTTCATTATGACGAGTTCTCCACTTTATAGCTGATGCTAAAAAGACGCATAATCGTCACCAGGTCGCCGTCGCGTTATCGTAATTAACCAATAGAAAAGTGCCATGAAAATATGCTATATAGAACAATGGAGTCAGCAGCCTTGCCCGCGAGTATAGAAGCCTCAGCGAAAAATAAAGTTACAGTGTATGTTGCAATATGACATCATAAGAATATAATAAAAAAAGAATTTATAATCACAACCACCTCGTAGAGAATGTGGAGGGTACTTCACAACACATATCTATTTATGACTCCTGGAGATGATGGGAATTTATGGGACAATTTGAATGTATTCTCAACTCAAAAAAAATACGATCAAAACATAGGAAATACTAGTAGAATATTGAATCGGGCGCCAGCTCAGACGTTATTCAGGATATCTCACTTTTTGTTGCAATTTCGGTTTGGCAAACGACGTTCGTAACATCCCTGAATTTCAGGAAAATATTTTAATCAAAAAAGCACTTCAAATAATCACAAATGGAATGCTGCCATTTCAAAAAGTTTTGGCGGGTAGCTATGGAAGTGAGGGAGTGGAGTAACGGATGTTATTCTATTATGAAAATGTGTCCCATTGCAAACCTTTTGGATCTTGGAAATTTTTGATATTCTTATTCCATTCGAAATATTCTGACTGGAAAGGTTTTATTCACAAGCTATTTATATATCTCTTTTTTGTACATATATTTCAACGGTGCAGTCAACAGGGAACAACACAGTTTGAGTGCTGAGGGAGAACAAAATAAATTCGAACCGCCAGTGATATTTTCCCACGGTTCGGTTGATCTCTTGTAAAAGTGCTTTTCGAGTAACCAAACAGGTAACAGTCAGACAGTGAATAAAACTATTTCAAGGTGAATTTCCCCTTCGAAAAACTTGAGAGATATTGATATCAACGAAGTTTTCCTCCTTTCATTATCGGTTATCGGAACAACTATAGGTGGAAGTTTGTTTTCAATTTCCGGATGAGAAAGTTGGGAATCCAGTCGGTTTCTAGAAGTCCAAGTTTCGGAAGTTATTGTAAGCTAGAAGAGAAGTGTACACGTGGGGTAAATATTGAATCAAACGAAGTTGACAGAAAGTATAAATGGAAAAGTATATCTCTAGGGATGAAAATCATAAATGGTTTTCGAGTGTAGTGTATTTAATATTGAATTGGATTTCCTGGATAAAATCTAACATCACAGGAGGAGATGGAAAATATTATGCAATTGATTAATGATTCTTCCAGTTATTTTCTTAATAAATATTAATCGAGAACGGGAAAAGTCTAGTGCTTGGCAACATTTTATAATACAGAAAGTAATGACATGGCAGGTGATAGAACGTGGGATAGTTGGTAATGGACTGTAAAAGGTGTGGCAAAGCCCAAGCGAATAGATTGCTAGAATCTGCAATGGTATTGATCAAACGACCATACACTGTTGAACAACATTGGAATGATATTTTTTCCTGATTAAGGTCCTGGTAAAAAATCACATTAACGTGCTTGTGTATAAATTTACTGAATCTTGGATTGGAATATACTTCAGATATTGCCTCTGAACATATTGTAAGTCCGAGATTATTACCATTGCTCAGTGAATTCGTCCTTTCCATGAAAGTATGTTTTCAGAAAAAGAACATCAGTACAATAATGGAGATCGCAAGAAAATGCTCCAGAAATGATGGGGATAATTTTCATACATAGTTTTTCCTAACGACTCACGACTGGGATCCTGGGATCGATACCCCAATGAGACATGAATTTTCTCTTGGAAATCTCTATCTGTCGTAATGGCGCAGGGAGTTAGAAACAAGGCCCAATTGCTGAACGACTTCGGTCAATGGCTTTTAAAATAAAATACCATCAAACACACTGAACTACTAGCAGGTACTAGTAGCCGATACTTTTACCATTGTCATCAGAAGGTAAAGCCTTCTACGGCCAAGGTAAAGATTTCTACATTGCCAAGGCAACTCACTGATGTTTATTATTATAGTCACAATTTCAAGTTCAAGGGAACCCAGGAACCTACTGAATCGGTTGTTCTATCCGAAATACACCTATTAGGTTTGGCATCGAGGCAACGAATATAACAAATTTTCTTGGGGCTTTTTATCGCACGACTATTCCCTTACTATAAAAATAATATTTTTTTCCTATAAACTCGTTCCCACACTAAATAGGATAACTTTTGATTCTCAAACCCATACTAGCTTGTTTCACTAAGAGAAAACTATCCCTTGAGTAACCATATGGATAGCTCATGAACCCCTTTCACTAGATTGACTATATACACCAGATATTCAGAAAAAAGGCGAATTTGAGTCAATCTACTCTGAATAATTGGACATTTCGATGACACCTACAATTTCCTAATTACAAAATCAAGTTCTCGATAATAATATTTAGAAACATATTATTTTTTTCTACACCCGTACTATGATAATACACTTATATGCCCATATTCTTTTTCATGATGACATCCATTATGAAACAGATCGAAAATCTGAATCGTAATGAATAATCGGGATCATAATGAGCTAGCTCATTATGATACAGATTTTTCAATCTATTGGAAATCCAATTCAGTGGCGGAATGTTACATTGAAAATGCGTTTTAGAATTAAATCAATATCAACAATACAATATTGGATTGAGACTAGCGATAATGAAATAATTGTTAATATTTCTTCCACTTCCATATCAGTGGGACCCACAATACAGATATAAATATAATATTTATAGTTCCTCATCATTTATCCGATGTAGACAAAATAGCACATGCAACTCTCATGTGATGGTTATTAATACACTCAGATAAACCATAAGAAACACATCTTCAGCTCGTTTCGTATCCCGGTTAATGCTCGTATATGATTAACCATCATTACATGATCGTTTCATAATATACTACAGTTTAGACAACAGAGTGTTGAAAAACTAATTTTGACTTGTTCCCTCCCATAATCCATTCGTATAGTCACTAAGGAGCACAAGGACTAATTCCAATTAAGAGAAATAAGTTTATTGAACTTTGAGTTCGAGAATGATATCTTATTCTCTGTCTCTCTTTTTCTCTCTCAATTGTTATTCGGATTCATTCTTGGTTAGACAAAAAACTCTTCTTGATATTCTTTCATTGAATTTTCCCTAATAAGTGTAGATTTCGAACATTTTCCGAAGAAATGGCGACCGCCATAAACTACTGTCAATTTTTTTTGGAGAGTCTCATCACCATATTTTCTCTAGATTCTGCTCTCAATTCCATTTGATTTCGCGAAGATAAAAGGCAAGCAATCAAAACAAACAATTACCTAACAAACATCCCTGAAATTCCCTCTTCCAGGTAAGTGACACGCGCTAGGCTAAATTGATATCCTGGAAATTCGTGGCAACTTTTTCCGTGAGCTCGTGCCATATCAATAGTTTGGAGTACCATGGGAAATACTACAAGTGTGCCGAAAGCAATATATGTTTTGATTGGATTGGTGTGTTGACAGGCCACGTGGAGGGTTTGATTGATTTATTGATGAATGTTGATGAATTTTTGGGAGTTATGAGTGTGTTAACATTTCTGAAGGAGACGATATTCCAGGCAGTTTTTCACTCTTCGTCAGTTAACTGTAATACATTCATTATCGTTCAGGAAATGAGATAGAATACGATGAAAGATCGTTCATTGACCAAATCCTATACAAAATATACCTATATAGATGTTAAAAAATCAGATCAGTTTTGAATTATGGTAGTCGCAATTGAAAAACAAATATCACATGGAAGAGGGAACAGAGGCATTACAAACTATTACCAGTTCGTGCAATATCGAAAGATCCCATGAACCGAATATAATAGTATATTATTCAACTAGCTTATAATATGGCTATTATTCACAAGGTGAAATTTATGTGAAAGGCCTGAATCACCGAGAGAATAATAGCCATTATACGCGAGTAGAATACTATACTTTACCCGCGACTAATGAAAAAATTGTTGAAGTTTTTTTGGTGGAAAATTTTGTTACATCACATACATATTTTCAGAAACACTATTATTTTATTCTTACAAATATTTCATACACTACTGTTGACAGGTTTGAGACAAATTTGATTGGATTAAAAAGCTGTTTCGATAAGACACGCACATTAATAATGGCTTCTTTTTTTCTATATGTAGGTACAGAACTGAATTGAGAATCATTGGTGATTTACACGATAAAATTTCAAAAATCGATTGTTAGTAGCAAAACAATATGAAATTATAGCTGAATCAAAGAAGTATTTTAGAGCAGTGAATATTATATTATTCTCAATATTTTTTTTTTGGTGTAGTGTTCATTCTGAAACTCAGAGGTACTGAGTTCCCCGCTCTCAACAAGCTGTTTCACAATAGCGTAATAAATGACGCTATAGTATCGCCACGTCAAATCAAATGATGATGATGATCATCATGATGATCATCATCATCAAAACATCACATGACTTATACGTTATGTCGTTGACGATACTTTCATGTTTTATTCAATGGTCTAGTAAAATATACAATTTCATTGAAAATGTTCAACTCAGATCGACTTCCGGCCAATTTGGAAGATATGGGCAATTATTCCATTGTTGAAAATACTGGCTTCAACGAACTTTCGTCATTCCGTATATCAAATTTCTATCCTCACAAACTACTGAATGGTACAGTATCGAACGTTATAGGCACTTAACGGCCGGATTTACCAATCACCTACCATCTCGAGTTTTTGCGGGTAAAAGGACGAGGTAACACGGTGGTAACGGCTTCGTTACTTCCTTCTCTCTTCAATATCAGTTCCCATCGCAAGGAGTACACTCAACGCGAAAATTCTGTGAAGGCTCATGGTCATCTAGCGTTTAAATTCAGGCTAGAGCAGGCCTGTCCAACTTCAAGTGACCCAAGGGCCACTTAAAAAAAAAATGCAGTTTGGAGGGCCGCATTATAAAATCTTTCTATACAACATTATTACTGAGTTTTAATAGGTATATACTATGTGAATATGGTATACAAAAATATTTTTTTTATTATTTTTATTTATTCAGAAAATATGAAAAATATGAAAAAATTAGTGGGACATTTGAGGATGTTGGTTTTCTAATACTAATGCATCAATATTAACATTATTATTTGTTGTTGATGAACGAAGTAAGTGAGTAAGTGACCTATCAGAGAGGGAACATCTATACTTTGCCTTGACAAATTTCATGTTGGCATCTCGAATATTCGGGGATGATCGGTCCAATTTCCAGTAAATGCTCTGCGGCCTGCTGTCGGTCGCCAGTGGCGTCACATGTTATTGTATTTTATCGGTAATGTAAGAATTGTGCATATTCGGTATTTGAGAGTGATTTGTACATGTGATGTATATTACGGTATTTGAGAGTAATTTATACATGTGATTTATACATGACCCGTGAAGCGGGGGCCGCAAGAGAGGAGTTCGCGGGCCGCATGCGGCCCGCGGGCCGTATGTTGGACAGCTATGGGCTAGAGGGTACTCGACTATATCTTTTATTGGAACGCCGCACTCTCATACAGTGGCGGCTGACAATTGAAAATCTTACAATAGCTTTCGTTTTTTGATAATCGCCCCCCTTTGATTTAATGCATGCATTACCAATATGATTTTTCGGCGAGCTGCCGTGAGTGACAAATATATGTTGTCTTAAAACGGTAACAAAATTTGTATCAATGCTACGGGGTCATATTATAAATGGTAATAGAAGGGTTTACCGCATTTTACGAATGAATTAATTTGTTGTAGAGAGTCGGTCCTTAGGAGAACATTTCAGCCCCTCGCGTTTGCATCGCACCGACAAATGAATTTTATGCGTAAATGCAATTTTATGAGTTTTTTTATCTTTGCCGGCTAACTAAGGTAGGGAGTTGGAATAGTTTTATTTCATGTAGGCATTCGGTTGATTTGTCTTTCGTCTACAATTAATTGTGGTAGCGGGAATTTCGGAGTTGTATGTATTTTGAATTAAATTGTTTTGTTGTGAATAGGTACTTATATAATTGACAGAGTTATTTTACAAAAGTGTGTGAAGTGTGTTTGATTGTTGTGGAGTAGACATTTATTTGTATCATTTCACCATGGGCAGACGAAATATTTGCAGACAAAAAGTGACGTATAAAAGAAAAAATCGATCGGGAAAAAAATCTTCTAGAGTACCATAGAAGAAAGCGTCTTGGCTACATAAAAGGTGAGTGAGATAGGTATACAGTTGAGTTACAAATGAAATTTTTCGAGGGTGGATTTTCTTCTGATGAACTCAGTTGAGATTATTGCCATATAATCATCACTTAGAGATTATAATGATGGCCTAAGAGACGGCCATTGTTTTGTTTTTTTTTCTACTGAGTAAGTATAAAACCACCGACTCGCCTAATAAACGATGAGTTTTGGAACCTTTGGTGTAAAAGTTGAAACTTTTCCTAGAGATCAATTACCCTAACACCAAACTGATATTTTTTCACTCGACGCGCGTTTCGCTAACAAGGTTAGCATCTTCAGGAGAAGAAAGTAAGGCCCTGAATGGCCCAGAACCATATTGCGGTATAGCAAAAGCTGTACTAAAAACAAACACTAAATCATGGATTCAGCAGAAGTCTCAAGATTGGTGGAACAATGCACCAGGAATGAGACAGGCCAAAGAGTTTATCAAACAACCGCTGCCAACATTCACAGACTATCTACTAGGCCAGAAGAGGAACACTACTAGAATAGTAGTAGGACTTCTCACAGGGCACTGTAGGCTCAATAAACATATGAGTACAATAGGCCTGGCAGAAGAAATGCTATGCAGGTTCTGTCAGGAAGAAGAGGAAACATCAGTACACATACTATGCCACTGCGAGGGCTTGTCAAGACAAAGGTTTCTAACGCTGGGAGAAGAAAAACCAAGAGCTCCCAAATTCATGGGAGTTCTAAGAACTAACCTGTGGAGTCTCGTAAAGAAGACAGGGTTAGACAAAGAACTCTAAACGATCTCGAGGACAAACACAATAGATCTGTAAAGGTCGCGGTGTAAAGGCTCGTAGCACGAAAGTCCCTAACATATAATCTATAATCTAATCAGGAGAAGAATATTGATACTAAATCTAGAGATGGGGTTAGTTATTTATATACCTAAAGTTTTCCGGTCCGATATGGACTTCGTTTGTTACTGTTAATTATTCTAATTAATTTCTCGGTAATGAACTGACTACCTGGAAGTTCCGTCATCTGTTAGTATTGATTTCTGATTACTTCCTCAACAATAAATTGAGAAGCGGGCTAAAAGAGATAGGTCCCTTGTCACCATTCATGCTGTTTTTACATTTTGCTATTTCTAGACTCTCACATGCATCGAGTAGTCTTGTGTCATGCACATGCTTGATCAGTTTCAGATTGCTTTCACCAATTTTGTGTTCATTGTGTAGGTGTAGAGCGTGTTGGGCGACACTGGATTTTTCTACCCTTCCACATAAAATACGGAAGGGTAGAAAAATCCAGTGTCGCCCAACACGCTCTACACCTAGCGAAACGCGCGTCGAGTGCAAAAATATCAGTTTGGTGTTAGGGTAATTGATCTCTAGGAAAAGTTTCACCGACTCGCCGAAAAGGAAGTGTTATATTTGTTTTTTTATAATATATAATTATTATTATGGAAAGTGGGTTTTTCTAATCAATTACTTGGCAGGCTATAAAAAGTGTAATGTAGTAGGAACCTATGTGAATAAAGAAATGAATGAAATAATATTATTTCATTTATGTCACATCATTTACTCAATCAATCAAACCTTCAATTTAATTTTGTGACCAAAAAACAAAAATCTATTTCAATTTTTGTTTGGATTTGAATACCTTATTCGATTTGTATTTCTATAATTTTTTATCCTTCAGTTCTCAGCAACAGGTTTCAATAGAGGTAATAAAATAGACAATGGAAGTCCTAAGCAGTACCACTCAGCTATTTTTCTTTCTTGAATAATAGTCTTCATTACACACCCGTTAAATAATACACCATTCTGCAGTTGAAACACTTTTATATCAGCTAGTTAATAAGTTGATTGATAAATAATTTGAATGAGTTACAACCAAACAAAAGTAGATTGGAGACACCACAGTGGGCCTGATAAGGCCGAGCATAAGGCGACAGTGCTCTCCAGAATTCACATAGGTACTTACTACATTACACTTTTCATAGCCTGCCAAGTAATTGATTAGAAAAACCCACCTTCCATATAATAATAATTATTTATTATAAAAAAACAAATATAAGAGTTCCTTTCGGCGAGTCGGTGGTTTTATACTTAGTAGAAAAAAAAACAAAACAATGGCCGTCTCTTAGGCCATCATTATAATCTCTAAGTGATGATTATATGGCAATAATCTCAACTGAGTTCATCAGAAGAAAATCCACCTTCGAACAATTCCATTTGTAACTCAACTGTATACCTATCTCACTCACCTTTTATGTAGCCAAGACGCTTTCTTTTATGGTACTGTAAGAAGATTTTCTTCCCAATCGATTGTTTCTTTTATACGTAACTTTTTGTCTGCAAATATTTCGTCTGCCCATGGTGAAATGATACAAATAAATGTCTACTTCACAACAATCAAACACACTTTACACACTTTTGTAAAATAACTCTGTCAATTATATAGTATTCATAACAAAACAATTGAATTCAAAACATACAACTTCGAAATTCCCGCTACCACAATTGTAGACGAAAGACAAATCAACCGAATGCCTACATGAAATAAAATTATTTCTACTCCCTACCATAGTTAGCCGGCAAAGATCAAAAAAACTCATAAAATTGCATTTATGCATAAAATTCATTTGTCGGTGCGATGTAAACGCGAGGGGCTGACATTTTTCTCCGGACTGTATGAAGGCGGTGCTAGAATTATTCCGACTCAGGTAGCATCCGAACAGTTGAAAATTTCGCGAAGTATACATTGATGTGCTTACAAATTGCGGACTATAACTAAGTTTCAATCGATTTTTTTTCGAATAGTTCATCTGTTAACATGTTGATCTACGATATGCGCATCAAGTTTTGCAATTACTATTTTAAACTTTGATCATTACTAATCAAGTAGAAGTGTAATATTTTTGGTATCGTTTCATTAATGTATAATATATTTTGAAGAAATTCCCCTACGCATTCTGTAGTGTCATCTTCTGTTAATAACCACTAAAAAAATCAGCTTTATGTCTTTTGTCGTTTATCTCCTAGAAGAAAGCACAAATTCATTGTTTCGTCATATATTTCTTCTGGTAAATCCGACCCGTAAATTGGATCTCAGAATATGTCACTCAAATGATATTTAAGTTGCTTGGATTTGAAAAAATATTATACAGGAGTTATGAATTTAAACCTCACTTTCTTTTTGTTGGTGGCGCTAGATGACTATTGGAATGTCGAAACTGCAATTGGTAACACCGCGTGAGAGGATTAAAAAAACTTTATTTTCATTTACCTCTGGTTTCGGTGATCTTCGATTACCTAATTTCATACTTTTTTGTGGATGTTTTTCTCAAAAACTCGATTTTGAGAAAACATCGACTCACAACATCAATGTTTTCTAACCGATGTATCGGGAAACATCGATGCACAGTTTGTATGCATTGCATCGAAAAAAAAACATCGATGTATTTTCCAAGTGGACCCCCCTAGAAGGAGCGCAGCTCGACTGATTCTAGTGATTCTACGAAGGGGCCCGGCAGACGCGAAGCGATGGGCCAAACGTGAATGAGAGCCGGGCAACGCAGAGCAAACTTTGAGGGCTGGCAGTCACTGGAAAGCAACGGCCTTGAGGTGGCAGTCACCCGGCAATGCTCTTTGAATGTGTTCAATGACATCATATCCGATTTTCATTCACTTTGCGATGAGTTGGATTTTCAAAATTTTTATTACCCCGTTTTTGAGTGGCAGTCACGACTTAACAACCGATTTCGAGTGGCAGTCACCAAAATCATGTTTAAGACTATTTTTTCTATGTATAAACGAATTTTGAAGCAAAACGCAATCGGTCGAATTTTGACCTACGAAAAAGCAATTAATTTTTTCCTTATCAATGAACGCAAGGTGCCCGAGCTGGCAGTCATCGGTTTTCATATAATACACGTTCGGGACTACATTATATAATTTTTCCATCCACTATGCGATCAGCCGGTGATTTGGACGCTATCTCTTAGACTATATATAAGTAACTTGTAGAAATTAATGTTTTCACGGATCTTCGTTCAGGCAAGATTGTCTTTACGGGGTTTATCATCCGTTTGGTTTATTCTGATACGTTTAATGTTTCGACTTCCATTTTGTAGTCATTCTAAAGAACTGTCAGACGAATATCTGTCCATACCGTCTTGGCTATTTACTCCCCTCACGAAATAATCAAGCAAGACAAAGCAAAGACTTCAATTGTCTATTCGCTGAAGATACTGGTATTTATCATACGTCTCAATTATAATCCGATTGTAGAATCTCTTATGAGAAAATTGGTCCGATGCTATTGATGATGTTTTTACGGATGTTCGTTTATGCAAGATTGTCTTCACGGGGTTTTTATCCGTTTGGTTTCTTTTGATAAAATTAACTTTTCGACTACAGGGGGGAGGATTTGTGACTAGACGCCAAGGTGTCAATCTGCTTACTCTTTAAATTGAACTGAAAGAACCCGTGACGAGACCTGGAGTGTAGGCAGATTGAGACCCCAGCGCCAAGTCACAAATCCTTACCTCTCTGACATCTGAGAAGTAGGCAGATTGAGACCTCAGTGTGAAGTCACATCAACCGCGGAAACCTATCAGTATAGTCTAGAAGTATAGACATAGATAAAATTATCTTGATGACAAAAGATTTGAATTCTGTTCATAAAAAAGACATAGCAACTTCACATAAAATTTATTTCTACTATTTAACAAAAAAAACATTTGTAGTGATTCAAATATAAAAGCTAGCACTTCGGAATTTTCTGTAGAACTAAACCAAAATTTTTGCTGAACATTATGATAGTCTATTTCGTGAATGAATTCGGCTACCCAACTAACATTTTTAGTTATAATTACGTAAATCTTACCTTCGATCAGGTCGGCGACCTTTCTAAAAAAAGACCAGATTACGTAATTTTTACCTTATAATTACCAATGTGGGAAAATAATTCGAAGTAATTTGGACCTCGAAAATTGAAATATTTGGACATTCAGTTTACTAGGTAGAGGGTGAAAATAAGTAATTTTGACATGAAATTGGTCAGAAATAAGTAAATATCAAGCTTAAATCAACCTTTCTGTTACCAATTATTCCCTTGGACGAATGAGTAAACAAAGAGAGGTTTCTCTATATGAATAGCATACATATATACATATTATCTCTATCTCAACTTCTCATAATTTGGTTGCCACAACGAATCAGCTATGGTCTACATAAAATGGTGACAATAAGTATGGGAATATAAAAATTATTTTCATACGGTAGCTACATGCTCTCTCTTCAACAATATTCTCCTTGCGGCGCAAAATTTTCTTTGAAATGATGTAAAATGTCATATGCAGCCATAATTTACAAATAAATCGTCAGAATGAACTGAAATTCAATATATTATCGATATTTATTGATGGGTAAACAGATATTCTAATTAAATATGGCGTAATTCCTGAAATGTACCTATAAGTCAATATTCTTCTTACGGTATGAAATCAAGTTAATAATTGAACTATTAGACCTGTAAAATAACCTTTACATTCCCTGACCGTAACGGCTTATATCTAGTCACATTTAGATAAATATTCACCAAGAGAGAATATTAAAACATTCATTGGGTTATGATGACATTTGCTTCGTAAATTATACCCTAAATAATACCAGAATTCAAACCGCCCCAATCCTTGCGTCGGTTGGGTCATTTTTGAAGGAGAAAATAGGTAATTTCTCACATGTTTCTTGCTCTAAAGTGGCTTATGGAATTTGAAGGGGATTTATTGGTGATTACTTTCCTGTAATTACCTGAGGTTGCTACTTATAAATTATTTATACTACGAAGTTAAATATTCAAGGCTTGTTCTACCAGTATTATCCTTTTTTTAGACATTTCTCCCCGGCATGTGGAATAACTGTCTTAAAATGTTAGTTGGGTAAGCAATTCCGAAGATCACCCCCTAAAAACAAAGAAAAAAATTGGAATTGGAAACTTTACCTTTTTATTATATTTGTATATATTGAATTTCTCTGCAACGCAGCGTACCTGAATAAGACTGAATATCACCTTCACCAATACGCTCCTGATTCCCATATCATATTAGGAACGTATCCTATCGATTCGTCATATTTCTCGTTAGGTATTCCATAAAAACGTCTTCAAAGAAATGAATCAACAGGAACTTATTTATGTCTCGCATGGATCGGTAATGAGATTCGCTCCTTAATTTCCATAACATCAAGGACAAGGTTTCATCTCAGACAGTTGGAAACCAATTGCTTTTGCAAAACACAGGATATGTAGAGGACGGGAAGTCGATCGGCATGGAAATGAAAATATATTAATGGGATCATTTTGATGGAAATATATTACCGCAAGACCAGCAAATGCGTATGTTCTCGAAATTGAAGTAGAAATAATATAAATTCTGATGTTGGGATCTCTTTCTCTCTCTCTCTCTCATATATATATATATATATATATATATATATATATATATATATATATATAGAGAGAGAGAGAGAGGAGAGGAAGTCTTTGCTGACAAGTTAAGAACAAAACTCGGGAATTATATTTGGGACAGCAGCAAAAGCGAAAGTGTACTCTTATAACAATATATTTCCAATATTTCGACAATCGGTTATTGACATCATCAGGGAGCTACAAAATAATGTTAATGAGTGAAAATATGAACAATTTTTCTTTTTCCTTACTTACATTGTTAGTGAGGATGGTCGCATGAGATGGTTAAGAAAGTCAGATGACACATAGTTAAAAATTTCAAAAACATTGATACGTATCAGTACAACACATAAACACGTTAAAAACTATTATTTTCCTTTTTAATGTTTGTCGTTACAGCTTTTCATTACACTATTTTTCACAGTAGAATCAAAAGTCAAGAGGAAATATTGTTCAGAATCGATTGTTGATTCAGAAATTCAAATCATAGCCTATTACTATTTTAATTTTTCATTTTTTTTCCCATTTTCTCCTCATTGCCCTGTACGATATGACGACTACTGTGCTAGATGAATGGCATATTGTTAGATATGATCATATCACTTCATGGATATCCACACCTCCTATCAGAAAATCACATTTATTGAAATATGAGACGGAATTTCGCAAGATCTTGCTGCAAATAGTCATTAAAACTGAATTATCTCCAAGATATGAGGCGAGAATGAAAATCAATTCATTTCTAGGATATAAATAACATTTTTTACACAAATATACCCTAGGGTTCATTCTATGTGCTGTCCTCCATTTTCAATGCACTGCATTGTATGGCGATGCATTGCATCGTGAACATTTCTTAGTATCTGGGGAGTCATTCCCCGTATACAATCCCTGATATTATTCTCCAGACGAGATATATTTTGAAACGGTCTTCTTGAGTACAGCTTTTGTTTGAGATATCCCCATAAAAAAAAATCCAAAGGAGTGAGATCCGGTGACCTGGCGGGCCAAGCGTTATTGGAATATCTTCCAATCCATCGATTTGGAAATGTTCTGTTCAACCACCTTCTCACTTCTCTCGTAGAATGTACGGATGCACCGTCTTGTTGAAAGTATATTCCAGCTCTCATGTCCAATGGAATATCATCTAAATAATCGGAGAGAAGTGTTTGCAGCATTCTTAAGTATCTTGCAGAATTCAGTGGTAGTCTGAAAAATACTGGTTCAACAATAACGTCATTAAGAATTCCGCACCAGACGTTAACTTTGAAGTGATATTGATCTCTACATTGTATCCTGAAATGGGGATTATTATCTGCCCACCACCTGCAATTCTGGGAGGTGACTACCCCATTTGATGTGAAGGTTGACTGGTCACTGTAAATATTTTTTTCGAAAATAGTCTGTTATCTTCTATCATAGACTGAAACCAGAAACAGAAATCCAAGCGATTATCCGGATCTCTCGGTTTCAATACAAAGTGTGTATGAATTTTGGTTTATACTGCTTGAATTTATTATTAGCTGAAACTCTCCTCATTCATCGTTCGGATATACCATTCTTGGATTTTCAACCGTAGATAGCATAATATTTATAACAGTTTCCTCATTTTCAGTTATCGCTCGTCTATGCAGTACTTTGTATTTTTTCGAAACCGATCCAGATTCCCTGAATGTTTTAAAAACTCTTGTAGTTGTCGGATTATGAACGTTTTTACCTGGATGTCTTTCATTGAAAATATCGGCAGTCTTTCTACAAGTATGATGATTGTCACCATGTATCATCATGATCTCCACTCTTTCCTGTATACTTAGTCGATCATCTATGATTGAATTGAAAAACTACTGAAATTACTAGACAGATTTTTATGAAAGCTATTATTCTTGATACGTCAAAAATGGTTTGTTTACAATTAAAATTTGTTTTCAAAACCAACTGTGATCGGAAAATGTTCTGTATCTCAACCGGTTATAGTAAAAGTAAAAAGCGGTTATAGTAAAGCGGTGATTATCGCAGTAGTGCGCAGCCGGTGCGCTGAAATTTTCTTTTCTACATTTTTCAAGGTGAATATTTCAATGAAATTTTGTAGATGCTTTCTGATGAGAAACTATACAAAAATTATCATATTTCACAATTCCTAATTTTATTCGAAGAATAACTACCTACCAGATAATAAAAGATGTCCACAATTCACGCCGTTCAATACAGTGAATCGAAAATGTAGACCTCCACAGAATAATGGGGCATATTTGTAAAAAAAAAATTCGTTATTCGTAGTGTGAAAATGAATTAATTTTTATTCTGGCATAATACTTTGGGGACAATTCAGTTTTAATTACTATTTGCAGCAAGATTTTACGAAATTCCCTCACATATTTCAATAAATGTGATTTTCTGATAGAACCGAGGATGGTGAGGATATCCATGGAGTGATATCATCATATGCCATTCATCTTGCACAGTATTCCTCATATCGTACAGGACGATGAGGAGAAAATGGGAAAAAGGTTGAAAAATTAAAATGGTCATAGGTGGCTATGATTTGAATTTCTGGATCAACATTCGATTCTGAACAATATTTCCTCTTGACTTCTGATTCTACCGTGAAAATTAAAGTGATGGGATCATATTTTCTGAAATTAAAGCATATTTTTTCATCTCCCTCGTATAATATCGTGAAAAATTCAATTCTGGTGTATGCAATTCAGGTTTGGGATGAAGCAGAGCTTTCTATCAAGATTTTTTTTTTTTGAGAAATCAATAATAAAAAAGTTTTCCATATGCTCCGAACTTTATGCCGGACAATATATATATATATATATATATATATAAAATTCAGGAGTATCTTGACTGAACTTGGTAAGAAATGATATACTTCTTGGGGATGCAGTCAGGATCAGATGGCCACAATTAAAAGTGTTCTCTTCGGTAGGTCTGAGCTTTCAGAATACTTTATTCCATTATCAAAGACATCTCATGACTAAAATGATCGTTGACACTTTTTGTGGATATCGACTACCCTGGCATCAAATTCGATTTGATGTTAGGGTGGTTGGTGTCTACAAGAAGTTTCAACTTTACAGTAAAGATATCGAAAAATCTCATCGTTTATTAAATTAATCGTATGTATAAACTCATTTCCTGTTTCTTCCCATAACCCTATATGATGATAAAAATAAGTAATCACCCTCCAGTAATTATGTCAAATTGATAATTTACTGTCAATTTCCCTTTTGGGTTCTTTTCTTTGAATTCATTTCAAAAATTTTCTTGGTTTCTTGTGTTGATGCAAGTCTTACTCTGCTATCTCACGATGTAAGTTAAATATGGAAATATTTTTCTACCAAATATTTTTATGTTTCACCATGAACACTTTTTAGATGTCTTTGATAATGGAATAAAGTATTCTGAAAGCTCAGACCTACCAAAGAGAACACTTTTAATTGTGGCCATCTGATCCTGACTGCATCCCCAAGAAGTATATCATTTATATATATATATATATATATATATATATATATATATATATACCGGAGATACAAATTAACATTCACTTCAAATATTAGAAGTTTTTAAGCAAGGAGTCCCTCGGCTTTTTTTGAGGAGAGATATGCCTTGGTTCTCCCAGCATTGAAATCTACCAAGTTGAAGTTACCCCACTGCATTATTTTCGCCAAGTCATATTGACGCTAAGCTTTGTTTCTCGTGCTGGTATAAGGATTCTGGGAGAGAAACTGGTATGAAGAGCACTGTCGTCTGCAAAACTATGCAAGATGTTTTCTCTAGCAAATCATTGATATGAGAAACGAAGTGGGCACCAGAAATAAACCTTGGGGAACACCTGCGTTTATTGAGAGAATATCAGACGATAGTCTATCAAGAACCACATACAGATACCTATCAGACAAGAAACTCTTCAACAGGCAAACCAGAAGATGGCAGTTTCGAAAGGAGATCCTGATGCCAAACTCGATGAAGCGCTTTTGGAATGTTGAGTGCAACAGCTAACGTTTTTTCGAATTTTTCTATGTAATGGTGCCAAATATGTGAAACATACGCTAATGCATCACAGGTTGACCTTTGATTCCGAAATCCGTTGTTTCGATCATGAATTATTATTGATTTCTCCAGATATTTGATAAGCTTCATATTAATTGCCTTTTTCATGACTTTGCAAATGATAGAAAGCAATACAATTGGTCTATAATTACCATTCTTGTTTCCCAAACACATTTTTTGTCCCGAATGATACTAGGCTCATTAAACTACAACAGAACCAAATAAATAAAATATGAGATACCTCTGGTGAAAAAGTTCAAACTCTCCGTAGAAATAAATTACCCCTACACCAAACTGATATTATTTGCACTCCACGGGCGTTTTTCCTGAATATGCTAATCTTGTGCGAAACGGGCATCGAGTGCAAATAATATCAGTTTCATGTTAGGGTTATTGATCTTGAGAAAACCCTACAACAAAAACATCGATAAATAAGTAAGGCTCAAAATCAAATTATTACCTAATTTACAGCCTATGAAATAATAACTAACCTCAATAAATTGTGATTGAATCGGTCGATACTTGATGAAAATCCAAGATTAGTTCATCAAAAAGCACTACATGGTGCTACTTTCACAAGACAGTTTACTAATCAATACTACTTTACTATACAAAACTACTAGCTGATAGCTTTTTCAGGTATGTTATGGTAAAATAGAACACGGGAAGCGATTTTGTAAACTGTCTGGTGAAATAACACATTGAAGTGTTTTTCAATCAGATGACCATCATAATACATGCCAACAAATTGTGATATAAGGGTACCAGAACAAACCACGCAAAAAAAACTCTTGGGATAGTGTTTGAATGTCATAATTTCGTGGTGAATGAATTCTTCAGAAAATCTCATGATACATTTCGGTTATAATAACCACATAAAAAACATAAAGTATCGTCACCCTAAGATAATTTTTCATCATTTCTATTAAAAGAGGGCACTTTACATACTACATAAGTCAAAATAATGGTGGAACAATGAACAATATGATATTTTCAGATATGCTATAATCACCCTCGAATGGCAACAAGCACACGCAATATTTGAAATACCCATATTCAATATTCCCAAAAGGGATGGATATTTATGATACCACTCAATATCTGTATGGTGAATCAAATGAGAGCTTCACATATTAGAAAGAATAATATTCAATGAGCAACAACTACATTTTTAAATATAAACCAAAAATTTTGAGGAAAAGTTGAAGGTACGTTTTTATATCTCTCTTCCAGACATTCTCCACTGAGAGGAATTTCCAATATTCCACGAAAACTGTATTCAATGGACAATTTTTCTTCATCCTTTCGAGAAATAAATGTCTGTCTTATATCTCTGCCTGTCTGTATTGGGAATGCAATCCATATTCATCTTCCACCCAGCAACCATCCTAACAGAAAGCTAAGCCCCATGTTGCTTGGTGACTAGCTATTCACTGAATCAGAACAAATGCGGGGGGAAATGCCAAAGCTGTTACTGGGAAATTTTCACAGTGATCGCGCATTTCGTAAAAAAGTTTAGCATATTGAGGATGCTTGTTACCTTGGAAGAAAAATGAGAAGAACAATGAGAAGAGATTTATTAAGCATGTAGCTGAAGTGAACGGTTACAACTTCGACACAGTGGACAAACTAACGGGAAAATATTAATTAATGAGAACTCTTCGTAAACACTTTTTCAAAGTCATTATTTTGTGGTGATTGAATGTTTTCTTCGTAGTTTTTTGGGTTATCAACCTACCACAATCTGATTAAATAATAATAAATTGAGATTAAATTTCGGAATCTATACATATACTGATATAATATATGAAAATACTTATCTCTGTTAAGATTTGGAAGCCAAATCCGAATCCGTTTTCGAAACTTTTTTGCAATAATTTACTTATTTGTAGGATTTTTATGAAATCAAATCATAAGATCTGAAATTGGCATAGAATTGTCACTCAGGAGAGGTGGCCAGGTACAATTTATATCGTTGAGATGCAACTAACCTCAGACAGCATGATGAAAGCAGAATCCTTCAATTCCCTGCCAATGCTCCCACTTACTATCATTCGAATGTAATTCCATTCTACTTGTGATCTCCAACGGCAGTGAGATTTAGTTCTAATGAACCACCAATCTGTACGTTCTTGATGTATATCTTGTGTTCACTCTTTCGTATTTTCAGAGGCCTTGATGTTCTACCGATATCTTTTTAACACCCGAACAAGGAACTTCATGAATTCAGATATTTGTGTTTTCTGTTATGTAAGTTGGTTCAGTAAGTGGCAGTGCTCAACGTTTTGTTTTTAATTTTGTTCTAACATTATACCTGTTGCCGATTCGTTTTATCGTCTTCACTTTTATATATTCCAATATTATTTCTTAATTTTTTCAGATTAAGTGAGGTTAATAAAACAGAATCCTCGTGATTTTCGAATTTTCGAAAAGATGAAAGTTGCAAAATGTTTATAGTGATTCTTTATGAACCTCATCACAGTAGACGACTCGAATAGATAACAATTCCTAGTTTTTTACGAAATAAGTTGTCAAGATTGCCACAAGAAGTACATTGGCCAAAATTGACGAGCTATAAAAACTCATTTCAAGGAACAGTCTGCTCATATAAGATACGAAAGCAAAAAAAAAACCAGTGTCGTCTAGCATACTCTAGATGAGGACCACATATTGAAGATGAGAGGTCTCATAATGCATTCGGAAATCAAGAATTAGCAAAGTTAGTAATAATATAAATAGCGTCCCATCTAGCCCGATGCCCAGTCTAATATTAGGAAATCAGTTAGGATTATTGAATGGCGAAGTCCTTTAAGCGGAAACTGTACCTGCGGTTCTCTTCATGTCTCTTCGAAGGGGATGAGATATTGGATATTCCAAGAAAAATGCAACTTTACTATGGATTTGAAAACGAGAAACGTATTGATACGTATCTTTTTCAGTTACACTTGAAATGATCAAGAACAAACCGATTTCTGATACATTTCCAGTTCATCTTGAATTCATGACATATAACTGGTGAATTGCTTAGCTTCGGTGTACAACAGAAAGTATCGGGACAAATATATTTAGTTGCCGTTGAATAAAAAAATATATAAGATTTCATTTGGGAATTCCTACTTTCTTCTGCTCACCAAAATGTGTAGTAAGCATAAGAGTAATTGTTTTGCGTTGGAACTCAGAAATAAGAAAAGAAATGCAATCGATACTACGGAACTAAAATATTCATAGGTGTTCCATCATTCCCATTTCAATCGGAATAAATTCCGGAGAGAAACATTCATCTGGAATCAATCCACCAACAAAGAGGAATTCTCGACTCGCAAATCCAGGCATTAGACAACATCTTTTTGCTTTCCAAAATAATGCACGTATTATGCCTCTTCCGTCAACTATATTAACAGAAATCCTGAGTTCCTTAAGAGACAGGAGCCAAGCATTATTGGGAAGTTCATAATTTTATGCGACGTCTGGCGGAAATATAACGCACTGCTACAATTTCACAAACAAATGGCTTCCATTTTATGTGTGTGAATTTATTGAGTTCTTCGGTGTTGCATTTCAAGACAGATGATTTCTTGTTACCTGGTGAGTCTGTTTGTCTATTTTTAGGCGAAGTTATGGCGCATTTCATCATCCATGTAATAAAAGCCTCTTTGGTTCACTAACACTACACTAAAACTGAAAAATGTCCTGGAACAAATATCATTAGATTTTAAAACACAATGCATTTATGTTCACCTCCAATGAATGGTATTGTGCGGCTATTCAAAGCATCATGAACACAGTTATATTAACCTTCACGAGAAAAATTTCGTACAATGAAAATATAGCAAAAAAAAACACCAAAATCATGTCTAGCGAGGGCAACTGATGACTGGATTTCAGTTTGGCGCGTTATTTCACAAATGTAAACAAGGTAACTATTTCAAAATGGTGGATATAGTTTAACCACCACCAGCGCTCTCATCGGTCGATATTCTTCCCTATTATTTAGGAATGACAATATTCCTAACAAAATTTATATCAGTGGAGTGCCTTATTGAGGCATGCAGATGATAAAATCTCGAAATCCAGGAGAGTTCAATGAATCATCATAAAAACTGTTGGACGGCATTGTTGAAAGCTCAAATAAAAAAGTTAAAATAGAAAAATACAAAAAATTTCAACAACAATCTACTAAAAAAATGATACAGCCAAGGAAAAATGTTTGAAGTAGAGAATCTAATAAATAAAATTTGCATAGTAACTTCAATATTGATTCATTCATATTTTGCAAGAAAAACTAGTAACAGCAGAAGAATTATTATTATAAACTATATACAGTGGCTTTCCCCAATGTCTACCCTTCTTTTATTTTTTGAATGGGTCCATTCAAAAACTTCAAAGTTGGGATAATGAAATTAATGCGCTAGTACTTTATTTAGGAAGGAAATTGAGAGATGAAAATTTTAAGATGGCGACTGTAAGTCATCTGAGAAAAAAAAACAGTGGAAAGGGGGGGGTTACTTCCTTTTGAAGCTGCTGACGAATACTGTACAACCTTAGAATATTGAGTCAATATCTTCAACTACTACAAAATGGCGGACCATTTTGAATTTCTACAATACATCGATGTTTAACTGCATAATTCGAGGAAATGAGCTGCGTTGAGTTCAGAAGATGCTCGAAATGATCACCTCGAACTTTTTGACATAAGAACAGCCTATTCGATATTTCACGCCGTTCATTATCGAACACAGAAACGTCGATATTTCTTCTACTATTTCATGAAGTTGAAATCGATATATTCAGGCAATTATTAAATGTTCCGCCATTTTGTAGAAGAAAGACATTGACTCAATATCCTAGGTTGTAGGGAAATGTATGTTGAGTTTACTTCAAAAACAAAATATTCGATTTAGACGGTTCACTAATCTAGAATCTTCATCCGTTCCATGAGTAACCCGATATATAATCGGGTAGATGAATAGATAATTGCTGAAATAATACGACTAATATTAATCTCATCAACAGAAAGAAAATGAATTGAACTGGCCGATAGTTGATGAAATCCATATTTAACGAAAAATATCTCTCTTATATTTTTTGTTTTTGGAAAAGTTAATAGCAAAAAAATTATATAATATAAATGAAGACTCCATAATACTCGAAATTTTTACAGCATACTTTCTAGAACATTAAAAGTACTTCATAATATTCTCTTGGGAATTCACCAGCTTACTGTAGATAAGTTTATGATTGAATCAACAAGGAAAGGAGCCAGCACAAATTCCACTTTATTTTTCTTGTCAGTATGACCTCTATTCACAACTTATTTCAGAATTATCCTGCTTTTCAATGTGAAAATAATTTTGTGCACAAAGTTTCATCTTTCGAACCGATTGAAAGATCTGATGTGATCTAGGTGATTAGTTGAATGATACATCTCCACTCAAAGTTCCCATAAATTAATTGAAATCAGATTTTGCCAACGCAGTATAGCAGGATTCTACGTTCGCTTTGAAAATCTTGTGAATAAGCTGCTTTGTCAGCATCATTTCCATTCGTCGAAGTATACACAGATTCTCGTAAATGAATAGATGCATATTTAAATAATGAATGAATATCTCTATTTCAATCTGATCTGGAGTCTCTCAAGAGTATGGGTGAAGAGGACCAAAATTTCCTAATTGCGATCATCCATGAACTCATTAACGTTCTAAAATTTACAAGGGAGTAAATTGGGTTGAGAACGTTTTCTTTTTTGGGTCGGTTTTCTCAGATGATAGCTCTAGAAGAAGGATTATTGAGTTTGAGTATTTCCAATTAATATAACTTTTGTAGGCAGTCTTGAAAGTTAGCTTTCCCAACTTAATATAAGGGGTATCCAATGTCTCACTAAGCGCAAGTCTGAGGGGGTAATGAGAATAATTATTGTTCAGAACAGGAAAGGAATGATAATTATGAATACATTCTCACTGAATGAGGTAGTATTTTTTCCTCCTCAGAAAAATACAATCGCTAAGTTAATGTCAAGTTACCAATACAACTTTTTCATATTGGGTTTGACTATATCATTAGATTTCTCCAATTATTTGCTGATCAGTAGCGAATAAGACTAATTCATCTTTCTTTTGTTCGAAAAATTATATGTTGTCTCGCTTACTTGGCGACAATATAACGATTAACAATATTATTCAATTCATGGGAACTTTCAATATAACATCAAAATCCATTGATTATTTGGGAATTATTTGTGGCGGAAAAAAAAATATTTCATTTCTGTTCAAAGAAATATATCTCAGCCCTAAATTTCAAATATCTCTGAATTTTGTCCGATTATTTGCGAAAAAAATAATTCAAGTATTTCTAGAGTCTTCCTGAACAAAGGCAAATCCTGAAAGCATAGAGTTGATTAAGTTCACCTAGCAGCTACTTTATGGATATCTATCTTTGCTTGGGAAATTTAAGAGGAATGTAACAGTCTTTATTTATTCGTTAATAAGTAAGACGGAACTTAAGTGAAGGAACGATTTTGTCTCAAATTAAAAGGCAAATATATTTTTTGTCAGACCAATTTGGAAACAGTCAGAGAAATCTCTTCCTGATTTCAAGCGATCGAGATATCGTGTATTCTCCAAAGAAGAGTAAGTCAAAAAATGTTTTTTTCGCAACTAATTATGAAAAAAATACCAACAAATTGTGAAATCATCAGTCACCTTTATTTGGAAAAAGTCTCGCTACCTTGATATGAAAAATTGACCCTCAATGTCAAGCCCCGAATATTTCATTTGCAATATTTGATTGTGAATTTTTTTTGAGGATCTAGGTTGGGAGAACCTCTCATAGATATGATTAAAATGGATGGACCCTACAATAATCGACTTTCAATTCAATGACTTGAAATCAACAAAAGCGATTGGTCATCTGTTCAATTGAGGTTTCGTTTAGATCCATCATATCACTACTGAAAGAATGTATGAAACGTTTACGCTCACTATGGTTCTGGCCACAAAAGTTATCTTCTGGCCGACATCTGCTTACTAAATTTCTGCGTAGGAGTAACCATTGTGTTGATTTATGTTTCTTTGCTGGTTTTCGAATACGACTTTTGAAGGCCCGAATAGATCAAAATTGAAGTTCGAGAACTGTTCGCAAACTGTTTGAGAGCTGTACGCGAGCTACGCGCTCACGCCAAAAATTGATCAGGGATCGCGAACATTTATCGAATTTTCAAACTTGCGGTTCTTCAGAATTCGCCTCTTGAGCAAACTTTGTGAAGTTTGCGTACTGCCCTGGAACTGTTCGCTAACTCCCGTTCACACCACGTTCGCGCACTGTTTTCAATTTGTTCGCTATCTGTCCCCAACAAAGGTAAGAACAATCAGCGACTATGAAGTTTAGATCTCAGATACTTAGGCAGGAAACAGGCAGAAGTTTTTTTTTCGATGTCATGTATTTTCTTACATTTTTTTACGGATGTCGCAGCTTCAAACGCACATTTTCCTGATTACTCATTCATAAGGCCAAAAGATGGCAATCGATTCAAAAACAAACGAGGAATATTCCATCAATAAATATCGTAGATTATTCTTATATTCATGAGTATTGTCATGCTCAAACTATTGTTTTTTGTATAAACCACGATTGTCAACACTGCTTTGAAGCTTCATCGGCTTTCTGTCAACATTTCAGTCAAACCATTATGCCAAAGTGACAAATAGATATCTTCACCTGCTTCACCCTTCAGAGAAGATGATAGAAGTTGATTTTGTCTTACATTAAAAATATCGACATTATAGGGTAGATGGCGTCACAAAAACGCTTCAACTAATGTCAAACATAAGTATAGTTAAAGTTTAGATGTGTCTGGCAGTGTCGGGGAGAAAAACTTTCAGCTCTTATAAAATAACGAAGGTCTGGCGGTCGCGGGCTCTTGCTCTATTTTAGACCCAGATACAGTGACTTGTGTGATTCAAATAGTTATAGTCGGAGTCTTTGGAAAAACCGTGTACATTTCTGTAAGATTTCTTGCTAAGCTTTTCTTCATATTATAGTCTTTTGTCGTATTGGTATGAGAAGTAAGGCCGTTGAGCTATACGGAGACTATAAGCCTTCGATTCCTTCATCAAATTTTCATTCAATATCAATATAATTTCTTCCGCTATTCCAATACTCTTGTTCATTATTTTTTATCACAAAATAAATATTCAAGAACCAAGAACTTAGGGCCAGTAGTACAAACTCCTGTGAACTGTTGTTCCAAGATCAGTTGTCCAACTGGGCCTCAAGCGTTATTTCCAAACCTGGTTTCTAGAATTAACTCTAAGACAAATTCCTGTCACGCCAATGTGTCCCAATATTCGTAACCAAAGTTATGCTTGTTGGAAGTTATTCGATTATGAACGCACTTCAAGCTGAAGAGGGTGAGTATTATTACATCATGCCCGGAACTAATCCTGATGAACTTCATTTGAATTTTTTAATGGGTATACTCGACGTTCTGGATAGAGTATGAATAGGTTGATAGCTGTTACAGAACTTCTGATGCATGTTAGACGAGGAATTTTGAATTGGAAAACCAATGCAATTCAAGAGTTTCAGAGCGAGACCACTACATAAGGGTATAATTCGAAATTTTCATAGAAAAGTTTCTGATGTTTCATTGATCATGAAAATCATGAGAATCAGTACAATAGAAGCCCAGTTATAGCTTCTTCACTTGAATCCAAAGAAGAAAATCAAAATGATTTCGATCAAGATATTAAGTTATATAAAAAATAATATGATTAAAACCATATTGCAATAAAATAATCAAGTATAATCAAAACAAAATATTCAATTCAGACTTAATCGATCTTTTGAGTTTTTTCAACAGGTTTCAGAAGAGTTGATTAAATAGATTAAGGAAATATGTTCCAATACCACTTAGCAATTTCCACTCAAGATCGAATCAACAACCAGTCCATTTCCACTTCAAATATTGTTTTATACTTGGTCCATAGACCATACTTTTTCTTTCACTCTAAGAAAGTTCCCTCAATGCTGATAAATGGAGGCCTTCACACACAAAATGTACAAGAAAAAGTGTTGGGTAATGAACGCTTCGATTGATTAGCATTGTGAGAACTTCCTCGAAGTGAATGTGAAAGATGAGTTGAAAGTAAAAGTTTGGTCTATGAACCAAGCATTATATTACTCCAAAGATTTCATATCTGAATTTATTATGTGATCCTTTACCTCTTCAAGAGGTCCTCAATATATTCCTTACGATCATTTATTAATAAATATGGAATATGTAAAGTTCAGACTAATGTCCATCCTGTGCAGAATTCTTTGAGGAACAAATTACATTCAGAAAGGATCCAAGAGAATGATTTTTTTTCCTAAATTCCACCGACTTTGAAGAATCAACTCGCCACATTATCCTTTCCTGCGGTAGATTTTTTTCAATAGATACATCTCACCAATCAGTTTTTTTGTGTTCTGTCCCATGTTACAGACATATTTGAATTGTAGTGAGCTTATTTTCCCAGACCTCGAAGGAAATTTCTCCCTTCTATAGCATCTTTATCGCTAAAATTTTCTCAAACATCCTCGATTCATTAAAAAGGTTTTTATATATTCACCAACAGCAACTCCATCACAACTTCGCTGAATTCAATCTCGAGATACTCCAGTGAATTATTCCAGACTTCACGCCTCTGAATAATATCATACAGAGTTAATATTTTCCGGCTCGCCTTTGATATTTCATTTATATTCTTTTATGATGTGGCAAGAGCTTTCGTTTTCTTAGTGGGAGTTATGAACTCGTTGAGTTCAAAAACAACTTGAAATCAACGCTTGGATTGGCTAATCGCTGTTTGAAATCTTCCAACACCATTTTTATTCATTCGCTTAGTTCTTGAAGGAATAGCACACTCAGCCGTATTTCCAGAGTTTAATTACATCTGCCTGGTGCAGCAAAATCATTTCATTGTTCAATTTGACTGCAGATAATATCTTCCGTCTCTCCAGACCAATGAGAATTTTTCAATGACCCTTGTCGTCCCCTAGAAGCAAACATGAATATTCATATCATATTGGAGTGATGTGCATAATGACATAATATATATATATATATATATATATATATATATATATATATATATATATATATATATAGATGCCTGTTAAGTTGTCACCTCCGTTAAGTTGGGTAGGCGACCTGACCTCCGGGTCAAGGGGCTGTCTGACTGATATAAAATTTGTGAATATATGATGAGGGGAAAGTCCAGAATCCTTTAATCAAAAGAGGGGTAAAGATTTATTATTTTGAATTTTGGTAGGAACCGAGAAGGCGTTGTTTCCTCATCATATATAGGCATATACTTGAGATATCTTCTCCGTTGTCACCTCCTACATTGTTGCCACGTTTCGGAGGACACAACGTAGAGTAGGTCTCTAGATCATACAATATTATATAACATTTTGAGCGAACTCACATAATCCAGTCTATGACCATTTTCGTGTGTATTTATTCCATACAGCTGCGATTTGCATGAAAATTTGGATTCAGTTTCTTCTTACCCTCTATTTCAAAATCTACCATGTGCCGAGGGGTGCTTTTTCCCTGGGGGTGGATGCCACCCCTCCTGGGAAGGGGGTGAAAAAATTTTCTTTGAAAATAAGTGCGGAACTTCCATGAAGTTTTTTCAGAAAGGCATTACTTTTCGACTTATTCGCGAGTGAAATTGTCGGTAAGTCCTTTGAAAAACCTTCATTTTTATTTTTCATGTAAGTTCCTAGCATCAAAATTGAGTGATATGCAGAGAATAATTTCGATTCCTATTTTATCGTTGGAAAAAATTAGTCAACATCTCACCCTCTCTTCCACCCCTTTTGAAAAAAAAAAACGTTGCCACTTCACATTTCACTTTATTAATGTTCTTATGATACGTTCTAAGTGTTTGACCAATTGAAAGTAATGAGGGAAAATCTATTAATGACACGCAGAATTTTGTAGAGTTCAATAGAAGATGATTTTCTCTCTTCAAGCTCAATTTTTTTCAATCATAAGTACTTTCAACTGGTCAAACACTCAGAACGTATGGGAAGAACATATTGTGTTTATTGTGAAGTGGCAATAATTTTTCTCAAATGGGATGGAAGACAGGGTAAGATTTTCACAATTTTCTCCAACGAAAAAATAGGAATCGACATAATTCTCCTCATACCTCGATTAGTTTTGATATTACGAACTTCCATGAGAAATAAAAATTGAGGCTTTTCAAAGAACTTCAAAATGGGTTCAATGAGATTTTTCCGAAAAATGCATTGGTTCTTGGTCATTGTACGTACAAACTTTTCATTCTGGCAATACCAATCATTTTTCAACAAGCAATCATTTCGTTTGTATTGGGTCTGCATACATCATGAATACACGAATACCTTTGTGAAACCTAGAGTATTGCTCACCTCAGGTTTTTCGATTGATTGCATATTTCTCAAGTTATTCGCAAAAAAGAATCTGAAAAAAACTTCATGAAAGAAAAGTTGCTTTGAATTAGTCAATATATCGATTTCCGCACTTATTTTCGAAGAAAAATGTTTCACCCCCAAGAAGGGGTGGCATCCACCACAGGGCAGATTTTGAAATATAGGGTAAGTATAAACTAAATCCAAATTTTTCTACAAATTGGTACTGTATGGGATAAAAACACATTTAACCATCATAGACTGGAGTAATAGGTGGAATATTTGAATTAGGTTTTCGAGCAATCTGCATGGTATTTTCTTGAGTTCCAATTAGTAATATCGGAAAATAAAATTGGGATTTCAATGAAATATTAAAAAAAAACAAGAGTTTCTGTGTATTCGATTTCATTGCTCAGGTTAAATAATGATGTCTCTAGCAGGTTTTTGAAGATATCTGGAAAACTTTTCCCATTTTGAAACATAATTATTTCATCCATTCCATGATTTGAAAAACTATGACTGGCTTCTTCATTTGAAGAATTGATCAGCGATGGATCCAATGTTCCTGTGGAACTGATCTATGATTTCACTCTCTCGATTCGAGTTATAAAATATTCTTGATGAAATAACATAGGTAAGATGTTGATTACTCCATTAGGTCTCAGAAATTGCAGTTTAACAATAAATATGCAAGCACATCCGAATTGTTTTTTAAGAAAATACCATTTCGGAGATCGCGGTTCTTTGAGTGTAATAGCACGAAACAGGCTATAACAAATTCAGTACTTTCTGCACGGATCTCAGAATTTCTTCATTATCTCTTCTATTCCTGTATTCACAGAGAATTGTCTTTGGAATGTTCCGACGTTTCTGTTCATAAAATACATCAAAATGCCTAATGCAATGATATATATACTACACTTTTCTTTTTAAAATATGGTTGATCACAGGATCAATCAAAGATTAAGAATTGGGTGTTATTGGTGACGAATCCTCCCTGTGATAATATAATGAGCGAATTTCTAATAGCGTGTATATCCTGGAATATTTTTAACCGAATGTAATGTGTGAAAGATTTCGCTCTGATATTTGTTTTTTCAATCTTTGAAGGTGAAATTGCCTCATAAGTCATATCATATCTCATATCTTTATTTTATTTATTTATTTATTTAATGTTATACACGGGTTTTCCCCTTTTTACATGTAAAATATAATACAGATATATACTAATACTAAATGTAAACTAAAAATTAACAATTTAGCAGTACTACAGTAATAGGCGAACCCCTTATACTACTAATCTTTTCAAATTGGTTTTGAATGAATTTGATGTTTGTTCATTGAATTCTAAACCTCTATTGCAATATTCATTACCTAATCTAACAAATCGTGACAAAGCACTGTGATAACCATAATTTGTGCGATGGTAGGGAACTTGGAATAATTCAGAGTTACGAGTAGGTCTGTTTGGAACTTTTAAATAAATCGAATGAAGCAATGAAGGACAATCTATCTCCCCTGATAGTACCTTATGCAGAGTTATCAAGTCAGATCTCATTCTTCTACTTTCCAAGCTGTTAATATTCAAACTTTGCATAACTTGCAAGTTATCATTTTATTCAGATATGCAAGTTATTGAAGTTGAAACGAATTTTATCGAAACGTTGTATCCTCTGGAATACACGTATGAGATTCTGAAAACTTCATATGAGATTTCGCAGAAAACAATATATTTCAACCACTAGCTTTTGAAAAAATATATTCATCAAAAATACTTCGGTTCTAAACCCTACAGATATCAAATTATTTCTATACTGATTCGGCACAATTTTCTTTATCTACCTCAGGTATGCATTCTTTTGATGAGAAAACTATAGTAGAACTAGTTTTTGTCGGATGCATCATGTGAACTGTCATAAAATAATTAATGAATACAAAATGTCCCAGTGACTCTTTCCTAATTTCCTTCCTTCCTCTCAGCTATCACGAGAAGATACATTGGAATATTATTCTTTTCTGAATTTACAAAAACTGCTATGAGTGCATCAAGTATTTAATACTGAAGTAGAAAAAATTAAACGTATGAAATTTCATTGCTGACTGGAGTATTCCCAACTGACCAGTAACTTTTTGTTCATTAAAATGAATATGTTTGTTTGTTTATTTGTTTGTATGTCTCTAGTAGACTCGAAAACTGCCGAATTCGATTGTCTGAAATTTATGGAATATTTTTGAGAAAGGTTGGTTGGGTGGCAGGATTTTTTTAATAAATGTTTTCTTGCGGGCGTTTCGAATTTGATTGAATTATCCTTCGGGGCTCTGTAACAATGAATATTCATAAATATACCTCCCTCAAAACTTTTATGATTATCATTATTTCTATTTTACGAGAAATGATGAAATCCTAATCAAATTACTCGCAGAAAAAAATTTTTTTCTTGTTTAACTTATAACTATATCAAAAACCATTAGACATATTAGACACATAATAAAAAAAAACATTGCAACAACAGAATTTTATAGACAAACAACCAACACAACCGACATGAAACAAACGAATAACTTCATGTATGATTTCTATAACGTGGTGTTTGTTTTTATCAATGACAGAAAGAATGGGACCTAAAAATAGGGGGAATTATTTAGGTATTTTACTGATCAAGTTGAAATGTGCGTATTCAGGCCATCCACATCCCTTCTAGTGTTGACACTATCGTGTTTGAGAGTTTGAGGATATGCATCATTTCGCTAAGAAGTCATTTGGATGAAATAAATATGGTTGAACATCTAGAATAGTTGGATGATCAACTCCCCTTATATTCTACGAGGGCTGTGCGGTTTTTCATATTTATTTTCTTAGAGTGTCTCATGTGTTCTGAAATTAGTATTTCAAGATACCATCCTGTTTGACCTATTGGTCAAACAGGACGGTATCTGGACAGCTTCCATAATTCAATTTGTACATTATGTTGGATTGTATGTCTCGAGGTGTTTAATTTTTTGTTTTGAGAAAAAGTTCTTTCCAACTGTATTTTCATTTGAGAAAGCCACTTTCATTTGTTCGTTACTGAGTAGCATTCCAAGTTTTTCAGATGAATGTTCTATGTATGAATAATTCAGCGATATCGGATATATGAAGCCATTCATTTGTTTCATGTCGTTTAACCTTCCGTTAGGCGCACCACCATATGTAACGTCGTTAGTCGCGCTGGGACTGCCAGTCCCATATCAACAACGCAGCCTTATTTTTGGTCATATGAATTATTTTGGCTTAAAATGTTTTTGGTAAATTAGTTTATTGCCGAAGCGAGTTAAATTGCATTTGCAATTGCATTATAATTTTATTGTGTTTTATAACTAGTGTTTTTATTGTTTATGAATTATTTTTCATATTTATACCTCTCATACCTAGTAGTATTTGTGGATACGACTTTACACAATTCACGTGAAAATATTTAGGGAATAGAAAAGCAAGTAGGTAATAAATGGCATCGATCCGATTTTATTGTAGTTTGATTTATTCAGATTCACCAGCTGTTTCCTCTTCAGTTATATTTTCTAAGCAATTTTTACATATTATTTGGACATGTTTTTTCAAACATATATAGGTATCACACTTTTGACATGTATAGGTTGTTCTGGCGTCCTTTTTAGATTCGTTATAACAAGGTTCGCAATGTTTTCTCTTGACCGCTCTTCGGCTCGTCCCAGGTTGAAAGCTAAACGATTCAATTCTTCCACGTCAGCGGGGTTATCAAAATTATAACGCTTTGTGTCCATAATTATGCACTTTGTTTCAAAAATACACGGCACAGTGACAAATGAACAAGAAAAGATAACCTACAAACAACGAAGCCTACAAATACGGTACTGAGACGCTTCTTCAATGTACGCAACAAAAATGAGTCGTAGGCAGTCGCGCTGGGACTATCAGTCCCAAAGCAGGTACTTGACGCACTCTTTGCAAAGTTTCTAAAAAATAAAACTATTCCTTCGCATGAAACTCAGGCAACTGGCTTCTAGAAGTTTACTGTGAGATGTCATAAAGTTACGACGCTGTAGCTATAATAGTTTTAATATAATTGAGAAAATTGTAAATCATGGGACTGCCAGTCCCATGCGCGACTAACGGAGGGTTAAGTTGGTTGTTTATCTCTAAAAAAAATTGTTCTTGAGGTTTTTTTATTTTCAATTATGTATATGAGTGATATGTCCGTTTGTTTTTGAAATGTTTATGAGGTTAAAACGAAAAAAAAAACCTTTTTCGGTGAGTATTTTGATTGAGAATTCATCATTTCTTCGTCAAACTTTAATTGTGGGAGGTATATTTATAGAAATTCATTGTTTCAGAGCCTAGATAAAACTTATTGAATTCGAAACGTCAGCAAGGAAACAATTGATTTATTTTATAAAAATTGATCTTATTACCCAACCAACCTTTCTCGAAAATTATTATTAGATCACTTAACCAGTCAAATGGTTACGGAATATGTTCGACTGATTTTGAGGATATTTGAAGTACTCCGAGCCATTTTCATCAAGATGGCAGATCCAAGATGGCGAACGAGTTCCGTAATTATGGTTAGGTTCGATTCAAAATTGGAACGGAACGGTAAGGCATGCGTTGCAATGAATATGAAGAAAAAAAGTCACTAATATAATCACCGGCTCTGGAAACCGAAATAAAATCGGACCCTCATCATATAGCTTGGCAGCCATATTGATCACTATCATTACTCAAAAAAAACATTCATGATACAATTTATGAAACTTCTTTTAAAATGATTTTTGAATGATAAATATTTTTTATACGTTCACCATTTCAAAAACGGACTAAAGAAAATATAATATTTTTCCTAGCCCCATAAAGATTTATATCTGTATAAAGATTCCTTAAACAAAAAACGTGAGGGTGCATGCGCATGTTGTATTATACATTGCAGGCACCCCACGTTTTTTGTTGAAGGAATCTGTATGGGAATTGAAAAAAGTCATTAATACTTTTCAGTCCGTCTTAAAAACATGGTATATTGAAAAATATCTACTAAATGATAATTATTTTCTGCTTTTCGGTCTTGTGTCGGGTCTACGGAATTTTGCAATGATTAGAGCTTACCCCAAAAACTCCCACATACCAATTTTGAATGGAATCGTACAATAATCACAAAATTCGTCCGCCGTCTCGAATTCATGAATTGAAACAAAACATTCGTAGTCCCCGACCCCGAAGGCCCCCACACACCAATTTTGAATAGAATCGAACCATATTCACAGAAATCGGTCGCTATCATAGAGTAACAATTTCTTTTTAACCAGATACAAATTTCGTAATGCATTGTCAGCCACTTCTGAGCTATTGGCCAAATTTCTAGTATCTAGCTCATCGGGAAGTTAGTTTAAAATCGATCACAAAATTCCACTCGAATAATTATACGTAATAAAAACATGGTGATTAAATATCAGAAGATATTTTTGGAGAAATATAGCGTAATGAATTGACACCAGAATTATGAACAGTTGACAAATTTCAAGTCAATAGGAAAACTAAAAGTGGGTCAAATGTCACTTGCAATATTTCCCAGGTAACAGGTAGGTAGAGAGAGAAACCGATGAACCGAGAAATACGTCAAAAAAAAGCAAGTCAAGAAAGCATTATGGTCGTGGAATTTACTCATCCGTATTTTGGTGCTGTTATCTCTATTTATGTTGAAACGGTGTTGATGTTTCCTGCATTGAAAATATTCTCGCGAGAGAACTTTCGACCTGGAACCAAGAAAATACAATGTTGCCATTTTCGGAGGTGACAGCATACCCGCTGATTAACGGAGGTGACAACGTCAAATATGTAACCGTAAATGCGTGCGACGCTAGCGCCAGTGATATACGGTTGAACTAAAAACTTTTTGAGTGGGTAAAAAGGGGTCCTTGTGACCTCCGGACAAATTTTTGATATGATGATCCTTGGAACCTGTAGAACCTATCTGGCCAAAAAACAAGCAGAAACGTTGTCACCTCCGAAATTGGAGGTGACAACGTTATATATGAGGTGACAACGCTGTTTGAGTTTCCGTTTTTGAGGTGACAAGGTACCCTTTATCAATATATATATATATATATATATATATATATATATATATATATATATATATGTTGTTGTTGAGTTCGGGTTGAACCGCGTCTGCAGTTTTGTTCTCGACGTTTCGGCTCCGATTTTGGAGCCATTTTCAAGAGGTGAATGTGACTTCACGCTGAGGTCTCAATCTGCCTACTCCTCAGGTGTTGTCACAGGGGGCAAGGGTTTGTGACTTGACGCCGGGGCCTCAATCTGCCTACTCCCCAGGTCTCGTCACGAGTTCATTCTAAGGTCTCAATCTGCCTACTCCTTAGATCGAACTGAGGTATCGAGGGATGTTGGGTAGGATTTATAGCAGCGGGTGCTACTAAAGGACCGTCGGATGTCTTGGTGGGGACTGGGTATCTGGAAATTAGGGGTTTCCATGCAGTTGGAAGTCTCTGGCCGTCGTCACGTTTATTTAAGCAGGAAGGTCGCTTCTCGATTTCGATGGCCTCGCGAATTATACGAGCTTGTAGTGTTTTTGCTGTGGCGATGGTCTTAGTGTTCGCAAAGTCTATATTGTGTCCTGTCTCTTGATGATGTTTGGACAGAGCTGAAGATGGGTCTGATTTTCGGACAGCAAGTTGATGTTCGTATACTCTACTTGTCACACTTGTCAGTGTTTTTATTGTATCGACTGTTTTTTGTTGTATAATATATGTTTCATTTTTATGTCATATTTATAAGACGATTTTAAACACGCTTCTTAGAGTAAGTGATCTGACTTGTCCTATACATTTTTTTGATGTCACAAAGGATAAATAAATATTTCTATTTCTATTTATATTGAGCCTTGAGAAAGACAATAAAATTGTCGACAGCTCGAAAGCTCGGTAAAGTAAGAAAGAGTTCTTCCTTTGAAAAGAAGACAGACTGAATACCCGCAAATTGTTCCTCCCATTATATATATATGTATATATATATATATATATATATATATATATATATATATATATATATATATATATATATATATATACCGGGTGGTCAACTTAAGACTATCCACCCTCAATAACTCCCAGGAAAATGATTTTACAAAAAATCGCCGAGATACGTCGTTTTTTGTTTGGAGGAGGACATCATTTGACGAGAAGATATTTTATACTCCAACCCCCTACTCCCCTGAGCAGCCCCCTCTATAATTTTAATAGGGAATGAGGGTCGTGTCATACATCATTGTGAAGGTAATTCAATTCTGATAGTAGCTTGGGTTAGAATAAAACATTATGCTGGAGAGTGGGAATTTTTCAAACGAATAGATCCCTATTTTGCCTTGTATAGATATTCCTATGTTTACGATCTATTTCTTTCAATGTTTCGTATACAAATTGAGTATGAGAAAGTGACTTCTATGTAACCAAGTGTCCGTCATCGCCATATAGCTGTTCAAGATGGACTTTTTTTCCTTTTTGTGAATAAATGAAACGTATTTGAATGGTATACACGTACCTACCAACAGAGAGTATTTCAATTTTATTTTCATTTTCATTCTCTCCACAAAAATACCAAAAATATAATTACTTTCACCATTTTAAAACTAAGAGTATTGTTTCTGAAAAAAAACAAAAATTCAAGATGAAGCCGCTTTCATTCTTTTTGGTATATGGGAGTTCTCAGATGATGATGATTTGGACCTGTAGCTTCATCAGCCTCCATCGAAGAATCATCCTCATCATTACGATCTTCATCTTGCTCAGTATTTATACTGTCATTCTGCTCTCCAATTGCGTCAACTTTATATTCATCAAATGTTTTCTTACCACGCTTTTATTAGCTTGGTATCTTGGCAACGGAAACATTGAACGCAGTTTTGACCAACTTTGAAACGTCGGATCAATTTGAATATCTGCATACTTATCAAGGACCGATGACATTGCAATAATATGTGAAAATCGTCCTGATATTTTCACTAGAACCTTCAGAATTAACGATTGGTTTTTCTAGCTACCTTGAATAAAACGAAATTTTTGGCGAAGGAGCTGTTGGTAAGACCCCACTCATCATCAATTAAACTTGAATATTTACAACCCACTGAAAGATTTTCAGTTTTGGATAATATTATATGCCACTGTGAAATTTCTTCGACTTTAAAACGCTCTCTATGTTGCGCATTTTGATGCTGCTGGTCATCATAATAATCAATAAAAGCATCGAAATCTTCTCAAAAATAATAGTTCGAAGAAACAAAAACACGCTTTTGTGAAAAAATCAACTAATTAGTGAAAAATGTTAATTTTTTCAAAGAATTGAGAATAGTGTAGATGAAAAATATGTTATGGAATATAAAAAAGCGTGGAGTGCTTTTGAAGTGATCAATTTACACTATGTACCCTACGCTTTAATTATATTGCAATACATTTTTTTATCTACACCCGTACTCTAATGATACACTTATATGCCCACAACCCGTTTTATAATGAAATCCATTACGATACAGATTTTCATTACGATACAGATTTCAAACCAATAGAAACCCATTATTTTTCAATCAAGCATGATGTGCAAGCTTTGAATTTTGACGTTCGTCAAGTCAAAATCAGTAGGTATTGAATTTTTGAAAATTTAGTCAATTTTCGATAATCGAATGAAAATGTCTTAAAGCAGTGATATAGAAGAATTACCAGCGACTCCTCCACAGATGTCTCAGACAAGAAAAAAATACAATCGAAAGGATTATATTTTTCATTTGACAAATGCAAAACATATGTTTTTATTTTCGTCCAAATCGAATGAGCTTTCATGGCCGAGTGGTCAATGGCGAGGACAGTGTTCACAAACGTCCGGATTCAGATCCTGACCTCGCCAGAGACATTTTTAATTTTTTTTCTTCTTATTTTTCATTGTTGTATTTTCCGTGGTTATACCATTGATTATAATTCTGTAGAATTTCTCAAAGAAATACGATTGATTACCTACTATTATTGTGTTCAATATAAATACCTAATAATATAATATTTTTAGTTCTTCATTATTTATTGGGTGTAGATAAAATAGCGTATGCAACTCTCATGTAATGGTTATTAATACACTCGCATAAACCATACGAAACTCACCTTCGGCTCGTTTCGTATCTCGGTTTATGCTCATGTATTAATAATTATCATTACACGATCGTTGCATAATATACTATTACGTTATTCCTGATTAGAATTAGAAATAATTTACTTTCTGCTCTTTAAGTTCTATCACAAAATCATGTTCTTTAGTTTTTCAAAACAATTATTCATTGCACAAGTAACGGTACATTTATTATGTATAATACACCACAGGCGTATTCATCAAACATCTGTGACTTGTTGTTTCATTACAATACTTCCTTCATTGAACAAAAGATCGTTATTACTACTATTGCGCTTTAGGGCTCTATGCCAATAATTTCCGCAAATGTTTATAGACTTAGTATAGAGTATTCTGTTCAGAATGATATTGAATTGAATACTTCAGACTATATGGGATAAACATCTGCCATCGCAGAATTTCGTCATACTATCAAAATCAGTTTAATAATCGCACCACGTCATTTCAGTATGTAATATAATTATTATGTCATTCTGAGTAGTATATCATTGAATTCTGACATCCCCACCAGATTTGAACGTCCTTCCATACAGTAATTTTCTGCAAAATATTCTCTCTCATTGCATACGATACACGTTGCAACACGTTCGTAAAAACGACACGATATAGACTCAGTGATGTTATCTGATGTGATACCCAGATGCTAATTCGAGATTTATGACACCTAAGAATCTCTGTATCAAAGTGAACAAACAAATCGCTATATTCATCACGACCATAATTCGATTTTACTACTACTGCCTTTGTATATAAACCTCCTCATCATGTCCGTGGCATATGAGTACTTAATTATTGCATTTCGTACTGATAACCCAAAAAAAATTCTGCTAATCTCTACGGAACAGTGCTCGCATAAATACACTTGCAGCAGGCATATTTATTCGACATCAAATGTTATATTCATGAGTGTACTTTCCACTTAGCACTGAAACACTTCTATCTGTTTATACGAAAACGGAAAAGTACTGCTTTATTCTAAGTCAGCTAATGTAAACTATGTTTGTGTTACAGGAATGTATTGATTTATGCGTCGAAAATAATGGGTAAGAAATATGTGGTCTGACGAAAAATTGATAGTAATGAAGGCATCTGGGACAATTGGACAAAACATTCCCAATTATATTAATTGATATATTGATGAATATTGTTGCTGTGGAGAATATTGCATACCGAAGCAAAGTGTGAATCGTTTCTTTCGAGAGAAAAATATAGCTTATTGAGGCGAGAGAAATCCCATCTTTTGCTTTGGTTTGTATACTGTTCCATTCCCAATGATTTGAATTGATTTCATGAAGTGAGAAATGATAATTGGTAAGATTAATTTCAATACATGTGTTTCAAGTAGGCACTGCACACAAACGATTTTAATGACGCTTCCACAAATGTCAATCTAGTCATTCTCTGTAAATTTTATTTGCCCACGTATAGGTTGAATTGTTTCGAAATGTTAAATTTTTTTAATAAATGGCACTCGTCATCCATATGTCATTGATTTTCGTTATGTTTCACGAGAATTGTTGCAAATATCAACATTTGGTTTACTAGCTGATATATTAGGGACCTTTTCGACAAAAAAAATGGACTGGCGTTGAGCGACGAGAGCGCCGAATTCTGTTTTCGAGAAAATGGTAAATAACACGGTAACGTACTATTTTTTGAGACTAGTTTGTTATCTGAAGTCGTTATTGAAGAGGTTTGCGATAAGAGAGAAACTGAGTAACGATATCTTTCTGTCCATTTGGTAATGACGTAATGTGTAATAATTTTGATATCATGTCACAGATGTTTTTGTGCATTCAAGTTAGCGGGGATCTGAGTACTTCATGAAATCCGATGGGAAGAATGACATTTCGAATAAACGAAGAAGGCGGTGTGGGGAAATTTCCAAGAGGTCGGTTTTCCGACTAGGTACAATTGGTTACTTCTCAAGTAGCAACTAGGTTAGAAATAAGCACATTTCCGAATGAGAATGAAAATAGTTATTTCACGTCCGAATAGAGTACGATCTAAGCTATGAATATTTCAGTAGGTTTGCAATCAATTTCTCATCACTGATGAGTCAGGTATATATTTTCAGAAATGAAAATAAAATGGAAACTCACGAATAACTTTCATTTGTTGAAGAAAAATTAAATGCCCCATTCAACGTTGGGCTCATTTCAAACTTTATACCATCCTACATTTCCAAATTGTCCGAAAATAGTCTCATTATAAGGACGAAATAGTTTGCATTTCCAGAGGCATTTAGCCCTGATTGGTAGGAGAAATATCTATATAAACGGGGAAAAATAAACCAGTTACGGCTTAGTAAATTCGATAACTAACCTTTCAGTATTCCCAGATTTCGAGGGATATCCATCCATCGTCTCTATCTCCACCAGCTTAAATGTAGACTGAATCCATCTATACCCAGCTCCAATCAGTGATGTTTACTTTGTTGAGATACATGTACTCAATTCCGGTTTATCCCAATATACTGATCCCGCCTGAAGGCGATATAAGCCGCATAAGGTGTTTTGTCAATTAGTGAGATCCATTCGGGATGGGAGATTATACTCTCTTTCCTATCAAAATATGTATAGTAGTTTTCACAATGAATGGTATTGACTGAAGGATTATAATAAAACCAATTAGACCCTTAAGTTGTAAAATCCGAGATGCACATCATGAATGTAAAAGGACCGGATTCAGGTAATTTTGTTTCTCAGAGAGGGATTGTAGAGGATTACAGCTTACACTTCTTGTTCATTTTAGTCTTTGTATTTCATTGGAAGTGTTCACTTGTGTTACGGCGTGCAATAATTTTATAACATTTATTTGTTATTACAGACATTAATAGCAAAGATTTTATACCCCAACGTACAGAATAGGCAGTATGTGGCGTCCGTGGATAAGAAGTAATAGTGCTTCTTCCAGTGGTTCGTTAAAGAAGAATCACTTATCTTGTGACGCGAAAATCATAATAAAAAATGTGTATAGTTCCTTACTTCAGCAAGGATATAACGCGGGTGCTGCAGCAAAAGTAACCAGTAATTTGAAGAAAATGCCTCTTACTTCAGTTAGACGAATTGTTGAAAATTCCATGGAATCAAGAAAAAAGCGTAAAGATTCCGGTGTCACAAAAAGTCTAGACGACTGGGAAAAAGATTTGATGAGGCGAAAAATCTACACTATGTACGATGAGCAGCGTGTCCCTACAATGAAAAGTCTGAAAGAGCGGCTCATCAATGACGAAACTCACATCAACTGTGGCCTCACTACTCTTTGGCGAGCTCTGTCTGCAATGGGCTTTAAATATCGCAAAATTAACAAGAGACAAGTAATAATGGAATCCACATGTTTAATAAACTTCTGAATATATAACGTCAATAAGAAAATACCGGTCTGAAAATCGCCCAATACTGTACCTCGACGAGACGACACAATATTACACGCAGGATCAGAAAATGGTTGGATCCCAAACGCTATGTGGCTTTCTGACAAAAATATTGAGGACTCTTGTGTTGATTATCACGAAGATACGAGAGCAGAGCTTTTTGAAGATTGGTTTAAAAATTGTCTGTTACCCGACATTCCGCCAAACAGCGTTATAGTAATGGACAACGCAAGCTATCATAGTCGACAATTGCAAAAAATTCCTGGCTCAAAGAATATGAAATTGGAGATTCAAAACTTCATGGCTGCAAATGACATATATTTTGAGGAGAATTATACAAAAAAAGAACTTTTACAAGTGCTGCAGTCATTTTCTTTAAAAAAACGTATGTTTGTGATACAATTGCAGAAGAATTGGGACATACAGTGTTACGACTACATCCCTACTACTGCGTGTTCAATCCCATAGAGCTTATGTGGCACCAACTTAAATCGAGCGTGCGCGGAAAAAATACTTCTTCGACTTTAAGTGGTAGTGTGGTAGAATTAATTAGGAATTGTATGAATGACATTCCTACCGAGAGTTGGAAAAGTTCTGTTAGTCATGTTATAAATGTTGAAAACTCGTACCTTTCTGTAAAATCAATTGCGCCAATTATAATTAATTTAGATGAGGAAAGCGATAGCGACACTGAACTAAATATAGAATAGAATTGTAACATTTGAATGAACTACTTGTATATCTCCTACATTATGCAAAATTCAAATTTCTTAAGTTCGACCCTGTAGCACATTTGCATCTTTTACCAGATGATTTCTACACAATGGGATTAAATCGGGTAGTTTATTGCAGTTAATAAGCTAATACCATTTACTGTGAAAAATACTATATCATCTGAATGGCCTGTGATATACTACAGTGATACATTGTGAAAAAGGAATCGTATGCAAGTATGCTATATTTATATGTAGCTCATGGTGAATAAGTCAGAAGGTAATTTGTAATACCATTTACTGTGAAAAATACTATATCATCTGAATGGCCTGTGATATACTACAGTGATACATTGTGAAAAAGGAATCGTATGCAAGTATGCTATATTTATATGTAGCTCATGGTGAATAAGTCAGAAGGTAATTTGGCATTGACTACTTAGCAGTGGAGAATTCAGATTTGAACTAACCTCACCTATTTTGAAAACATAATATATGTCTCTGCTGTGGGTATTCATGAATAACAATCTATTTCAAGAGATAAAATAAATCATATAACATAGACTATCTTGCAGCTTTCACTCCCTTGATCTCTGCGAACTTGAAATCGAGATGTGATGCAAACTATTCTGTCATCATAAATGTATTTATGTTCGGTTAATCGTCCGATGGCAGCACAAGCAGTATGAGTATCGATGCGGATTAATTCAATTTTGTGTCTCTGATGACACATTTCTATGAGGCGCCGTTTGGGTCAAAAGTGTTTTTGCAAATATATGTAATTTCATGTCAATATATTTATTAACTTTGGCAATATTTTTATTTTGTGTTCCGATATATTTATTTTCTACCGAACATAATATATTTACGTTTTGAGTGTCACAAATATATAAAAATGAGAATTCCCATATATTTATAAATTCGATCTATTTTACATTGTCGAGAGATGGCGCACTGGAGGCATTTTGTTCACGGACGAGTATATGGCAACATGGCGAAGTCATTATTCATGAAATAATAGATGGCGACTCAGGCAGTTGTCATGTCAATAATAGTTCAAATGTCGAGGGGGTTGGCGCTGTGGTTTCGCGTCCATCAGTGGGTCGTCCAGGATCCTTTATAAAAAAACTAATTTCGCGATTTGACAAGTATCTGTAGTGCCTAATTTGAACTATTAATATTATTAACATTGACATGACAACTGCCTGAGTCACTGCCATCTATTAGTCACTCTATGTACTAACGACTTCCCCATGTTGCCATGTACTCGACCGTGACAAAATACCACCGGTGCGCCATCTCTTGATGACGTGAAATAGATCGAATTTATAAATATATGGGAATCTCATTTATATATATTTGTGACACTCAAAACTTAAATATATTATGTTCGGTTTGAAATAAATATATCGGAACACAAAATAAAAATATTGCTGAAGTTAATAAATATATTGACATGAAATTACATATATTTGCAAAAATACTTTTTACTCAAACGGCGCCTCATACATTCCTTTTCGACTAATGGTGATGCGTTTTGTGAGTTTGAATTTTCCTCTCTGATTCTTCACTTTTGATGTAATATCTCATGTGTTTGAATGGTAACCAAATAAAAATAAGCATCTTCTGATTATTATGCGACGATTAAGATTCCAGAAGAAATATTTGAGACAAATTCAACTTATATGCATATTTATTCACTAACAGGGCCACTTCTCGATATCTTGCTTCGCGTTGGAGATATTGAAAGAAATGATCAGAAAAAGTTATACAGAATTTAATTTCTGTTATATACCACGTTTGATGATAGAATTGATTAAATTATCAGTTTTGAATTAGCTAATTAGTTTTCCATGGAAAGCATACTTCCATTTAGTAGTGTCATGCTTGAAAAAAAATCGTTGACTTAGCACTCACTAGGAAATAATTACTGCTAGTTGTTGTGAATGGTATTCAAGGTACATTATACCAAATGCCATTGACTTCTATAACTATTTCATTCAAACGAACGAAAAAAAAATTGAGGCGAAATTGACGGTCAATTATTCGTAGTAGGCCGATTGTCGAATTCAGGTTTTGGTCAAGTATTTTGGGAAATTTAACCGATCATCATCATTTGTAACAATTTTGAAATTCACATTCTTAAGTAAAATAACTGGTTTCAGTAAAAAAATAACACATACGCCCTAAACCCCTTCCATAACAACTTTCTAAAGATTGTTTTTCTTATAGCATCAATCGTTAGATGGTTGTCAGTTTCATGGCAGTTGACCTTACGATTGTAGTCTTCCCATACTTTTGTTGTGAGTCTAGAGCTAGAGCCTATCCAATCTCTCTGTCTCAACAGAGCAGCTCTGATCTCTTGGCTGGAGGACGTGTTTTCCGAAACTTAAAACTTTAAAAAATTCAGAGTGGATGCTAATTTGCATTTTATCTCCTCCGGTTCACGGGATGTTCTTCAAGAATCCTAGAGTTTTTCCTAACTTATGAACCTGAAGATGAAAAATAAAATCAAATTAATTACCTTTCACTAGCATCTTTTTACCAATCCTTATCTAAAATATCAGGTTATAACCCCTCCCAGATACAACAATAATTGTCAATTGAATCGCTCATGATTCCAAGAAAATCACGGGGTCAATCGAATAATGTTCATTCATATTCCATTTCAGTTTGCAGCTCAACTTTGTATTCGACGTGGCAAAGCATATCGCGCTTGAACAATATGGGGCACTGTTACCCTCTCGGTTCGTGTAAAATTTGCCAAGAAGCTACGTGGGTGGAGTAGTGTATAGTTAGCCTTCGGAATGAGAACAGCAGGAAAATATCACCCCTCTTAGCAGTAATACAGTAGAGCCATTTTGATCTGACCAGGCTCGAGTAGGGTTATTTGTATACAAAAATTTGAGAGTGGAGCTGATTTTTGGCTTTTTCTTCTCAGCAATGCGAAACGATTGTACAAATTTTATACAGATTGTTCCAAAGAAAAGTAGCTTTTCTCCTTCATCAACCCTGAAATGGAAAGTGGGGTCTAGCGAAATGTCATGTGAAAAGCTACAAAATAATTTCTTCAATGATTCATTGAAATTTACCTGAACATTCAATGCAAAACCGGCGTTGAGAACATGAACCCGATAATGTTGGTACTAACAAAAAAACATTACAGAATAACTTCATTTTAACGAAATGATTTCAATGTTGAAATTTTTATTTCAATCGAATCCACAATTCACCTTCTATTTTTTTTTTGTTGAAAACAACTACAAATGATAGTCAGTCTTGTCACTGATTCAGTTTGGTTTCTATGACAATTATTTAAACTTCACCATAAAACATGGTTTATTCCATTCCAGAACGAGTTGAAATAGATAACCATAAAAAAATAGTTTTGCTGGACTCACTGGTCGCTTATTCGAGGATATTTATCCCGATAAAATGACTCGTATCGTTACGAAATGTCCTGGCGCCGGCCCCGTCGCTCATAAACGCTGAGGGGTCGAAGAGCGAACGTCATTTTTCCAGGAACTCTCGTAACGCGTGGAAAATTCGATCACGGAGATTTGACTCGCAGATTCTCCATAGGCGTACGAGGTATATAAGGAGACACTTCGTCGCGGAGGGGACAGTTTTGCAGAGAGTTGAGCAGAGTTATTCAGAGCTAAGTGGGGCAAGTTGAGCAGAGTTCCTTGCTGAGTGGAGCTCAGTCGAGAGAGCTTTGTTATTGCTTGGTGCAGAAGTGGAAGTGAAGAATTTCTATTACATGGAGTTTATCAGAGTGTTTCAGTACAGAGTGTTGAAGAGTTTTCGGGGCAGTTTGAGTGATTAAATTGTATTGTATTGTGATAAAGAGTTGTAAAAAAAGTAGTGAAGTGTTGTTTGGAGTCCTAGTAAACAAACCGAAGTAGAGACCGTAACAGTATGTTTGCAAGTTATTCGGGAAGTTCGTCGATACCTGATTCGTCTGTAATGTGAGAAAATTTGAGAAACGAATATCAACAAAATCTATATTATTATATGAAAGCAGTAAGATCACATTTTCAACTCTTTTTGAAGCAACGTTTCAATAAATCAATTCAACAAAACCACAGTTACCACTAATTGTAAATGTTTTTTCATTCCTTATACCCAAAATTGGTTAGTATTTTTCCTCAATACCAAAATTATAGCAATTGTAATAAAAAGTGATCCAGCGCAAGCCGCACCATAAAGTAGGGGACTAGCTGTTTCAGATTGACTCTTTCTTCCTCTTTGTGGACGAATTGGGATTTATGAATGATATAAACCTATTTACGGGGGTTGTTTGAAGATTTTGAAGTTTTTCCTTCCATAAAAAATTTGTTACCTATTTACATTGCAGTGGACAAAACCAAAAATCACATTTTAAACAATTTTCGCCTGTACACAAGAAGAAGCTATGAAAAAATAAGGAAGAAACAGGAACGTACTCGTAATGTTTTGATGTTGCAAACCTGGTTGAGAAAAACCTATGGAGAGATAAGCAATGTAGCATAATATTCTGCTCTTTTTCGACGCGGAGCAAATTCGAACACGATTTAAAAAATGTTTTCAATCGACAAAAACGTACCCATTAAATTAATATTTTTCATTTTAGGGTTTATTTCACTTATAAGGTTAATGGAGGGTACAATCAGTGGTCCCGCATTGGTTTTGTGAATACAATAATAATTTTGTTTGACGAATTTATGTTGTAATTGATTTGGTCACGATTTCGATCACTTTTGTTGAACACTACAGAAAAAGATCTTTCCAATGAATGCTTTCATGAACGTAGCTTCCATCTACTCTCGACTTGTTAGCATGGAGGTCTATGTAATTTAACTTTGAAGTTGTTTACCACCAGAAGAGTCGTATTTCGAGATTCAGGCGTGTTATTTTCAAAAATTCGAAGTGAACAGTAACATTTTGTTTTTTCTAGTTTTTCTTTGAACCTTTGATCGATGAAGATAGAAGATTAATTACATAAAATAAATTTCTCATCATCTTTCAGTCCGAAAATAATTTTTCTAGTTACTGCTACAAACTCAAGAAGAATTTCTCATCTAAACCAGACAAATGAATGGATAACATAATCAACTTTTCTTCACTTTCATAGGACGATTCTATTTCAGACATTCACCAAATAAATATTGATTGAAATATATCATCAATTGTCTTTGATCCCGATAATAGATTGAAATCGGTTATATGAATATAAACTTCTGATTTAGGTGCATAAGTACAAGTACACTCCGAATGGGTTTGAGTTCAAATTCGAAATGAAATTCATACCCGAGCTTCACCCCTTTGGGGTCGCCACCTATCCCCATTTTTTCAATGAAATGGGTCAGTGATAAATCATTCGGAAAGTCTCTTTGAGTAGAACATTTTTCCGAGATTTCAGATCATTCCAATTAGCCGGCGTGATACTTCTTTGGAAGAATAATTCAAAAATTTTCGAAACGATTAAAAATCACAGAAAGCAGTAACGAAAAGCTCAATCAATTCAAAATGACTTTGGCGTCCACTGTATTGGAACAATTGAGAGGTATGACTTTCATATTGATTCCTTACTCCGGTGAGTCAATCCTGTTAATTGCTCAATTTTCTCAGAAAGCGGAAGTCTCTTCATTCAAGCAATATTGTACGGAACTACCTACGACTATTCTTTTTGGAATTTGGCAAGGTTTAACGTAAAATTACATTGGTTACCTTATAGTAACTGTCGACTGTTTGACGCCTTCAATAGAAATCTTCTATACTCATTAGGTGTCTGAAGCATGCACTTGAATGCAATATCATCAGCAATCGGTTCATTGTGGATATTTGTATGGTATTTTTAATATACTTTTTTCCGGCCTCTGTAAAAAATAACATTACCGTGCTTTTGTTTATATTTACTGAGCATTGGAATCAACTATAAGAAAAAAATTCACTCGACAATACCAACAGTATCACTAATAACTCATAGGAATAGAAACAAGAACAACGTGAGATGTAGCAAGAACAAAACTAAATAAAATATTCAGAGTATTGAAATGAGTTTATCGGGATTTTCAAATGCATTCAAGACCAATCGAAGTGTCAAACTTGTTTGTAGTGAACTACCTTCCTATAAGGTAGCCTTGTCTACGCAGATTGTGTAGTATTGACTCTATTGGTGAACGGAAGATCCCGTTAGAGTTTATCCAATAAGACGGTCGGTGTAGAAAGCCACTCGAAAGCTATCGTCTGATTGGAATTGAAGCTGTGAAAAATTGTGATTGCATCACCACCTTCCGTCGAAAAACTTAAACTATCACTTCGATTTCCCAGATCAAGAGGATTTGACCAATCGAAAACATATCAGTTAACGCACCACAGTTTTGTGTTAGTTGGAGTGATATTTACTTTATCTGGATTCGGCAGAATCCAGTAATTAGCACTCCAAACAAGAATAATACCTATTCATCGAAGTCAAACTTAAGATAGTATCACTACTTTTATTCGGGTTTGAAGGCCGTCGTTTTTTGGAATTTCTTCCTGACGTTTCGCTGGCACGAGTGACTAGCTTCTTCAGAAGCTCATTCATCTTGGAATTCACTCCGATGACTGGAGATTTTTTCTTCGCAAGTTGTATTTATGCCGATTCAGGTAGTTTGCGGTGCTAATTATTTCATTCGGATAAGGGGAATTGTCATTAATATTGATTACCTTGTTTACCTCATCTGGGTTCGAATCATCATTATTATCTGAAGAACTACCTGCAGTTATTATCGATTTTCTTAAAATGGGATTCCATATCCGGTTGAGGTTGACAGCTTCTTCTTTTCTGTTGAAATTATCCGTGTGTTTGTGGATTTCTATTGCCTCCCGTACCAGTCGGCTATGGTATCCCTGGTTGGGTGCAATCTAAAACGCTCTAAAACTCTTTCTCGACCATTTGAACGCTCAACACCCCAATATTAAGTTCACCATGGAGACTGAACAGGAGCAACGAATAGCATTCCTGGATGTACTGATCGAACGACTTACTGACGAATTCCACTGTTCGAAACAGGGAGGACGTTCAGATAGTTGCACACGCATATTTGCCATACATCCCGAGGGTCACAGACAGAATTGGAAAACTCCTGGGTAAATACAACATAAAACTGTATTTGAACCCACAAAGAAGATTCAACAGAGCCTCAGTTCGGCTAAAGACAAAAGAGATCCACTGTCTGCAGCAGGGGTTTATCGCATACCGTGCACCTGTGGGAAGGTATACATCGGTACCACCAAAAGATCCATGGGAACAAGGCTAAAGGAACATAAGAGAAACTGCAGACTAGGGCGAACTGACAAGTCGGCTGTGGCGGAACACGCACTTAGTGAGGGTAACCATAGGATTCTGTTTGAAAATGCAAAACTGATATCACCCAACCAGGGATACCATAGTCGACTGGTACGGGAGGCAATAGAAATCCACAAACACACGGATGATTTCAACAGAAAAGAAGAAGCTTTCAACCTCAACCGAATATGGAATCCCATTTTAGGAAAATTGATAATAACTGCAGGTAGTTCTTCCGATAATAATGATGATTATTCTCCGAACCCAGATGAGGTAAACAAGGTAATCAATATTGATGACAATTCCCCTAGTCAGAATGGAATAATTAGCACCGCAAACTACCTGAATCGGCATAAATACAAGAAAAAATCTCCAGTCATCGGAGTGAATTCCAAGATGAATGAGCCTCTGAAGAAGCTAGTCACTCGAGCCAGCGAAACGTCAGGAAGAAATTCCAAAAAACGACGGCCTTCAAACCCGAATAAAAGTAGTGATACTGAAAACCTCGGCCGCGAAAGCCTTAACTATTTTGCCAAACTTAAGATGTAGGACCCTCGCGCTAGCGAAATGTTGGAAGAAATTCCAAAGATCGACGGCCCCCAAACCCGAACAAAAGTAGTGTTTCTGCTATGAATTATTGATGTTCTGACGATAATTTGATGAGATGTCAACTCACCCTAAATGCCACACACACAAAAGCCATTTTTCAAGCGAATGTTCCATCGACCAGCACTTTAACCGCTCTGCTCATAAAACAATATGAAACTTTTATGATCCGTTAATCCACATATTGGATTTTCATGGAAATTATGAAATCAAATGCAATTTAATAGTGTTTATGAACTCCAACGCTATTTCACGGTGGTTGTTAATATTCGGTGTTCCATTATAAGTAATATGAATAGTATTGAAATCATTCAACATAGTCGATGGGATTACCTGAAGACTGACGTTAAATCAAATCATCTTTTTGAACAATTCGTTCAGGCCAATCCCAAACTACCTACACAGAAGGTTTTGGCTGGCAACTGTCAGAAAACAACTACTCCCCTGGCTAATATCACGAAGGGCATTGAATTATATCCGACCGGTGCCAGTGCAGCTTACTTCACAGAAGAAAATCCTGCATTTGCTTCTGGCGATACAAATGAAGGAGTTGATTTTCAATTATTGGGACGGAAAGATGATCTGATTTAAAGCCAGTCTTCAAGTAAGCCCATCGAGTATGTCGAATGTTTTTGCATGTTGTTGTTTTTTTCTAACAGGTGCCAGCCAAAACCTACTTACCTACTTACAAAAGATGATTAGAGTATTGAAATCGTTCAATATCAAGTGAATTCAACTAGTGTCTCGAATAGAATATTAATGAAATGAAAATTTTCATTATTGCAAAAATGAATGAAATAAGGAAAACAGGTATTTCCATAAAACTCAAATACTATCAGACACTTCCCGCAAAGTTTCGTGAGTTGAGAAAAATAAGTTTTGACTACGACCACATAGGAAAGTAACTCATATCACCTTTATTCTCACTTACTTTCCGCACGGCTGTCATTGAGCCGTCAAACCCGTGAATCCTGTGAGATTTAGAGATGTAATTATTACTTTCTCTTCCTTATAGATATTATTGAAACAAAAACAGGACTGAGAACTATTATTTATAAAAAACACAGAAAAGTGTTGACGCCGAAAATCGAACGCACAACCTTGCGGTTATCTTAGCGGATACTCTACCAAATGAGCTGATTCAGCTTTGAATTAACGTCATCAGAGATATATACTGTATTCATATTTTATTGAAACAAAATTGAGCTATTTTGCAGCGAAAGGTTGAGACCTTCAATTTGTAATTATTTCAGTTGGTATTGAAACGAATCTCTCGCAGATATCGTTATAATTCAAGCAATATTGTACGGAACTACTTACGACTATTCTTTTTGGAATTTGGCAAGGTTTAACGTAAAATTACATTGGTGACCTTATAGTAACTGTCGACTGTTTGACGCCTCCAATAGAAATCTTCTATACTCATTAGGTGTCTGAAGCATGCACTTGAATGCAATATCATCAGCAATCGGTTCATTGTGGATATTTGTATGGTATTTTCAATATACTTTTTTCCGGCCTCGGTAGAAAATTACATTACCTTGCTTTTGCTTATATTCACTGAACCTTGGAATTAACTATAGGAGAAAAAATTCACTAGACCTTCAATTTGTAATTATTTCAGTTGGTATTGAAACGAATCTTTCGCAGATATCGTTATCATTCACAAATAACAATAACCAATTTACTTTTAATTTTTATGATTCCCAATAATTCATTTTGTTCCCGAGTTGAATTCAAGAAGTAGTTACTCATTGGTATTTCTTTAGATAAACGTTAATTATCGGAATAATCAAGCAAGACAAAGCATTGCCTTCAATTGTCTATTCTATATATAGGAGATAGGTAGTCTTTCCTGACTAGTTAAGAACAAAACTGGGAAAATAGTTGGGTGAGCAGCATGAGTATACTTCCTACATGCTGCTTACCCAACTATTTTCCTGGTTATATATATATATATATATATATATATATATATATATATAGTCATTCGAGCCTTGAGGGAAGGATGCACCTGATCCCTGAGGAGCAGTTCGGGTTCCGGAAGGGTGGAAATACCACTTCGCAGGTGGCCCGGATTGTCCACGGGGTGAAGGAGTCCTTCCATCAAGATAAAAACACCGTCATGGTCCTGTCTATGTCAAAAAGGCGTTCGACACGGTCTGAATTGAGGGATTGGTCAGCAAAATGTGGAGTGTAAACATGCCCCTACACATCGTAAAATTGTTCGTCACTTACCTGATCAACATGTCTTTTAGGGTGATAGTGAACGAGAGCGTTTCGGGAGTCTTGAGGGCCGAGGCAGGTGTCCCGTAGGGATCCTGTTCATCGCCGCACTTGTACCCTCTTTATACGTACGATATACCGAGATTCGGAAGAACGAATGTCGCGATTTACGCGGACGACACCGCGATTAACGCACATTCGTTCTCCAGTGAGATCGCAAATCGTCAGCTCCAGACGCAAATGGACCGACATATCGTGCCGTATTTTGAAAGGAACAAGATTGCTATCAACGCGAACACAACCGAGCTCGTCAACTTCTCGAAGAAGTTCAGGAACTCGAAAATCTTCGGGAAGTTGCGAATCGGTGGGAACTCCATCAACGAACAGGAAAGCGTAAGATACCTGGGAGTTGATCTGGATAAGCGGCTAAATTCTAAGAGGCACATGAGCTTAGCAATTCAAAGAGCGGGGGCAGCGGTAAAACGTATTACCCGCTCATTGCACGAAATTCGAAGCTAGATGTGGACAGCAAGCTGCTCATTTACAAGCAGGTAATTAGGCTGACGATGCTGTACGCTTGTCCGATATTCTGCAGTCTCAAAAAGACTCCGATGACGAGGCTTGAGAGAATGCCGAATAAAGTCCACCGCATCGTCACTAATAGTGATCGATACACTCGCATTGAAGACTTACTTGAAACAGCTTGTATAGAAACCATCACAGATTACGTCAGACGAATCTCGTACTCGCTCTACGAATTCTCCACCTCTATCGGGAGAGGCAGTGATACCAGGACATATAAGCACTTAGCTTAATACCCCAATTGTCATAAGCAGGTTTTTCTAGCTTTTTCGGCCATTCCCGACACACGACTGAAATCATCAAAACATTAGGTACAAATTATCGCATTCTGTAGTCTGACCTGTCACGCGTATAAGCCAATACAGGCAGGAGACGCGTTTTACATTTTTCAATTACCGACAAACCCGAGGTGTTTTTCACTAGGAAGACCTACTAACATCTGTAGGCATGCTCTCCGCTGTCGCGCTGGCGGCCGCCCGCGAGGGTACATGTGGGGCGGCGTGGTTCGCTCGTACATAGTATACTTGGGTGGGCGAGCGGACCTTGCACAGTTGTATTCATAGAAAATGGGTACACGATACATAGTTTTCTGTTTTTATTATTGTTATTGGTTACGTTGTGTTTGAAACTTTGCGTTGTAGAAATATTCTAATACATTAAAATCATTAATCACATTTTATATGTTTTTGTTTTGTCTATCGCCGTCGATAAGAAAAGCCTGATTTACGCAAATATGGCAAAATCTAGTCATAAGACTTGTACCCATTTTCCGTGAA